>CAJQZJ010012070.1:1008398-1151140 GCA_907164525.1 Lophiomys imhausi
GAGAGAGAGAGAGAGAGAGAGAGAGAGAGAGAGAGAGAGAGAGAGAGAGAGAGACAGAGGCAGAGCCTGTAATAGGAAGCCTGAACACAGGCTCCCATCAAACCTTTGTGTTCTTTAATCAGCCTGTGATCCTGGGAGCTGCAGGAAGGAGGAGTCAGCTGCAAGCAGGGAGAAGCAGGGAAGAAACACGAACCAGAGAGTTGAGTGTTTGAACAAATTGATTTGTAGCTTCTACTCTCAGCTTGGCTTAATAGAAGCAAGAAACAGTGCCTTTTGATTTCAGCATATAAAACTAGTTCAAATACCTGCTCTGACTTGATGTGAGCTATGGAAATCACTACCAAGGGGTCTAAGCTACCTCAATAGCTGAAATCTTTACCCTTATTTAGATTTCCATTGCAGTGAGAGGCTTTCCCTGGAGAGGTACAATAGTTGTATGTCTACTCACCCTAGTAAAGGAACCCACAGACGGACAAACTAATGATTGCACTGAAGTCCAACTTTGTGAACTAATGAGTTTCACTGGGATTACTTCAGGAAAAGGGATGGCTCCAAGGCAGCTGCATCACTAAAAAGCCCTTCTGATCACAGATGACCAGTTACAAGAGCTGCATCCCTGGAGCTCACAGCTTGCCGGCCACTAGACAGGTCTGAGAACAGTCACCTGGTCAGACTCTTCCCTCCAGCAGCTGTTTCCTTCTCTTATCATAAGAAGGGGTTCACATGCAACTTGCAAGTTTCAACTTTCCCAGATGTGTAGATGTTTGATTATCTTCATAGTCTCATGAGGCTCTCTCCTGAAGGGGATATTTCAATTCTGAGGAATCCAATCCACAGCTAAACAACAAGCCATCTCTTTCATCTATGAATAAGCATTAGCCACTATGCCACCATAACAGTCACTCAGGAGTTTACTAGTGGTTATGAGTCTCTGGCGCACACCACATATTGCAACAGGAAGTGTCCTTCCATGGTAGATTTCCACTGACAGCAACAGTGATGTATGTGCATAAGCAAAAGGGTTTCAATGATAGTTTGATGGACATATCACATCCTTTTAACAAAACAGTAGCAGTTGCTTCCCCACTGGGGCCTAAGGACTCCTCAGACAGTGCCAGATGTGAGCTCCCAAACTGTTTGCTGTTCCCAGGAGAGTTGCACCATTGTGGTACAAGCAGACACACCCTGCCTGGGTTTCTTGTACTGTAGCACAATGATTCCATAGCCAAGCAGTAGTGCTGGTGACAATGCCCTTCCAGCAGCATGCCTAGCACCTTCTGGTACTAAAGGCTGGGGAGGGAGCTTCTTATTCAGTCTCAGTTTTATTTCTCCAGAATAAAGGTGTCTTCAGCAATAGGGCCCTACTGTCTACTTAGTTCTGGCATACAGATGACAGTAATGGCAACAGCCTTTACGATTTGTGCACTCTCAGAGACCTGCTTGGTCAGCAACCTGTAACAAAGTAACGCACCCCTGGAATGCCCATTACCACCACTGCAGGGTGTCCCCTATACTTAAGTGCTTCAGATGATTATGTTTTGAAGTATACATAAGATTTTAAATGAATTCTTTGAGAATTTTACGCTTGCATTATACTTGTATTCGATATATTTTATAATAGTCATCCCCAACTCCTCCTAGATCAACCTTCCGCCTCACTGTAACCTCTTCTTTGTATCCTTATTTTGTTGTTTACTCACTGAGTCTCGCTTGTGCTGCCATATACTCAATGCATATGGAACCATCCACTGGGGTATAGTTCACCTACCAGGGGACACACCCTACAACAAAGATGACTCTCCTTTCCCCCAGAAGCCACCAATAATAGTTCAGCTAGAGTTGGGGCTTACCAGTCCCTTCCCCTCCATGTGGATGTTACTGTTCAGGTCTTGTGCATGCAGCCTAAGCTGCTGTGAGTTCATGAGTGTAGTGGTCCTGTTATGTTCAGTTCTGGCTTTTATAGTCTTTCTGATCTCTCTTCAGTGATGGTCTTGGAGCTTGGTTGGGAAAGGGTATGTTACAATTGTTCTATTTGTGGCTGAGCACTCTAAACACACTTACTCTCTGACCTCTAACTCATTGTACCTGTATTAACTGCTATCCACTGCACGAAGATATGTCTCTGATGAGGTATAAGAGCTTCACTATGATTAAAGAGATACAAATTTGGCCTGCAGTTTGATGCTATGTCCATTTTATCTACTGCTGTTTTAACAGTCCTTTCTTTCTTTGAATTAATCTGGCCCCAGGATGGCTGTATATCAGGTAGAATTACCATTGCACCTGTTGTTTTGACCCCAATTCTCCACATCAGTGTTTGTGACATTACTATCTCCATCATAGTCAGTTTTCCAAAGATGGCCATAGATAACACTGAATTGAATGAAACCCTTGATGGCTTTAACTGTTGATTGATGGCATAGAAATGCATGTATAAGGCTGTAGCATGTTCACTCACGTAAGGACATATTTGTGCCCCTAAGCTACAGGACTAGCCCCTTTACAGTCTCTGTGTCAGTTCCTTAAGGGAACAGGTTGACATATGTATGTGTACCCTACACATCTGTTGTGCTCACTGAGGTAATGGGGCAGACAGCTCTTTAGTCTGTCCTACAGGGATCTTAGCCAGTTAAAAAGCCTCTTGAGTCTTCCTGCCATTCCACTACATAACACCCCTCTTTATCAAGACAACTAGCAATTTGGGCAAGGTAGGTTAAGCCAGGAGCTTCAAGGATGCCTGCAACTCTTTTATATTTACAGGGTGTTATACAATTTAAAAGGAAAGCAAAATTTTGTCAGGTATTATATGTATCTTGCCCATAATTCTCCCAATATTTTATAGCTGCGCCTGGTCTTTGTACCTCCTGTGATCTGATCTCCCACCCCCATCCTTTAGGTGCATGTGAATGTCTTTTATAAACTTTATAACTTTGCAAAAGACACGGGAGTTAGTATTCTGTCATGTATGTAATAATGAACCCTTTTCACAGAGAGTGGGCAGGCAACAGAGGTCCTGGGCCACCATCCCTTAACAAATAGTGGGACCATGAAGGTAAAATTTTGAGAATACTTTGAAGGTTCATAGGTCGCCATTTCAAGTAATGTACATTGGCCTTATGATCCATTTGCTAAGGAAATACTTTAAAATTTAACTAGCAAAGTCTAATTCTCTAGGAAAAGATTCCAACAGTTCTATCAGTTGCCTGGCTGCCTCTTGCAGGGGCACTTTCATGGGGCCTCTGCACGCTTCCTCAGTAACATGGTCTTGGTCCCACTGGTTTAAGCTATTTGCTTCATCACAGAGTCAAGAGAAAACAGCTTTGTCGGTCTGCCTGCTGTGTTGAGCCCGCCCGCCTGGCTACATTCTGTCCGGTATCTGGCAAAATCCTGGCCTGAACAATTGTACATATTCTCATTGTCTGTCTCTCCCTCAGGCCTGGCTTCTGTGAGAGCTCCAGGCTAAAGGATCAACATCCATCCTCAGCACACGCGCACACACACACACACACACACACACACACGCTCACACACACACACACACACACGCTCACACACACACACACACACACCCACACACACACACACACGCTCACACACACACACATGCTCACACACACACACACACGCACACACACACACACGCTCACACACACACACACATTTTAGATTTATTTCTCTCTGCATGTGATTATTTTGCTTGTCTGTATTGGGTATGTACACCACGTGGATACCTAGTGCCAAAGACATTGGAAGAAGGAGGTGTTGTGAACCACCATGTAGGTACTAGGAGTTGAAAAACAGTGCTCTCTGGAAGAAAAACACTGCTTTTAACGGCGGGGCCACCTCTCCAGTCCTGATGTTTTCTCTTTCTTTCTTTCTCAAAAGATAAGCGTGTACAGCTTACTCTGAAGGGATTATTGTCCATACCAAGAACAAACTGGGTTCTTTTTAACTTTATTATTTTGGATGGATATCCCCATATCCTTCCACTGGAGCCCACTGTCCCTGATGTTTTCAGGGTTCCAATGAATTGAGGTACATTTGGCCCTACCATAAGCCCAAATAATTTGTAAACTAATAGGGGCCAATCAATTGATAATTGGACATGAGGCCTTCTATCATACTCACTTGTAGGCAACCTTGTCCACTCTGACAGAGAACAGCTGGAGTAGTTGCTATCCCAGGAGCTCCTTCCTCCATAGTAGAAGGTACAATGGAGACCACCTTGGTCTTCAGTGGAGTAAACCCTTGTCCTCCACTCTTAAAAAATCCTTTGGTGAACTACTGGTCAGGCTTTAAATCGTACCAGGAATTCACAACCACAGCATTTGGCTCTCTGTCAGTTTCTTCCCTAGAGATCCAGCAAAACATAAAAGTTGCAACATTTATTTTTCAAGAACTTCAACAGGACTTATCATTTGTTTTCTTAGTTCCTTTAAGGTCTAGCAAACTCTCCTACCTCACAAAAATCATGTCCTACCAAAATCACTAGAGCTACAACTCACATCCACAGTCCCTGCTGAACTAATTTCTTTAACTCTCTGGTGAATATAGTTTTGTCTTGCTTGGTGAACTGGTAATCACTTCTGCCTTATTGTCTCCTCTTTAATATCTGTAACTTTCCAGAGATTCACAGTTTTCAGCTCTTTGACACAGATATAACATGCACATATATTTTTTTCTTGCATCCTGCTATCTCAAAGAAACATCCAAATGACATCTCTATCCCATACTCTTTTTTGTTCCAAGTTATCCATCCAATTACCCAAAGAGAATGATAGTGACAGTTGCACCATCTTTCCACAAACAAATTTCCCTGTTTAGCCATCTCTGTCTCAAAATAATTTCTGGTATACATTTCAGAGATCAGGAAACTGCTGCTATAGCTTGCAGATACTCGTGTATCTTAGTGGCCATAATCACAGATAACAAAAATTTGCTCTAAACCTTGAATCTTTCTCAGCACATCTCTGGACTCACTCAGCATGTGATTTCATACCACATACAGGAAGAAAGCCCTACCAGCATTTCCTCCAAAGACTTCCCACCCAAAATTTCCACATGGATAGAGGACTGAGTAACATGTTTCAGCACCATTTTAGGAGCCACACAGCATAACGAGAAGGCATATTATCCCATACCATATGGAAAAATGTAGCCATATCTGGATTTCCTTTTGCTACTCCCTTTCATGAATCAGCATCAACTGAATATCTTGCAACATTAGCCAGGATGATGAAATTACTCCACCCCAACCCATCTTTCATCCAGTTAGGTCCCTGTTTAAGCATTGAGTGTTGTATGAGAGACTTTCCCCCTGGAGACATAAATCCATATATCTATTCTTCCTAGAAATGGAACACACAATAGACCAAAGTAACTCAACCAAATTACAAGTTGGTGAACTAAGAGCTTTTATTGAAATTACTAATAGGAGTATGGGGGAGGAGTTACTAACAGAACCAGGAATGATGCAAAACGATGATGGTCACTGAAAAGCTACCCCCAACACAAGTGACGACTCACAGAAGCACCATACTGGGACATCTTTGGATAATGTGCAGACAGCTTTGACAGGTCTGAGACTCTCCTTTCTGTAGTTCCCCTTGCTAGAGTCTCCTTCCCCAGCAGGTGTTTACTTCTGTAGCCTTGTGGTTGGGCTGGTGGAGCAGCCCTAATGAATCTAGCAAGTTTCAGTATTCCCAGACATGGAGAAGTTTATTCACCTCCAGAGTCTCATGATCTTTCCTTGCTCCCTCCTCGAGGGAATGTTTCAGTTCAGAAGAAACTACTATATGAGAACTTTTCCACTAAAGGAAGAATATCAACAATGCCAATTCTATGAATAAAACATGCCACATTTCATTTTATAAGCATATTGTACAGAAGGAAAGATTCTTCATAGCACACTCACTTGTGGAAACAAAAAAAGTGTTGATCTCCTGAAGAAGTAGGGTGTAGAACTCTGGGTACTAAAGGCTAGGATAGAAGGGTGAGTAGAGGTGTAGAGTGGTTAGATAATATGTACTGAAATACACACAGGTGGGTATATTCTAGTGTTTTTTTTTTTAGCACAGTATGTAACTTAGACTATTTAATATATAGTAATTAAGAGCCTGAAAGTTCTAACATGTGGTAATAATGTGTTCAACAAGACAGAAATGACAATTCCTCTGATTTTATTATATAAGTATATTGCATTGTCATATCATACCCACTAAACATGCATGAATATTATGCCATTTGAAGATAAAAAAGATGAATTTTAGGAATGTCGTTATAGTTCTCATTACAATTAACAAAATCTTATGCTGGGTCATTGGGTAGGAGTAGGGCCTAGCTGCTTTAGTTTCTGTCTTCTGTCAAGTCATCCTGTGATCAGATGCCATCTGAAAGAATTGCGTTTCCAGTGGTTCATAAGTTCAGATGATATAATGTAGATTCTAAAAGGAAATTCTATCCAAGAGAATAGAGAAAAAAATATTTAAACAGAGACTTTGGGATGTTGGTGATCGTAGCTGTTCTAAACTGACTGCTACACAAAATGAAAGGACAGCCCAGCCAAGGAACTGAGAACAGAAGTTCTAGTCCTGATTTATTTCCCAGCACTTTTTAAGGGTTTGTGCTCAGTGCATTCCCTACTCTGTACTGGAGGATCTGAATGGAAGCAGAGGAAGGGATAGGGAAAAGCTGGTGTGGCAATGGTTACGTGAATGACAAGGCCAGCAGGACTGGCCTCTGCTATCTCTCCTGCCACTTGTGAAAAAACTTGAACCACACTCTGAACCCGAGTCTTTTCAAGAGGGAAAACATTGATTTAGTCTTTGCCAAGCACACCCTTCAAAAACACAATAGGTAGCTCAATTATTTGGCATGTAGATTGTTTAATTTCTTCTTTCATTCAGCAAATGGGAACAAGAGCCACATGGAGCATCAGCTGTGCCTTCTAGCTCCCCCTATTGATAGAGGTGCACATAACACACCTATTTAAAAAGCATTTCAAAATATTGAGAGCTCTCTGTTTGCCTCTTGTCACAGACCTTATTTTGTCTTGTCAAGGCACAAATGTCATTTTTGCTATGAAATTTACATTTTGAACTTCAGTTGGTCCAGACAATAAGCATCTGTTGTTAAGATTGATAAATAGAAATTAATAACAGCTGCTACAATATACTTTTCAGTTTGTAACAGTCTACCTATCATTATCATTAGTTCTGAATTTTCTGTTAAACACACATTTGGGAAACAGACACCTGATTGTTATTTGTATGTTACAGGCAAAGATTTTCAACACTCTTCCATTGGTAGTGGAACTACAATCAGAAGTGAGCTAGAAGGACTCTTGACTTTGACGTCAGGCATAATATTGCAGGAGCTAACTTAAGAAATATTTAAAATTTCTCTGGACATTTGTTTCTAGCTTGTAAAGGGATAGGGAATGCCATTTCTAAATTCAATGGATTTAAAAAAAAGTCCAGTTTAACTTTATTTTAATTTTCTTCCTATTTTACAGTAATTAACAGCGTCAATAAAAGGTGTAACTATGAAAGAGCTAAGGCTTGAGTTCTCTGTGTTTTCTGTCTGCAGTGATAGTTTGTTTAAGCAGTAGAGACTGTTAAGATAACAGAGGGTCTATGGTCTCCTGGAGAATCGTGTGGATCTTTCTATGGAAAGCTTAACATGAGTGGGGATATTCATGTGAGCTATTGAGTTTGGGGATTGATTATTACTGGATGGTACTCAAATTCATTCTAACATCCTCACATACACTATTGTCATAAGTGAGGAAACAATTACAAATAAGTTAACTGATCTGTTCCAGGTCATTTACTTAGTAAGGAATGGAGACAGATTTTAAAATTATAATTTGGAGCCAGGCGGTGGTGGCGCATGCCTTTAATCCCAGCACTTGGGAGGCAGAGGCAGGTGGATCTTTGTGAGTTCGAGGCCAGCCTGGTCTACAAAGCGAGTCCAGGACAGCCAGAGATATTCAGAGAAACCCTGTCTCGAAAAACCAAAAAAAAAAAATTATAATTTGGTTTTCATATTCTTTATGGGATTTATTCATTTCCTCTTTAAGGACATCTATCGTCTTCATAAAGTTGGTTTTAAGGTCATTTTTTGTGTTTCAGCTGCACTGGAATATTCAGGTCTTTCTATCATACAATAGCTGAGATCTGGTGGTGCCACATTGCCATTTCTGTTGTTGTATTCTTATACTGCATTTGGGCATCTAAGTTTGGGATGATTAAAAGTCTAGGTGCTGATTTCTGAGTTTGTCTTTTTTGGATGTGTGTTTTGTTCCTTGGTTTCTGTTCCCTCTTTGGTCTTGTGGCCTGGATTTCTGGTAGCCCATGTGACCTCTGATTCAGTTAGGAATCTCATTCCAAGTTAGGGGCAGGGAGTGGGGCAGGACTTGGTGGAGGTGGGGGAGGGGGGCAAAAGAATGGGTCTTTGGGAACTGAACCTAGGGAGTGGGGCAATTCCATGGACAGGGTGGTCACTCACCTGTTCTGACTGATAGGGTCTGCACCTGGGCAGTGGGGATTTTTATGTTCTTAATCACAACTTACATACATTTTCTAACAATTCCTTCTGAGTATTCCCTCCTTGGGTACACTCTTGATGGATGTGGAGAGTCATAAAACCTTATTTCTTCTCTATTTCTTGTAAAGCATGTTTGAAATGTCTAATTTTCCAAAATTTTGATGTATACACTTTTGCCAGCTTTTATGTATTTGAATAACATAAAAACACTTAAAGGTTTTATAATGGATTTTATCTATATTATAAAATAATTTATATACATTATAAGACCTTATATATCTTTTAGAAACTCAAAAGTTTCATATTACATCATGTATAAAATATATTTTATAACTCATTAAATAGTGTAAAGACTTTTAATGAAACTTTAAAAATATTTTTAATTATGCCAATACCTGTGTGTTTTGTGCAGACATGTGTGAACATGAATGTAAGTGTCCATGCAGGTCAGAAAAGTACAGTGCCCTTTGGAACTGAAGTCACAAGCAGTTATGAGCTACCCAATATAGGTGCTGGGACTCCAACTTAAGTCCTTTGGGAGAGTGGTATAGATTCTTAACTTTTGAACTACCTCTGCAACCCTATATAATAAAGATTTGAAATTAATCATAAAACTATAATATATCTCTATTTCTAGGAATATAGTTCTAATGAAAATCCTGGTAAATTATTCAGCTTATATGTATATGCATATAACACAAAAGTCTGAATTTTATAACTATATAAAACATGTATTTGTGCACAGGTATGGTGGTGCACACCTTTAATCCCAGCACTCTGGGAGGTAGAGCCAGGTGGATCTCTGTGAGTTCAATGCCAACCTGGTCTACAGAGTGAGTTCTCAGACAGCCAGTATTGTTACACAGAGAAGCCCAATCTTGAAAAACAAAAACAAAAAAAACCAAAAACACCCCCCAAAACATAAAAAAATCAATATATTTGTAATGCTTAACATGTATACTATATTAATGTATTGTACTAATACCTATAATATATTATATAAAATATATTATAATATATTGTTACTATGGCATAATATGTATAATATATTGTACATTAATAGGCATTCGTACACAATATACGATGTTATGTGTATATTATAATATGTAATTCTTTGCATATTTAGATTACATAACATACATGCATACTCTGCTGCAGCTGATACCTTTACAAAAAGTGACTATTGGTTTACATCATAAGCAGGCTGAATTGCTATTTTCTTGTCTGTCAATGTCTCATTAGAATCCTGTGACTTCTTAACACTGCCAGACAACAGTAACACAATTTAATTTGGCCCCAAGTCAGAGAACCAATTTGATGAATCTAATCTTTGTGGACCTTATAAACACTCCTGTTAAACCATAGGTAGCTCTCAGTATTCACATGGATTGTTTCAAAAGTCTCTCATATGGAAAATTCTGCAATTTTTATGCTGATTATATATATAAGACAAAAAAACAAGGGTGATGTATTATGTATATTTGTACTTACATGTGTGCCTATATATATAAATGGACACACATATATACACACACACATATATATATAAACATATATAAATTTAAATAAATATATATGTAGAACAGACAGACAGAAAAGATTTAGATCCTGACTGTGGTAGTTGTGTGATTTCTATCTGTTTTCATTGCAATTGTAATCACCTGAGAACTGTTGTGTTTTTGATTTTGCTTTTCCAAAAAAACCAATTGTCTTATCTTTTTATTTATACATATGGATATATGTATAAATATCTGTGTTGGGGTATAAGCAAATGAGGGTAGATGTTTCTAGGGATCAGCGGCATCAGATCCCCTGGTACTGGAGTTACATATGGTTGCGAACTGACAAACTTGGGTGCTGGGAAGCAAATGTAGCTTCTATGAAAGAACAGTGTGATACTTTAATTGCTGAGACATTGCTCCAGCCTTGGTGGTCTCTGTTAAAATCATATTTGTTTGTGGTGTGTGGAGGAGAAGCATGTGCATCACGGTACACATGTGGAGGTTAGAGGTCAGCTTCTGGGAGTCAGTTCTTTCCTTCTAACGTAAAATGTGGATCCCAGATTATTTAGGTCATCAGGCTTTAGTACAGGTGTCTTAACCACTGAGAAGTCTCTCAGGCCCTGGAGAAGTGTTTTATTATTATTACCGTTATTATTTTATTTAATGTGTATGGATTCTTTTGCCTGTATGTATTTCTATTCACGTGTGTGGTGCCCATGACCTAAAAAGGGGTGTCAGACTCCCTAGAACTGGAGTTACAGATGGTTATGAGCTGTCAGGTAGTCCTGGAAATCAATTTCAGGTTCTCTAGAAAAGCAACCAGCGCTCTTAACTACTGAATCATCTCTCTAGTCCCTGGAGAAGTGTTTTTATAAAGACCTGTGTGCAGTCATCGAATAGATTAAGACTGACTGAATCTATTCCATAGCATAAAGATCTAAATAACATGTAATTATTCCAAACATATTTATGTATCACAAATATTAATTCATAATTCAACTTGAAAGTTCAGAGAAATGCATTCTGTAAACAGAACATTATAGCACCTGCCCCTGTGAATCTTACTGCCAAGTACATCTCAGATTCAAATTTCTGATTTTATAGTAATAAACTTTAGCCCCAATGTATTTATGATGGTTACTCATGACCCTCAAGTTAACTGGATTGGGGATCACCTAGGAGGTACCTCAGGGCAGCACTGGAAAGACTTTTCTTGGAAAGTTGAAGTGAGGGGAGAAGATTGTCCCCCAGGGCAGGCAGTGTTTTCAGATGCAAAGCACTGAGGGATCAGTGTTGCTATGGTCACCCACTGTCACATCTTGATGATGAGGGCATCTATCCTGCTGATGCCATCCTTCATTGACATTGGAACTGGCTTCTTTGGGTTTTCAATGAGGACTGAAGAACAGTGGCTCTCCAGAAATCCTTCAGGCATGAGCATTAAATTGAGACTACTTGGACATTCAGTTTTGTGGACTGAGCAGTTACTGGGCTTTCTGCCTTTCTCTGTGCATGGTCAGCATTGTTGAACTATCCTGTTTGTATTGTGGAAGCCAATCCAATAAATTCCCCCTATTATAGATAGGTATTCTATTGGTTCAGTTCTTTTGGAGAACCCTGACTAATATAGAATTCAATGCAATAAATGTTTAATGATTGAGCTGATAATGTTCTGATGCATTGAGATCCTTGCACTTTATTTTCACATGGTCCATTTAAGCTACAAACTTTCAGTCTTTATCTCAGTATGTCCAAATAAGAAGAACAGAATAATATTACAAATTAAATGCAATTACCACAAATGATACACAGAGAAGCTCTGATATTAATTTTTAGGTTTTTGTTTTAATTATTTCATTTTGGGGCTGTAAACACTCCTGGTTGGCTATGTGAATAGGTCTTAGTTCCAACCTGGTACAGTTTTCTCTCCCCTTTTCTTTCCTTTATTAGGTGATATCCCTGGCCATTATTCTTGTCCACACTGGGGTATTCTAGATACTGCTTCCCTTTACATAGAAATGTGTCTTTATGTGTCTACATTTGTAAGTAGTCGGTTTTAAGGACTAACACATCATCAAGCATGTTCTCAGAGATCGGTGTTCTTTATCCTTCACAGAATGGATGTCATTCATTGCCCTGGGTATGTCACTCTGCACTCTGGTGGATCGTCTCTTTGTGCTTAGCATGATCATTTTGTTTCCTAACTCGTATTCTGTCTTCCAGGGGCAATACAATTGGAATTATATTTTATCTTAGGTCTTTCAGTTGGAAGAGTAGTTTTTAAACTTGAAGCCACATATTTCCTCACTAGATTAAAAGTAATAATTACTTTGAAAGATTTATTTTATTTTGTTTTTTAAATATTTATTTATTACTTCAGGTTACATCTTCATCACAGTGCCCTCTTCCCACCCCTCCCAGTCCCGCCCTCCCACCCTTTACCCCCTATCCCTTCCATCCCACTCCTCCTGAGTGGAGTGTCTCTACATGTCAGTCCCCTGCCCAAGTTCAGCAGACATATGAGGGCCAAGAGACTCCTCATATACTGGGGGCCTACAAGGCAGCACCACTAGGGCAAAGTGTCTCATGGACAGGGAACAAAGTCTATGTTCTTGTTCCCTTTGGTGCATTGGCTGTAGCATAGTTATCCTGTACTATACAGCTAAAATCCAATTACAAGTGAATAGATGCCATGTGCATCCTTCTGAGTCTGGGTTAGCTCGCTTTATTTTGGAAATTGGCAGACTAGAGACTTTTTCTAAAAAAAAATTTTTAAGGGAATAAGAGAATTTATTATAGTGCCGTATTTGAGTGACATTGGCCAGGGACATGAAGACAATTTTATAAAGTTTTATAGTTTTAGAAATTAAAGAATGTCATACAACAATCCAAGTTTAAAATACATTATTGGGTACATCAGAGAGGTGATTAAAACAAAATGGGGGAAGCTTTTCTATAGGCCTCTGATACTACTTGGTGAAAGTCCTAGCTTTTGAGTTGGAGGAAGCTAGTTGTCTGGTAACTTAATAGATTCCAAAGTTTTTTAATCTATTAGTCAGAGATCCAAGATGGTGGCAGCTGGCACCAACACATTTTGAGCTCGTCAAAGCATGTTACTTCTAGCACGGAGGTGAGCAAGAAATGGGCACTCATGGACCTGCAACAGTCCAACCTTTGCACATCACTGTAGTTCTACTCAGCCAGTCTTAGTTCTAATCCCGGATAATTGTATTCCACCAGTCTCCTATATCAGCTTCCTCCTGGGAGTTCTCATTCACAGTTTCCCCTGCTGACCATGCGTCACATTTTCCATTTTCTGCATGTGAGGGCCACGTTTTATTTGTTAAATATGAGGTTCCTCTAGCTAGGAAGCTTATTCCTAGGATCTGATGTATGTCAGGCTGAGTAGCCTGCAGGACAACAGGCTTTAGGAGACAGGAAGAACTGATAATGCCATTAAAATAGAAACTCCTCTCGTATTGTATAAAAATCACTAGCACCATGATCCAGATCTGACTTCCTTTTTTTTTTTTAATTACCTCAGTATCTGTTGTAACATTTACATTACATGTGACATATATCAGGATTACTAGACCTAAAATTAAAATAATCAAGAACATAGTTTTGCCTAATGGAGTAAAGGTAACAGATGAGGGAAATGTGTTTTAAATAACCATAGTTAACATGTTTTGAAAAAACAAAGCAAAACATAGATTGTATGTTCCCAGTATAATTAACTCTCACAGGAGAGTTAATTCTCCTCTGTATGTATATGAACTATTTTTACATTTAAATGGTAGAGAAGGAAATGGGCCTCTGGAAGGAGTCACTGTGGTACTGTATTCTTTTATTAGTAAAATACAAATGTTATTAAGTTAATATTTTAATCCTGAATAATTGTACTAGTGGACATATTTAGACACTAATTAGATCAAGAAACATCAGTACTCAAGCTACAAACATCATGAATGCTGTTATTAGAGATTGGTGTCTTTGTATAATTTTTGTAAGAAGAGTTAGCACAAATCTTTGGGTATCCTAGCTAGAGTAAAACAATTAAAGTTCAGTTTAAAAGTTTTCTTTTACCCACATTACACTGAATAATGATAACACACACACACACACACACACACACACACACACACACATACATACCTGTATAACAAAAGTGAAATCACTTGAGTTTTTAAAACATGAAAACTGGTTTTGAATAGCATACAGGTTTATAGTAAGTATACTGTCATAACAAAAAATGACTAAATTAAAGAACTACCTTCATTTGTAGTTTAACTAAAACCCAAATTAGTATTATTTTATCACTTACAAATAGACCAGATGAGATATTATATATTATAATCAATTTAAAATTTTTTATTATATAAGTACGTAAGAAACATATTAAGAAAGAGTAAGGAGAATGTTTAGTTTCTCAGGATACTCAGTTGTCAATGGAGATGAAGTAGGCTTTTAAGGCAACAGAGTCCATTTGTGTCTTTTAATGGCTGCTTTTATTTCATAAAAAAGAGTAATAAGTAGTTATGAAAGAGATTGTGTGAAACAGAAAGCCAAACATCTTCACTTTGTAGCTCTTTTCAGAAAAAGAAATGTTTATATGAGGTTTATAAAAGAGACAATCATTTAATGTCAGTCTATTTCTGATTGATGAATGTTTGAGTCATTTGCAAATTTGAGTGTATTACTTCTCTCCTTATTTATTATCAACACTAATGAAACACTTTATTATATATTATACTTCTATGTAAATAATAAATAATTGTTAATAATGTCACTGGAAATAGTAATTATGATGGCAGGCATTCTTCTGAAATATTTACATATATTTGGCAGTAGAATTTCACAATCTTATCATACAAATATCAAGGTTAGCTCCATTTTTCCCAATAAAGATACTGAGGCAGAGAGAAAGACATGCAGCAAGTAGGTGAAGAAGTTGTGATTGGAACCTAATTATACTGAGAGAGAGATCCCTGGCTTATGAAGGTGATATATTGTGGGCATTATTTTTTTCTTCTATTTTCTAGATTTCTTGGCTGTGCAAACATGCTGTCAGTCTTGGTAACTCAGGGGAAGAACTTCTTGAGATAGCACACATTTTGTCTATTCTCCATCAATCAGAATGATACCAATGGCCTCCTAGAGTATTTTTATTTAGTGTCATGGAGCTTTAGAGAGTCTAAAGAAATTACTTCAGTAACTGTTATTTCACTAGGGGGAAGTGAAGTTTCTTTGTAGCTGAGAAGTAAGAACACACAATAAAAGCACTTGTTGAAGGTTGGACTGCAATTCAGCAACTGGGTTTAAAATTATAGCAACTTCCCTCCATTTTCTGATTCCTTATCCACCAGACAATAGCCCAAATATCTCTGGACTATGCACTGGAAAATACCACAAGGTTTGGGAAGTATTTTCAGTGAAGTGATTATTTATGAAGGACTTTTAAAACCCTGAGTGAGAGCTGGGCTGGGTGCCCAACATTAAGATACAAGGAGTTATAAATTTGAGGCCAGCTGGGGCTGCTAAGTCAGTTCAAAGCCAGGCAGTCATCAATCATTTTGATTCTGGTTGAAGTTTGTATAACTTTGTAAATATTTTTGGCTAGTTATTCTCAAGTAAAAACCTGTTAGCCCGTAGAGAAACATCTGAGGCTAATTTTGCATTAATTTAAACAACCACATTTTGCTGTTAAAAACTGCTGAGTTTACACTATTTTTCATAGCAAGTTCATCATTATATCATTTGATCACAAAGGAGAGATGACAAATTGAAGAGGAAATTACTAAGAGAGAATTATTACTATCTTGTGATGCTGAAAACTAATCATGAGACCTTATACACTTTACTGAAACCAACAACTTCAAACAGGATCTTTATTTAAATCACTGTGTTGATTGTTTTTCTTTATATTTCTGACTGCAAAAGAATAGTCTGTAGTAGTTGATGGATTCAATACCTTCATGGAGAATTACTTAGGAAAATCAAGACATACCTATTTAGTCTTAAAGTCATTGTCCTATATTTAGGGAATTGCAATACAATTTTCGTTTGCACCCTATTTTTATGTTCCTAAAAGTAGTTTTTTTTCTCATAGTTACAATTAATAAAAAATGTACTAAAAAAGATGTCCCATGAAAACAGAGAGCAAAAGAGAATAGGGAAAGTTACCCTAGTGTCAGACAAAATATACTTTAAATCCAAAAGAACTTTACAGGAACCAAAGAAAGGCATCTAACTAAGTGTTAATAAAATGTTAAATATGGAAGGAAATGTAACAAAAATAAACATTTATACATATAACAGATCATAAAGCAAAACTGACAGAAATGGAAGAAATTTTAGTTCAACACACCACTATCAACAATGGATAAAAATTCAGATAGAGGGTTAATAAGAAGGCAGGGGATTGAATTCCATATGACAGGTAAACAAAAGACTTATCTCATGACAGTAGCATATACATTTCCTCAAGAGCATGTAGTACATACTTCAGGATAGATGATGTATTCAGATGACCTATCAGTAGACTAATATTATTTGCTTGATAGCAAAGACAAAGATGAAAAACAAACTGCAGAACAGTGTCCCTTATAAACATTGCTTTTAGAAAAGAAAAACTCAGGAATATACTACCAAAGTGAATTAATCAGCATCATAAAATTATTACACTACATACTCAAGTAGAATTTCTTTCTGGAGTGCAACAGTGGTTCATTCTTTGAAAATCACACTTATAATACAATACATTGACAGAATAAAGAGAAGAAACACCTAATTATTATAGCTCATTAAAAAATTACTTGACAAAATTCAGTACCCTTTTATCATTAAAAAATTAAATAAACTCAGGAAACTAGGCCTAAGAGGACACACACACACACACACACACACACACACACACACATACACACACCAACACTCCACCTTAAACATTATAATAGTTGCTGAAATATTCAAAGACTGTCCATATATCACTTCTGTTTAATATAATACTAGAAACTGTTCTCAGAGCAATTAGGCAAAGAAATGAATCAAATTCATCAAAATCGAAAAGACACAAAACTATCTCTGTTCAGAGACAATATATTACATATAATGAACTCTATAGAATCCATAAAATTCTGTTAAACTAATTCAACCAAGTATTCAGATACAAAAATCACAAAATCATTTTATTTCTATACAAAAATGCCAACAATATAAAAATAAAAAGACACAAAAACCCAAGTCACAATAGCATACAAAAAAATAAAGTACTTGGATGTTTACTTTAAGCAAAGAGATACTTCTTTTCTAACTGTTCCTCGTAGAGCATATAATATGTTAAAAACTAGTAGAGACTTGATTCTGATATGGGAAGGTTCTTGACCTTTTTGTCATGAAGTATGAAAGATCGTGAAAGGCTTGAACAACAAACAATACACAGCATTACTGAAATAAATTGAAGAAGTCATATAAATAGAAAAATATCTCATATTCATATATTAGAAGACATATTATGGAATGATGTCTATACTACATAATGTGACCTAAAGATTCAACATAAAATCAGAAACAGAATGCTGTTTCAGAATCACAAAATCTATGTGGGTTTTCAAGGGATACTTCATTGCTGAAATACTCTTGAAAAGGGGCTAAGCTCGAGGATTCATACTTCCTAATTCCAACATGTGCTACAAAGCCACAGTCATTAAATCAAGGTAACATTGGCCTAATATAGACATATAATAGGAATAGTGGAATAAAAGGAAAGAATAGCCTAGAAAAATATCAAATAGATGTCAAAATTTTATATATACATTCATACATACACACACACACACACATCTAATAGGAAGAGGGCAGTCTTTGCAACAAATGGTTTTGGGAAAACTGAATATCCATTATGATGGTTAATTTTGATGGTCAAGTTGATTAGATCAGCAAATGTGTTGGCCTTAGTGAAGCTTGCCTTTGGACATGTCTATGAGGCCATTTCTTGACAGGTTAAGCTAAGAAAGTAACATTCATCCTTAAATGTAGGTGGCACCTTCCCATGGGCTGGAGTCCATGAGTAAAAAGAGAAAAAGGAGAAAGCCTGTGGACCTGACTGTATTTCCAATTTTGGAGGCAGTTGTGAGATTAATTCCCTGATTTCTTTCTTAGTGTCTTTTTTACTGGTATGTAAGATTACTGGCCTTTTTATGTTAATTTGTGTCCTGATACTTCTTTGAAAGTGTTTAAGAAGTCTAAGAGCTTTCTGGCATAGTCTTTGGGGTACCTTACCTAGAATCATATTACCTGTAAATAAGGGCACATTGGCTAGTTCCTTTTTTATTTGTATGTGTTTTATTTCTTTTTTTAAAGTTTATTTATTACTTCAGGTTACATCTTCATCACAGTGCCCTCTTTTCACTCCTCCTAGTCCCACCCTCCCACCCTCTACCCCTATCCCTTCTATCCTTCTCCTGAGGGGAGTGTCCCTACATATCAGTCCCCCACCCCAGTTCAGCAGTCATATGAGGGCCAAGAGCCTCCTCATACACTGGGGGCCTACAAGGCAGCACCACTAGGGCAAAGTGTCTCATTGACAGGTAACAAAGTCTATGTTCCTGTTTCCTTTGGTGCATTGGCTGTAGTATAGTTATCCTGTACTATATGGCTAAAATCCAATTATAAGTGACTAGATGCCATGTGCATCCTTCTGAGTCTGGGTTAGCTCACTCAGGATGAGCTTCTCTAGTTCCATCCATTTGGCTGCAGATTGCATGATTTCATTGTTTCTGATGGCTGAGTAGTATTCCATAGTGTAGATGTACCACAGGTTTTTTTATCCATTCCTTGGTTAAGGGACATCTGGGTTGTTTCCAGCTTATGGGCTTTCATGGGCTACATTGAGGAAGAGTGATGAAAGTAGACAACCTTATCTTGTTCTTAATTATATTAGAAACATTTTGAGTTTTTCCTCATTTTAAATGATGTTGACTATAAGATTGTCATATATGGTCTTTAGGTATTTAGATATGTTTGTTCTATTCTCAGTTTTTAAAATAATTTTATTGTAAAGAGATTTTTTTTTAATCATGAATTGTGTCAATTCCAAAACTCTATCTGCATCTGTTGAAGCAATAGATACTTTCTATCTTTGAGTCAATTTATGTTAAGAGTTGTTTGTTGATTTATTTGTTGAACCATAAAGAGATGGTTCAACATCTCTGGAATGAAGACAACCTGACCATGCTGAAATTCTCTCTTTTTAAATTTTTTTTTGAGAATTTATGGTCAACATCATTTAAATGAGGGAAAACTCAGTGTTTCTAATATAATTAAGAACAAGATAAGGTTGTCTACTTTCACCAGTCTTCTTCAATGTAGCCCATGAAAGCTTAAAGAAAAGAAAGCCAAACAAAACAAAATGAGTACAGATATGGTCTCTGTGAGTTGTCCCACTGGATAGGCTACGATTTGCTTTTAAAACCAGGCTAGCATGGAACTCACTGCCTACTTCTACCTTCTGTAGATAAAAGATACTCAGATAAAAGACACATACCACTATGACCTTTTTAAATGTACTCTTGAAATCAGTTTCAAGTATTTTGTTGAGACTGTCATCTGTAGTAACCATGGATACTGGTATGTAATTATAAACATTTGTTTTGTTTTCTTCATGGTTTTGGTATCAGGAGAATACTGACTTTATAAAACGAGTTAGGTAGTGTTCCTTCCTGAAAGGACTGAATTTGGCACAAGACACCCAAGACTAAGTTCTCAGCACCAGGGAGATTTATTTGCCCTGGAGGAGACAAAAAGCAGGAATAAGAGATAAGAGGAAAAGGGGGAAAAGGGCAAGGGGGAGGAAGGAGGGAAATTTGCCCCAGAGGGACAGAGGACTTCCTCAGGATACAGAGGAGTCAGGCATATCCCATGGGCAAATGGCAGTCTATAAGAGAAAAAAGGGGAAACCTTGTGTTAGGATGAGTTGGTTAATTTTGATTGGACATGTTAAATTGTGTAGCCAAAGTGGGGTTTTGATTGCTGGACTTTAATACTTTCATAGTTGGGCCTTGATAGTCAATCTCAGGAGAAGGAAGTGGCCAAATAAGGGGATGGACCCTGGTGACTACCTTTAGGAGTGTGATCTAATGGTTTAGCAAGGAAGAAGAAATGTCAGAGAAGGGTAAAAAGGAAAAACTGTAACATGTTTGCCATGCTTCAGCCTGCTAGAGTCCTTCACTTCCTTTCCATTTTATGAAATATTTTGTGCCTTTTCCAGTCACTGCTTTCCCCCCATATCAAATACAATACTGATCTTAATTATGTGTAAGATTTGGTTTCTTTGGAAAGGGAAGATGTGAATAGCGCTTTGTTCATTCAGCATGTTTATGAAGTTTATTTATAGCTTTTAATACATTACTTTGTTTTTTCTCCCTAATCCCAGTATTCAAGTTTATTAGCATTTCACTATTTATTTACCAATATCATCTTATGTCCATATTTATGTGGTTGCCATTTGGAGACCATTTTAAAGAAATATTTATAAATTTTCCCTTCTTGTAAGAGTGTAAGTTTCTGGACACCAGACATGCCAGTTGTAATTCAGAAACAAGATAATAATATCATTAGACATTTCTTTCACTTATTCTTCAAGCCTCAATTACCATAGTGCATACACAAAGGTCAGGTGGTATTGTTATAGGAGAGGAAACCTGAACTTAGGGAATAAAAATAGTGAAGAGTAACCACATGAATGAAATAATGGGCAGTATGTATTGTGCCTTGTATTCTGGAGGGAGATACTATTTTTTCCATGGCTCCAATCCAATGTGCCCTTTGCTTTGGAAGGAAATAGTCTAAATAAAAAAATAAATAGTCGAATAAGGGGTGCTGTCAGGAGTTGATATGTCTCGATATAAAAAAAATCTAAAGTTAAGAAAACATCTTTGAATGCCATATTCTGCAGATCTCCTGAGGTTTTTGAAGAAGCTCTATCTATCTCTTATATTAGGATAAGCAGATGTTGCTTGTCTCTTAGCAGCTTTATTTCTGATTAGCTTAGAAAATAACTATAATAGACTGTTATAGTACCTAGCAGAATGACCGGCTTGCATGACTATTAGTTTGCATTTCTTAATTATCCTAAACAGTTTATGGCAATTAGTAGCAAAAGGCCGAAACTTCACATTTAATTTTTTTTCTTTACACTCTAACCCTTCCATCCCATTTCTCTGGGGTGGGGTGTCCCTATAGAAGATGAACATTGAAGAATCTCCAGTGGGAGATGATTGAATTAGTCGCAAACCTATCTCTTGGCAGGAAAAACCCCTTGCTCCAACTGTAGACGGAATGCTGTCCAAAAAGGACAAAACTTGGAAGCAGGTAAGTTGACAGCCTGGTTCTGCCAAGACAGGGTAGGCAAGTCCTTCATAACCTCTGCTCTACAATAAATGTCTGTCAGAGAAACGGGGCCATATGACTGAAGATCGATGCTGTAATGTATGGAGAGAAAATGGGAACTGTCCAGGCAGCCACTGGTATGTCATTTCTTAGTTTGGGAAGCTGCAGACCCTGTACTTCCTATAAAATCAGATATATTTATCCCTCTCAGGTCTCTGAGGTGGTTGAAGAATAGATAGTTAGAGAGTCTCATAATTACATTTTGAGTTGTTTAGGAGTCAAGAGAGTGTTATAGATTTAGGATGATGCTTTTAAAATTGTGTTGCAAGTTAGTATGAATGTTGAGTTAGATATAAAACTTTAAACTCAAGGAGATGGGTAGATAGTAGAAAGTTAAAGTCAGGTACCAAATACATATGGACTGGACATTGGGAATGTACACTAAGTCACATAACCCTCATAACTGTGGCCTAATTACCTCTGTTGTTGTGTATTGTATTTACTATTATAAGAGAAAGAGCCATTTGTTGGACTGAAAAGGGGAACTGTTGGGGGAAATAAGACATACCTTAAACTTAAAAGAAAAAAGGGAAGAGAATGGGGGGGTTGAAGGTGGAAGGGTGGGACTGGAGGGAGGAGTAGGGAGGGGAATGTGATCGAGATGTAACTTGAAGAAATAAAAATAAATTATAAAAAAATAAATAGTCTAAATAAAATAAAATTGCTTTATTTTCTAAAGCCATTTGTTCTGTAAATAACACTGAGAATAAATACAAAATATAGGGGTTCAGTACTCTTCTAGAAAAACATGTAGAAACTTGAGAGATTCATGAAGAATTACCTCCCACATAAACAAGAATGTTCACTGCTGTTAGTTTTGTATAATATATTCCTTGGAGCTCTAGAAAGCACTGTGAGGACAACAGAAGCTAGATTTAGATGGCATGTGGTAAGGGAAGAAAACTGTTACAATGTGTATATGAAATCATAAATTAAAACTCCAAAGATTCTATATTCAAAAAATTATAACAAAAAAGAATGCAAGTCATACAATATCAAACGTTAAAAGCCTGCAACAAAAACAGCCAACAATCATGAAGCAGCAAATATATTCAAATATATTAGTGAAATTTTTATAGCAAAATTAAGAATATCTGCGCAAAAGGCATAATCTCCTAATAAGGCTTGTGAAGAAGTAAAAAGGGAACTGGTTTTGGCATTTTCTAGAACCAAAGAAAGACATGCAATTAGTACTCAATTAAAAGAATAGCTCCGAAGATCACTCAGAGGACAATTACCACAATGGAAAAAAAATGGGAAAAGTGTATGGACACACAATTTATCAAAGAAGCTATTCCAAAAGTCAAAAAGTATATGAAAATCGTAAATAAAATGGAAATTTAACCAACGACAAGCTCATGAAAGTACAATCGTGCCAAGATTTAGTGTATATATGGAGACATAGAAACATTTCTGCATTGCTGCTGGTAATATGGAAGGATCAGCTATTCTAAGAATGTGTATTTTTGGAAATAAAGGAATTAATTCCATACCTGTAATCTGGTAGATAAATGAAGTTTTTATACAGATTTGTAAGTAAGCACTCAAGATAATTTTCATGATATATTCATTTGTAGCAGTAGAATCATTAACGGCTGTACACCAAGTCATAACAACAGCTTTAGAAACTTTTGTGTCTATGTATTAAAAATATTTTTGAAATGGAAATACCACAGATTTGAAGATATGGCTCGGTATATAAAAGTTTTGACTGCTCTTCCAGAGAACTTGGGTTCAATTCCCAGGAACCAGATTGTGCATCCCAACCATCTGTTACTCCATTTCAAGGCATGTGATACATTCTTCTGGTCTCTGAGGGCACCAGGCATGCCATGGTACAAAGGCACACATGTATACAAGGCATCCATACACCAAACAGAAAGCAGTTTCCTATGTGGACTTTTGATTATTAGCTTGAGTTTCCCTTGGTTATGGTAAATGTAAGTTACTGTGATCCCTGTTTTCATGAACATCATCATTTAAAATTGTATTAAGTTTAAATTGCATTTCAGTTAGACTGAAAATTATTTGAAAAGTTTAACTTTAATTTCTAGGCAAGACAATGCTTTTTGATATTTTCAATACAATTTCTCTTTTATTTGATGAGGAAAATGATTATTTAAATGCTGTTTTTATTTCCTCAGTTGAGGGGATGAGATGAGAGCTCTCCCCCAAAAAATAGAACTTAAAAAATGCACACTACAGCAATATTACAAATATTGGAAATACATTCACATAGAACATTAACTCACACATTGTAGAAGACAGATGGAGAAGTAAACATTAAATACAATAGAATCAATGCTTATTAGGTAAAAGAAATAGGAAATGGAGTATTGAAATTAAGAAGAAAAGAAGCCAAAACAGCAAATTATCTATTCTGTCTAGGGTTTCTATTTGCCAAATTTGGAAAATCATCTTCTGAGAACAATTTTATTTTTTATGTTTGATTATTACTACTTAAATTCCTGTTCAAATTTATGATTTGGCATTTTTATTTCTTTATTATATAGAAATTATCATTATTTTTGCTTATTCAAAGTACCTGTTTTGCTATTTACTAATTTTTTAAACTCATATTAAAATTTTATCTTTTCATCTTCTTAGATATTGTGTTTGATTAATTAATCCTGTTTGTTCTTGTCTAGTTGTGTGAATATTTGAGATTATTTATTCATGTGAGCTGAATCCCACAATTTTTGATTTGGGCTGAGAACAGACTTGCTAGTCTACATGTACTGAAACAAGACAATATTTCATGTTGTGAATGTGCAATTGCTGATGGAATAGCAGTTATGAAACAAAATAACACTTTTCCCTTTGAACTAGATCCAGTCTTGCTCTTCTATTTCCAACTGTTTCACTGAATGACTAACTATCAAATTAGAAACTGATTTCAACCTCAGTGAGAAACCCCTGGCACTCACAGTAGGATTTATTTTTTTCTTGAAAGCAGTTTCCTATGTGGACTTTTGATTATTAGCTTGAGTTTCCCTTGGTTATGGTAAATGTAAGTTACTGTGATCCCTGTTTTCATGAACATCATCATTTAAAATTGTATTAAGTTTAAATTGCATTTCAGTTAGACTGAAAATTATTTGAAAAGTTTAACTTTAATTTCTAGGCGAGACAATGCTTTTGATATTTTCAATACAATTTCTGTTTTATTTGATGAGGAAAATGATTATTTAAATGCTGTTTTTATTTCCTCAGTTGAGGGGATGAGATGAGAGCTCTCCCCAAGACTTTCTAGCTCTTTCTGAACTCTTGTTGGCCAGTTTAACTCAACTGTTCTGACTCAAACTCTTCTCCAAGCTGATTGATTCAAACGTACTTCTCTTGACTTCTGACTGAATTGTCTACTTGGTCTCAAACTAATTCTGGCAATGCTTTAATTTTCTGGCTTCTCATTCACTGGCTTGCTCTGTCTTCACCTGTTTCTAACTTGTTCTCTCTGCAACCTGACTCTATAATACTAACCCAGTTAAAAACAAACAAACAAACGAAAACTCCCAATAAAAACCCTTCTTTCTCCCTGACTGCTCTTAAGTAGCCTTTCTTTCCTGTCTTGTTCTTGGGAGAGTTGGGTGTATTCTGTCTGACTCATTCTGTCAAGTCGTTCTCTAATTTGTCATTTTGTCTGCCCCTCAATCAGACATCATTTTCAAACATGGGTGCTTCCTTCTATAATACTAACCTCAGTGTTCCACTAGGTCCAGAGAGGGAGCTGAGAGACCTCCAGTACAGACTTTCTCTTTGCATAATGTCTGTCTGTGAACCACTGCATCTGCTGCCATCTGCTGCTGGAGAAAGTTTCTCTGATGGTGAGTGGATGAGGCTCCAATCTATGACTAGCTGAACATCATTAGGAACTATTTTACTGATTTTTTTTGACCAAATGTGTTTGGATCTACCCTAGGTATCTGAGCTATCCAGTCTCTAGTTTTTGTCGATCTTGGTAGTGTTGGGCATGGGCCCCCTCCTGTGGAGTAGACGTCAAGTTAGTTCCCACAAGTTCTGCATCACCATTACTCCAGAACATCTTGCTGGTAGGAGGGACTGTAGGTGTAAGATTTTGTGGCAGGTGTAAAATTTTGTGAACTGAAAGAGTAGTCTGCAGAGTACCTTCCAGCATGAAAGAGACTGGAATGCAAGGGTGAAGGCTTGATACAGGCACCAGCTTGACTTCTCCACATTCAGTGAACTGGGTGCATGTTGTCCATGGCAGTGGGGACTCTGCTGTCAGTTCTCTGTCCTAGTATCAGTCTGAGTTGTTTGGGTATTTCTATGACCAACAACTCTAAACAAATACAACCCAGTCCTGCTACTGGGAGTCTTGCCTGACTACAAGAGACGATCAATTGAGACTTATTATCTCCCATAACTAGGAGTCCTTACTAGAATAACTCTCATAGATTTCAGGAAGTTTCCACTGCACTAGGTTTCCATATATGCCCCCCAAATGGCCACCTTTCCAGCTGTCTCTCCTCATCCTCTCTCCCTCCATCCCTCCCTACCTGATATCTCCCAATCCTGTCTCTATCTGCCCCTGCTCCACCCATAATATATATTCTATTTCTCCTTCCCAGGATGTCCATGCATTTCCCCTAGACCCCATCTCTTTACCTAAGTTCTCTGGGCCTCCAGATTATAGCTTGGTTATCATTGGCTAACAGCCACTTGTAAGTGAATACATAGCATATTTGTCTTTCTAGGTCTGGGTTACCAATTCCATGCTAGGTCCTCTGTGGTGCAGCACAAATGCCTCACAACTTCAGGCTACTGACAAAGGTAGTGGCAAATCATAATTATGTCCCACAATGGCCAGCCAATGACTGGTGCAGCTTGAGACCCATGTCATGAGAGGGAGCCTACCCATGACACTGTTAATGAAATTCTGCAATAGATAGACAGGAACTCAGCATACATGTCATCAGAGAGGCTCACACAGCAATTGATAGAAACATATGCAAAGACCCATAACCAAACATTAGATAGAGCTTGAGGAATATTGTTGAAGAGAGAGAGGGGGATTGTAGGAGCTGGAGAGTCAAGGACACCACAAGAAAACCAACAGAATCAACTAATCTTGGCCCATAGAGTCTCACAGAGATTGAATCATCAGCCAGGAAGCCTGCATAGTACTGACCTAGACCTTCTGTACATATCTTATAGTTGTGTAGCTTGGACTTCATGTGGTATTCCTAAGAGCATAAGCAGAGTCTCTGACTCTGTTGCCTGCCTTTGGGACCTTTTCATCTTACTGGGCTGACTCATTCAGCCTCAATAGGAGAAAATGTGCTTAGTCTTATTGCAACTTAATATGCCAGGGCTTGTTTATATCTATGGGAGGTTCCCCTTTTCTGAAGAGAAAGGGAGGAGGAGTGGATTGTGGGAGGGAAATAATTGGAAAGAGAGGAGGGAGGGTCTGCAGTCAGGATGTTAATTAATTAATTAATTAAACAACATTTCATGAATTTATGATAATTGCAAGTAGATAACCAAAAATGTAGCAGAGATAGATTGAGTTAGATGATTTTGTTTTGTAGCTCAGCCTTGCTAAGGAATCATAATGTCACCAAGTTTGGCCTCAAACCAAAGACCCTCCTGCCACACCCTTCCAAGTGCCAGTGCTTTCAGCTGTGTGTTACTGTGTGTGGTTTGTTGTAGAGAGTGATATGTAGTCAGCTGAACTCACTCACTAGTTGGGTACTTCATTAATATACTCAACACAAGTCATTTGTGTGTTTATAAAACTATTTAATAAGTTAGTTCATGAGATTAACCTTCTATGTTGTTTGAAAATATTTGGATTGGGGGTGATAAATGCCTTTCAGTTTCTGGAAATAAATTTCACTTTTTTTTAGAGTGTTTACCTAAAGTTCTAGTTGACGGAAACATGTTTTATAGAGCTTTGGACAACTTGAAAAATATTCCTTAAAGAATTAGAAGAATGAACAATCAGTTCTGCTTCAATTCTGTGGTTCTAAGGCTGGGCCTTTCTTAGCCCCAGGAGTAGGTAGACTATGAGTAATTGTTGAAGGAGATTTGGAGGAATGCCTGTGTTTTGGAAGTGTGGGTCAAGGTCTTGGGAATATAACAAAGAATTTCTCTGAAGCTATCATGAGACTCAAATAGGTAAATTTTTGTGACAACGAAGTTTCATTTAAGAAATATCAGAGATGGAACATCAGGAGTTTAAAGAGTAAATAACAAGAAAATGGATGTCTTTTTATTGAGTTTGAGTGAGTCACTCAAGCAAACAAAAATAATTGCTTCCACTATTTAAGCCCATGTCCAATACCAATATCTATCTATCTATCTATCTATCTATCTATCTACCTATCTATCTATCTATCTATCTATATATAGGAATTGCACTTAAATAAAAAAGTCAAAATTATGATTCTTTGTTTTTTTTTAACCTCTTCAGTGTTAGGTGCTGAGATATTTGGTTTTCTTTCTCATATCTAAAGAGTTATAATAACTCAGAAGAAGAGTGAAGCTGTGTGTGTATGTGCCTGTGTGTGTTGGTATGTATCATTTGTGTGTGAAAAGGCCAGAGGGAAATGTTAGGTCTCTCCCTTATATTCTTTCCACATTGTATTTTGTGAAATAGGGTCTCTCACTGAACTCAGAACCAGCCATTCTTCTGAACTGGTGAGCCAATCACCTCCAGGGATTTGCCTGACACTGCTTCCCTCAGCAGCACTAGGATTACAGGCTTTTCCTTCATACCTGGCTTAAAAAAAATACTTATTTATTACTTCAGGTTACATCTCCATCACAGTGTTCTCTTTCCACCCCTCCCAGTCCCGCCCTTACACCCTCTACTCCCTATCTCTTCCATTCTACTCCTCTGGAGTGGAGTGTCCCTACATAATAGTCCCCTGCCCCAGTTCAGCAGTTGTAGGAGGGCCAAGAGCCTCCTCATACCCTGGCGGCCTACAAGACAGTACCACTAGGGCAAAATGTCTCATTGACAGGAAAAAAAGTCTATGTTTATGTTCCCTTTGGTGCATTGGTTGTAGTATAGTTATCCTGTACTATGTGGCTAAAATCTGACTATAAGTGAATAGATGCATCCTTCTGAGTCTGGGTTAGTTCACTCAGGATGAGCTTCTCTAGTTCCATCCATTTGGCTGCAAATTGCATGATTTCATTGTTTCTGATAGCTGAGTAGTATTCCATTGTGTAGATGTACCACAGTTTTTTAATCCATTCTTCAGTTGAGGGACATCTGGGTTGTTTCCAGTTTCTAGCTATGACAAATAAGGCTGCTATGAACATAGATGAGGAAACTTCCTTGTGATTTGGCTTTTTACATGGGTGCTAAATATCCCATTCAGGTCTTTGAGCTTACACAGAAAGTACTTCATCCATTTACCCATCCATTTTTCTAGGCTGAGGGTGAAGTCTTTTAAATTGTACTAAATATTTTTTGCAAACAAATAGACATTTATAGTCTTTAGGCTAGTTTTCTTTGACTTTTTAGAGACTTTTGATTTTCATAGCATCTTGCAATTATAGAATTGCAAGCAATCAAAATTAAAAATAAATTTTACTTGGTACATTAAGCTGTTTATTTTGATAATTATCCTAAACTGAGGATTTTCCTCTGTCTAAGACACCAAGTATATTTTAAAAATTGTTACATACAAAGGGAATTGTGGGACCTCAGCTCAATAAATGAACAAGAAGCCCCTTTTTTATTTGTCCTTGGAAGAGCTTGTATTCACCACTTGCTGTTAAAATTAACATGTCTCAGAGCTGGAAAAGACCTTTGGAATCATTAGGCAATGTCTTATTTTAGAAAGAGGGAAATCAAGGCTCAGAGAGATGAGGTGATTCATATAAGGTCCAGGACTGGGTAATGGTCCAAATGGCTGTGATTCTAAGTCTGCAGCAGGACAATATCTGAATGCAGAAAAATAGTTTTCTTTAGAAAATTGTAGAATGCTCTTTAAAAAAAAAATCTCATAATTAAAATTTAATCATATAATACTGCCCCAAATTGCCTTAAATGTTCATTCCTGAACTAATTGTTGTCAGTGCTAATGGGGTTGTTGTGATTGGTTTTGTCTGATAATAGGGGTTGAGTCTAATGCTGCCCCAATACTTTCTCTCCCTTATCTTCTTTGTTGGGAAAATATCCAATTTTAGCACAATCTAAAGTAACTTCTTATTTTCACAAATCTACATTCAAATTTCTTCAGCTGTATTCACACTGGAGCGGCAATGTAACCCAAGATTAAGAAAAACATGGCCTAGATCTTTATTCTTATTATTTGTTTTATTTTTCTTAGTTCTGTAGAAAGATCATAGCTGAATATAGCTCTAAAGGTTTTTGTGACAACTGATTATTTTGAAGAATCTAACATGCAGAAATTTCTCATTATTTTGGGCAAACTTTATCACCCAAGCCAAAGGCAAGAAATGGAGAGTAGAGCTTCTGCCAGCATCTCAAATATCACACTTCTAGCAGGATTTTAGCTTTTTTAGTATAAGTATTTTAGAATGATCTACCAGCTCATTCACCATGATCAAGTAGACTTTATCACAGAGATGCAGGGATGGTTCAATGTACTAAAATCCATCGATGTAATCCACCATATAAACAAACTGAAAGAAAAAAAACACACATGATCATCTGATTCAATGCTGAAAAAGCCTTTGACAAAATCCAACACTATTTCATGTTAAAAGTCTTGGAGAGATAAAGGATACAGCGTACGTACCTAAACATAACAAAGGCAACATAGAACAAGCCGATAGCCAGGACCAAATTAAACAGAGAGAAACTTAAAACAATTCCACTCAAATCATGCACAAGATTAGCCTGTTTACTTCTCTCCATATTTATTCAACACAGTACTTGAATTTTAACTAGAACAATAAGACAACTAAAGGAGATCAAGGGGATGCAAATTGGAAAAGAAGAACTCAAATTATCACTATTTGCATATGATATAATAGTATACATAAGTGATCCCAAAATTTTTGCAAGGAAACTCCTGAAAACATTCAGAAAAGTGGATGGATATAAAATGAACAACAACAAAGAATAAGTAGCCCTCCTATGTACAAAGGATAAGTGGGCTAAGAAAGAAATTAGGGATTCTCTGTTTAGCTCTGTCCCCCATTTTTTGATTGGATTATTTGGTTTCTTGGCATTTAATTTCTTGAGTTCTTTGTGGATTTTGGATATTAGCCCTCTGTCAGATGTGGGGTTGGTGAAGATTTTCTCCCAGTCTGTAGGCTGCCGTTTTGTTCTGATGACAGTGTCTTTTGCCTTACAGAAGCTTTTCAGTTTCATGAGGTCCCATTTATTGATTGTTGATCTCAGGTCCTGAGCTGTTGGTGTTCTGTTCAGGAAGTTGTCACCTGTGCCAATGAGTTCGAGGGTTTTCCCACTTTTTCTTCTAGTAGATTTAGTGTGACTGGCCTTATGTTAAGGTCTTTGATCAACTTGGACTTAAGTTTTGTACAGGGTGATAAGTATTGGTCTAAGTTCATTCTTTTTCATGTAGACATCCAGTTGGACCAGCACCATTTGTTGAAAATGCTGTCCTTCTTCAATTGTGCTGTTTTGGCTTCTTTGTCAAAAATTAGGTGGCCATAAGTGTGTGGGTCTATTTCTGGATCTTCAATTCGATTCCATTGATCTACTGGTCTGTTTCTATACCAATACCATGCTGTTTTTACTACTATTGCTCTATAGTACAGCTTGAAATCTGGGATGGTGATACCTCCAGATTTTTTTTTTTTTTTTTTTTTATTGTACAGGATTGATTTAGCTATTCTGGTTTATTTATTTATTTATTTATTTTTGTTGTTCCATATGAAATTGAGAATAGCTCTTTCCAAGTCTATAAAGAATTGTGTTGGTATTTTGATAGGAATTGCATTGAATCTATATATTGCTTTTGGTAGGATGGCCATTTTTATTATGTTGATCCTACCTATCCATGAGCATGGGCGATCTTTCCATCTTCTAAAGGCCTCTTCCATTTCTTCAAGGGCTTGAAGTTCTTGTTGTACAGGTCCTTTACTTGCTTGGTTAGAGTTACCCCCAGGTATTTTATATTGTTTGTGGCTATTGTGAAGGGGGTTATTTCCCTTATTTCTTTCTCAGCCCATTTGTTTGTTGTATATAGAAGGGCTTCTTAGTTTTTTGAATTAATTTTGTATCCAGCCACTTTGCTGAAGGTGTTTATTAGCTGTAAGAGTTCTCTGGTAGAATTTTTGGGGTCGCTTATGTATACTATCATATCGTCTGCAAACCAGGATAATTTAACTTCTTTGTTTCCAATTTGCATCCCCTTGATCTATTTTAGTTATCTTATTGCTCTAGCAAGAACTTCAAGTACTATATTGAAGAGATATGGTGAAAGTGGGCATCCTTGTCTTGTCCCTGAGTTTAGAAGAAATGCTTCAAGTTTCTCTCCATTTAATTTGATGTTGGCTATTGGCTTGCTAAATAGTGAATTCACAAAGGAGGAATCCCTAATGGCCAAGAGAAACCTGAAGAAATGCTCAACATTCTTAATCATCAGAGAAATGCAACTCAAGACGACTCTGAGATTCCATCTCACACCTGTCAGAATGGCTAAGATCAAAAGCACAAATGACAGCACATTCTGGCCAGTGTGTGGAGACAGGGGAACCCTCCACCATTGCTGGTGGGAGTGCACGCTTGTGCAACCACTATAGAGGTCAGTATGGCGATATCTTAGAAAACTTGGAATAGCTCTGCCTCAGAACCCAGCCACACCACTTCTGGGTATATATCCAAATGATTCCTCATGGAATCATAAGGAAGTCTCCTCATCTATGTTCATAGCAGCCTTATTTGTAATAGCTATAAACTGGAAACAATCCAGATATTCCTCAACTAAAGAATGGATTAAAAAACTGTGGTACATCTACACAATGGAATATTACTCAACTCTCAGAAACAATGAAATTATGCAATTTGCGGCCGAATGGATGGAACTAGAGAAGCTCATCCTGAGTGAGCTAACCAAAACTCAGAAGGATGCACATGGCATCTATTCACTTATAGTAGGATTTTAGCTATATAGTACAAGATATCTGTACTACAACCAACACACCAAAGGGAACATGGACATAGATTTTTATTTATTTTTTTATTTTATTTTTTTGTTGTTTGTTTGTTGGTCTGTTTTTTAGTTTTCCCTCCCTAGCAATGAGACACTTTTCACTGGTGATACTGCCTTGTAGGCCCCCATTGTATGACTTCTGAACTGGGGTGACGAACTGTGATGTAGTGACACTCCACTCCAGAGGAGCAGGATGGAAGAGTTAGGTGGTAGAGGATGGGAGGGGGCTGGGAAGGGGGGAAAGAGGACAATATGATGGAGATGTAACCTGAAGCAACAAATAAATAAATTTATTAAAAAAAAAAGTAATTGGGGAAACAATACTCTTCACAATAGTCACAAATAATATAAAATATCTTGGTTTAAGTCTAATCAAGCAAGTGAAAGACCTGTATGACAAGAACTTCAAGTACCTGAAAAACTAAATTGAAGAAAACCAAGGTGGAAATATCTCCCATGCTCATGGATCAGTAGGATTAACATAGTAAAAATGGCCATCTTACCAAAAACAGCCTACAGATTCATTGCAATTCCCATCAAAATCCCAACACAATTCTTCACAGATCTTTAAAGAACATTACTCAGCTTCATATGGAAAAAAACAAAAACAACCCACAGCAAAAAGAATAAATGAACTTCTGGAGGTATCACATCCCCGGTTTCAAACTATACTACATAGCAGTAATAATAAAAAACACATGGTACAGGCATAAAACAGACAGGTTGATCAATGGAATCAAATTGAAGATCCACAAGTAAACCCATACACTTCATTTTGACAAAGAAGTCAAAGCTATATAATGACAAAGGAACGCACCTCATCAAATGGTGCTGATCTAACAGGATAGCTGCATGTAGAAGAATACAAATATGCCCATATACATCACCATGGACAAAATAAAGAGAATATTCAGTATTATCAAAAACATTTATTTATAAGCAATAATTGAACGCTTTAGTTAATAGTCACTGTTTTAATTATTTATTATGAAATTTTACTATTCCAAGGGACAGATATAATAAAATGAAAAATAAGCATTTTTATGTCCTTAAAATGTTTATACCAGAGTCTTCAGCTCGGTCACCTGTCTGGAGAGGAGCACCAGCTAGAGCAGATCTAGCCCAGGAGCGGATCCAGCCCACGGCTCCAGCCACAGATCAGCGGTCATGCCCGTCTGCCTGATATACAGCCTGCATGTGGACCTGTACACCCAACAGGGAAAAACAGCCAGACCACAAGAGCAAAGGTAAGTGAGATTTTTTTCTTCCAGAGTTTCCAACATGGCAGCACAGTGTGCACTGTAGCTGAGTGGCAGAGACTTAACCCAGTCAGAGCAAAGCAATTAGGAGCCAAGACTGACTGCAAACAGAGCCCATGACTGTGTGTGTGCTCGACGAATACTGGGATGGGTCACTCACCCTAGCACCCAATCATCTAAGGAAGTCAGGAACGGGCACACTGAGGCCAGCACCCTTCTTGGGTGGAGCTCCCTGCCTTCACAGTCAGCCTAATTGTGGAACCAGAATGTCTGTGTCACTGAGGACGGGAGAACACAGGCCCAATCACAGCTCTACCTGACTTTCTGAGGAGACCTGCCAGCTCCCAGGTCCTCAGTGGATAGCCCCCTCCTGACTCCAATCCCCTGTATATTGGTCCAATTGAGTCACAACGAATTGAGGAGAGTGGCAGCCATTTTCCTCTCCCAGAGCCAGTCTATTACAGGAACCTGCCCACCATCTGCAGGTAGACACCAGGATCTCGGGATCAGCCAAACCCTGGGGCAGGGAGTTTTCCTGAGCACCAAGGTCAACTGACAAAAAAAACAAACAGATAACACCTGGATCAATCAGATGAAAAAAGGTCAGCACAAGAACATGGTAAAACAAACAAACAAACAAACAAACAAACAAACAAACCCAAAACAATAGGATGTCTCCAGATCCTAGCAATAATGCTACAGGCAATTCTGGACATCCTAACACAATTGAAACAAAGGAAAATGACCTTAATCCTATGCTTATATTAATAATAGAAGGCCTAAGGGAGGAAATCAAATACCTCAGCGAGCAACAACAAAGTACTGCAAAGGAGGTGATGGAAATGAATAAAGCGCTTAAAGGAATGGAAGACCTGGAATGGGAAGTTGAAGCAATGAAGAAAATCCAATCCGAGACATCCACAGAAATGGAAAACCTTAAGACAATAATAGGAACTACAGACACTAGCATAACCAACAGAATACAAGAGATGGAAGAAAGAATTTCAGGCTCAGAGGATAAAATTGAAGAAATTGATACATCTGTCAAAGAAAATGTCAAATCTAAAAAAGTCCTGACACAAAACCTTCAGGAAATCAAGAACACAATGAAAAGATGAAATCTCAGAATAATAAGAATAGAAGAAAGAGAAGAGTCCCAGCTCCATGGACCAGAAAAATATCTTCAACAAAATCATTGAAGAGAATTTCCCAAATCTACAAAAAGAGATGCCTATAACTGTACAAGAAGCTGACCAGAAAAATATCTTCAACAAAATCATTGAAGAGAATTTCCAAAATCTACAATAAGAGATGCCTATAACTGTACAAGAAGCTGACAGAACTCCAAATAGATTAGACCAGAAAAGAAAATCTTCCCACCACATAATAATCAAAACACTAAATGTACAGAACAAAGAAAGAATATTAAAAGCTGCTAGGGAAAAGGGTCAAATAACATATAATGGCAAACCTATCAGAATAACACCTGACTTTTCTTCAGATACTCTAAAAGCCAGAAGGGCCTGGACAGATATCTTGCAGACCCTAAAAAACCATAAATGCCAGGCCAGACTACTATTCCCTGAAAAATTGTTAATCAACATAGATGGAGAAAACAAGATATTCCATGACAAAGCTAAATTCAATCAATATCTATACACAAATCCAGCTCCACAGAAGATGTTGGAAGGAAAACTGCAACCCAAAGAGGTTAACTACACACAAGAAAACACAGGAAGCAAATAGCATGCCTGCAGCAAAACCAAAAGAAGAGAAGCTCACTCACACACTATTTCCACCAACATCAAGATGGCAGGAAGTAACAATCACTGGTCATTAATATCTCTCAACATCAATGGACTCAATTCCCCAATAAAAAGACACAGGTTAGCAGAATGGATGCAAAAACAGAATCCCACATTCTGCTGCTTACAAGAAACACACCTCGGCAAAAAAGATAGGCATTATCTCCAAGTAAATGGCTTGGAAAAGATATACCAAGCAAATGGACCCAAGAAAAAAGCTAGAGTGGCAATTCTAGTATGCAACAAATCGGACTTTCAACCAACATTAATCAAAAGAGATGGGGAAGGACACTACATACTCATCAAAGGAAAAATTAACCAAGATGAAATCTCAATACTGAACATCTATGCCCCAAATTTAAGACCACCCACATTCATTAAAGAAACACTACTGAAGCTCAAATCCCACATTGAACCTCACACATTAATAGTGGGAGACTTCAACACACCACTCTCAACACTGGACAGAACAACGATGCAGAAGCTAAACAGAGAAATAATGAACCTCACAGATGTCATGAATCAAATGGATGTAATTGATATCTACAGAACATTTCACCCCAAAACAAAAGAATACACTTTCTTCTCAGCACCTCATGGAACATTCTTCAAAATTGACCATATAGTCGGTCCCAAAGCAAGCCTCAACAGATACAGGAAAACTGAAATTACCCCTTGTAACTTATCAGACCATCATGGAATAAAGCTAGACTTCAACAATAACAAAAACAACAGAGAGCCTGCAAGAACATGGAAACTAAACAACTCTCTCCTCAGTGACCTCTGGGTCAGGGAAGAAATAAAAAAAAGAAATTAAAGTCTTCTTAGAATTCAATGAAAATGAAGTCACTACATACCCAAACTTATGGGACACATTGAAAGCAGTTCTAAGAGGAAAGTTTATGGCACTAAGTGCTTTCAAAAAGAAACTAGAGAGTTCCCATGCTAGCCATCTAAAAGCACACCTGAAAGAGCTAGAACAAAAAGAAGCAAACACTCCCAAGATGAGCAGACAAGAGGAAATTATCAAACTCAGGGCTGAAATCAACAACTTAGAAACAAAAAGAACAATACAAAGAATTGACAAATCCAAGAGTTGGTTCTTTGATAAAATCAACAAAATAGACAAGCCCTTAACTAAACTAACTAAAAGGCAGAGGGAAAATACCCAAATCAACAAAATAAGAAATGAAAAGGGGGAAATAACAACAGACGTTGAGGAAATCCAAAGAATCGTTAGGTCCTACTTCAAAAATTTGTACTCCACAAAATTGGAAAATTTAAATGAAACGGACAATTTTCTTGATAGATTCCACCTACCAAGATTAAATCAAGAACAGTTAAACAAATTAAACTGTAATATAACCCTTAAGGAAAAAGAAGTCATTAGAAGTCTTCCAACCAAAAAAAGCCCAGGGCCAGATTGTTTCAGCACAGAATTCTACCAGACATCCAAAGAAGAGCTAACACCAATATTCTTCAACCTCTTCCACAACATAGAAACAGAAGGAATTCTGCCAAACACATTCTATGAGGCCACAGTCATACTGATACCTAAACCTCACAAAGACCCAACGGAGCAAGAAAATTTCAGACCAATTTCTCCTATGAACATGGATGCAAAGATACTTAATAAAGTACTTGCAAACTGGATCCAAGATTACATCAAAAGTATCGTACACTATGATCAGGTAGGCTTCATCCCAGGGATGCAGGGGTGGTTCAACATTAGAAAACCCATCAATGTAATCCATCACATAAACAAGCTGAAAGAAAAGAACCACATGATCATCTCATTGGATGCTGAAAAAGCTTCTGACAAAATACAGCACCCTTCATGTTAAAAGTCTTAGAGAGATCAGGCATACAAGGACCATACTTAAACATAATACAGGCAATTTACAACAAGCCAATAGCCAACATCAAACTAAATGGAGAGAAACTTAAAGCATTTCCTCTAAAACCAGGGACAAGGCAAGGGTGCCCACTCTCTTCATATCTCTGCAACATAGTACTTGAAGTTTTAGCTAGAACAATAAGACAACTAAGGAGATCAAGGGGATATAAATTGGAATGGAAGAAGTCAAAGTATCCCTATTTGCAGATGATATGATAGTATACATATGTCACCCCAAGAATTCCACCAGAGAACTGCTACAGCTGATAAATTCCTTCAGCAAGGTGGCTGGATACAAAATCAATTTAAAAAAATCAGTCGCCCTTCTTTACACAAAAGATAAATAGGCTGACAAAGAAATAAGGGAATCAACAACCTTCACAATAGCCACAAATATTATAAAATAACTGGGGGTAACTCTAACCAAGCAAGTGAAAGACCTGGATAACAAGAACTTCAAGTCCCTAATGAAATAAATTGAAGAAGATATCATAAGATGGAAAGATCTCCCTTGTTCATGGATTGGTAGGATCAACATAATAAAAATGGCCATCTTACCAAAAGCAATATACAGATTCAATGCGATTCCAATCCAAATACCAACTCAATTTTTTTACAGATGGAAAAAACAATTCTCAACTTCATATGGAATAACAAAAGCCCCAGAATGGCTAAATCAATCATGTACAATAACAGAACATTTGGAAGTATCACCATCCCAGATTTCAAGCTGTACTACAGGGCAATAGTCATAAAAACAGCATTGTACTGGTATAGAAACAGACCAGTTGACCAATGGAATCGAATTGAAGATGGAGAAATAACCCCACACACCTACAGTCACTTAATTTTTGACAAAGAAGTCAAAAACATACAATGGAAAAAGGAAAGAATCTTCAATAAATGATGCTGGTCTAATTGGATGTCAACATGTAGAAGAATGCAAATAGATCCATACTTATCACCCTGTACCTTAAGTACAAAACTTAAGTCTAAGTGGATCAAGGACCTCAACATAAATCCGGACACACTAGAAATAGTAGAAATAATAGAAAGAAAGTGGGGAAAAGCCTTGAACTCATTGGCACTAGCAGCAACTTTCTGAACAGAACACCAATAGCTCAGACACTAAAACAAACAATCAATAAACAGGACCTTATAAAATTGAAAATCTTCTGTAAGGCAAAGGACAATGTCCTTAGAACAAAGTGGCAGCCTACAGACTGGGGAAGGATCTTCACCAACCCAACATCCGATAGAGGGCTAATATCCAAAATATATAAAGAACTGAAGAAATTATACACCAAAAAAATCAAATAACCCCATCAATAAATGGGGTGCAGAGCTAAACCGAGAATTCACAGAAGAGGAATCTCTAAAGGCCAAGAGGCATTTGAAGAAATGTTCAACATCTTTGGTCATCAGGGCAATGCAACTTAAAACAACTCTGAGATTCCATCTCACACCTGTCAGAATGGCTAAGATCAAAAATTCAAATAATAGCACATGCTAGCGAGGATGTGGAGACAGAGGAACACTCCCCCATTGCTAATGTGAGTGCAAACTTGTGCAACCACTTTGGAAATCAATCTGGAGATATCTTAGAAAATTGGGAATAATTCTACCTCAAGACCCAGCCATACCCCTCTTGGGCATATATCCAAAAGATTTGAAATGAAACCACAACGACATTGCCTCAACAATGTTCATAACAGCTTTATTTGTAATAGCTAGAAACTGGAAGCAACCTAGATGTCCTTCAACTGAAGAATGGATACTAAAAACTGTGGTACATTTACACAATGTAATACTAAACAGCTATCAGAAATGAGGAAATCATGCAATTCGAAACCAAATGGATGGAGCCTGAAAAGCTCATCCTAAGTGACCTGACGCAGTCCCAGAAAGATAAACATTGTATGTATTCCCTTATAAATGGATATTAACCATACATAACAGGATAACTATCCTACATCTCACACACCCAAGTGGAAAGGAACTTAGCATATCTATCCTAGGAAAAATTTTACCCACCAGTGAGTCATAGAATCTGCTGCAGGTTAGTGGAATACCATACCCTAGATGGTGTGCCATATCAAGCCCCAGTACAAGTGGAAGCTCTTGGCCCTCACATGACAGAAGATCTGAGGGAGTATGATATATGAGGGCCCACCTCATCTGAGAAGAAGGAGAGTAACAAGTAGAGGAATCAGGAGGGAGAAAGGGAGGTAGGGAGGGAGAGAGGAATGGAGGGGCCAGGAGGGGAGGAGGGAGGAAACTATATTCTAGAAGTAACTTGGGAAAACAAAATAATACTTTTTTTTGAGAAAAGAGTTAATAAGCTTAAAAATATAATTAAAATACAATATAAAAATTTCAAACTATTATTTACCAAAGGTATACTTGCCTTACTGTCACTAAAGGAAAATGGCCTTAATTTCAGATTAGAATGTTAGACTCCAGGTGGCCACATAGATTACACAAACTTGATAGCAGCTTAAAAGTTTGTTTGTTTTTTTGTGGTTGTATAGGATATTTTCACGGTTTGGCATTAAAAAGCAGGTAACAGGTTTAAAATACTGTAAATAAATTAAAGGTTACTGCTGTTCAACCTGGTTTTATAAACCTCCAATAGTTGAAAAAACTTGGAGCTAAGGTAAAATACATGAAATGCGTGGGGTTAGCCAATGCCTTTAACTCCAGCAGAGACAGGAGGACCACTATAGAGTTAGTTGTCTTATAAATTCTAGAGTTACAAGGAACAGGGTGGTGATGGTGAATAACCTTAATCACATCACTTGAGAAGGATACACCCTTAATTTCAACACACTAGAGACAGAAACCAGATCTCAGAGCTCAAGGTCAGACTGGCAAAACAAGCTCTAAATAGAGAAAAACTTCAATCCAGGGGTGGTGGAGCACATCTTTAATCCCATCATTTGGGAACCACATGTCTTTGATCCCAACACTTAGAATGTAGAGATAGGTACATAGGATTTGGCAGGATTTAAGTTTAAAGCTACTTACAAAAAGGCATACTGAAATTCAAACAAATTGTCCTTTGAGATCTCAAAATATATACACTAAATGTTTGTTTAGCTCCAAAATATCAAAATAATTTCTTCTTTAATCTGAATTGAAAGATAATACTTTTTATATGGTCAAAATCCAAATTTGCTCCAGGAAAAATATTACCTTAACCACCTCCCCCCCAAAAAAAAAAGGTAGTGTCCCAGAGTTAGGATTAGGGCAGGGCTCTATTCTTACCTTTCCAGGAGATTTAAAGCATCCATCCAAGGAATCCAGGGACAACTGGACAATGGAAATCTCAGAAGAAAGCAGATCAGACATCAAAGAAGACAAGTAGACCAGACAATCCAGCCATGCAGAGTTTCTCAATAGCTGTTTCCTCAAAAGTCTACAACCACAACAACTCAAAATTGCTAAGATTGTTCAGCTCCACAGATTGCTCCAGCCATAACTTCAGTAAAGCCCTGAAGTTCAGCTTCTATCTACAAACTTCTTAGGACATTTAAATAGCTGAGCACAAAAGGACTGAATATCAAATGATTCTATTAACATTTTTAGCCATTTTTCCATTCTTATGTGGGCCCCAAACAGATTTACTACATCCCAAATCAGCAGGAAGTCATTTTAAGAGAGCGACATCCCATCCCCAGAAGGTGGGGAGGGTGTTTTCCCCCCCTTTGGTCATTTGATGAATAAAGAAAATCTTGTTATTTAGAGGAAGAGATTACAAGCTGTTAAATGGTCTTGTTAAATAGGTTTTGGAGGTCAGACCCAGGGACTTCTCTCTTTTTCTTTTCTGTATCCTTCTTTCTCTCCTATGTAGGAGTGAACAGACTTGAGAAAAAAATGGGACATAGACATAATATAGGAAAGATCAAGAAAAAAGAACAGATTATTGAATATGTCCTTCCACCTTTGTATATTGATACAAAATTAATATTATATTTGGCTAAATTGGTATCAATCTTTGTATATTGATGCAAAATTAAGATTATATTGGGCTACATAGGTATTTATCGTGTATATTCATAAAAAATTAAGATTATATTTGGCCACATTGGTATTGATCATTGTATATTGATACAAAATTAAGGGTAACACTTCTTAAAGGTATTGTACCTAGTAATGCTTAAAGTTCAGCCTTTTGCTACCAACTGTCATAAACTGTTCAGGATAATTAAAAAATGCAAACTAATAGTCCTGCAAGCTTGTTATTTTGTTAGATACTATGACAGTCTATCACAGTTATATTCTAAGCTAATTAGAAATCAAGTTGCTAAGAGACAAGCAACATTTGCTTATTTAAATATAAGAGATAGATATGGCATCTTCAAAAACCTCAAGAGATCTGCAGAATATGGCATTCAAAGATGTTTTCTTAACTGAAGATTTTTTGATATCGAGACATATCAACTCCTGACAGCACCCCCTATTTTACCCCAAGTAGAAGATGAGCATCAAAGAATCTCCAGTGGGAGATGGTTGAATTAGTGGGAAGCCTATCTCTTGGCAAGAAAAACCCTTTGCTTCAACTGTAGACTGAATGCTGTCCAAAAAGGACAAAACTTGGAAGCAGGTAAGTCGACAGCCTGGCTCTTCCAAGACAGGGTAGGCAATTCCTTCATAATTCCTGCTCTACAATCAATGTCTGTCAGAGAAACGGGTCCAAATAGCTGAAAATTGATGCTGTAATGTATGGAGAGTAAATGGGAACTGTCCAGGCACCCACGGGTATGTCATTTCTTAGTTTTGGAAGCTTCGGGTCCTGCACTTCCTATATAATCAGATATATTTATCCCTCTCAGGTCTCTGAGGTGGTTGAAGAATAGATAGCCAGAGTCTCATAGTTAAATTTTGATTTTTTTAGGAATCAAGAGGGTGTTCCTGATCTAAGAAGATATTTTTAAAATTGTGATGCAAGTTATGTATGAAAGCTGAGTTAGATGTAGAACTTTAAACTCACGGAGATGGTTAGATAGTAGAATGTTAAAGTCAGGTGCCAAAATACATGTGGACTGAACATTGGGAATGTATGCTAAGCCATATAACTCTCATAATTGTGGCCTATTTATTTCTGTTGTTTTGTGTTGCATTTACTGTTATAAGAGAAAGAACCATTTGTTGGACTGAAACCGGGAGCTGTTGGGATGAAAAGGATATACCTTAAACTTAAAAAAAAGGGAAGAGGATGGGGGGTTGAAGGGGAAGAGGGTGGGACTGGAGGGGGGTAAAGAGGGGATTGTGATTGAGATGTAACTTGAAGAAATAAAAAAATACATTAAAAAGAGTTGAGAAAATTTTTTTATGCCATTAATCCTTTCAGTCAATAATTTTTAAACTAGTCTTCAACCACATCAGAGACCTGAGAAGGATAAATATATATGATTATAGAGGAAGTGCAGAGCCAGAAGCTTCCAAAACTAAGAAATGACAGACAACTGGCTGCCTGGACATTCCCCAATTTCTCTCAATACATTATTGTATCTATCTTCAGGCTTTTGGCCCAATATCTCTGTTAGACATTAATTGTAAAGCAGGGATTATGAAGGACTTGCCTACCTTCCCATGGCAGAGCTGTGCTGTCCACTTATCTACTTCCAAGTTTTGTCCTTTTTGGACAGTATTCTGTATACAGTTGAAGCAAGATATTTTTCTTACCCAGTGACAAGCTTGCCTCTAATGCAACCATCTCCAAATGGAGATTCTTCTATGCTCACCATCTTCTTGGAGTAGAATGGGGGATGTTGTCAGGAGCTCACATGTCTCAATATCATAAAAATCTTAAGTTAAGAAAACATTTTTGAATGCCATGTTCTACAGATCTCTTGAGGTTTTTGAACACCACCTATCTATCTCTGCATATTTGAATAAGCAAATGTTGCTTGTCTCTTAGCAACTTGATTTCTGATTAACTTAGAAAACATCTGTGATAAACTACACTAGTACCTAACAAAATGATGTTTGAATGACTATTAGTTTGCATTTCTTAATTATCCTAAACAGTTTATGACAATTGATATCAAAAGATCAAAACTTCACATTGTATTTTTAAGCATTACATAGGTACAACACCTTAAAAAGAGTTAATGTTAATTTTGTATCAATATTCAAAGATATTAAAGCATATTCAATAATCTATCTCTTTTTCTTTATCAATCTTATATTATGTCTATATCCCATTTTTTCAAGTCTCCCCCCACACACATAGGAATGAAGGATACATAAAAGAGAGAAATCTCTGCATCTGTCCTCTGAAACAAACATCTATAACCCATCAAATGATCAAAGGGGGGAAAATCATCCACCCCACCTTCTGGGAATGGGATGTTGCTCTCTTAAAATTACTTCCCTCTGATTTGGGATGTAGGAAACCTGTTTGGGGACCCAAATAACAATGGAAAAACGGTTAAGCAAGTTAATAGTAACATTTGATGTTCATTCTTTTTGTGCTCAGCTATTTAAATGTCCTAAGAAGTTTGTAGTCAGAGGCTGAACTTCAGGACTTCACTCAAGTACTGGTTGGAAAAGTCTGTGGGACTGGACCATCTTAGTTAGCCATTTTGAGTTGTTCGTGTAAATTTTTGAGGAGACAGCTATTAAACAATTTGGTGAGTCTGGATCATCTGGGTTACCTGTCTTCTTTGGTGTCTGGTCCCTTTTCCTCAGAAGTTTCAGTTGTCCAGTTGTCCGTGGACTCCTCAGATTGATACTTTTAATCTCCTGGAAAGATAAGAACAGAGCCCTGCCCTAATCCTAACTCTGGGACACTCTTTTGGCAGGTAATATCTTTCCTAAAGCAAATTGGGTTTTTTGTTTGTTTGTTTTTTGTTTTGACAATATAAAAAGTATTATCTTTCAATTGAGATTAAAAAAATTCTTTTGATATTTTGGAACTAAACATACCTTTAAGTATGTATATTTTGAGATCACAAAGGACAATTCTCTTTGAAGCTCAGTATGCCTTTTGTGAGCAGCTTTTAAACTTAAATCATGGCAAATCCCATATGTCTGCCTCTCCCTTCCAAGTGTTGGGATCACAGATGTGTGCCTCCAAATTGTTGGGATTAAAAGTATGTACCACCACCCCTGGATCTAAGATTTTCTCTATTTGGAACTTGCTCTGTGTCAGGCTGGTCTTGAACTCAGAGATCTGCATGTTTCTGTCCCCAGTGTGTTGGGATTAAGGGTATATACTTATCAAGTGATGGGATTAAAGGTGTGCACCATCACCACCCTGTTCATTGTCACTCTAGAATTTAAAAGACAACTAACTCTATAACGATACTACTGTCTCTGCTAGAGTTTAAGGCATGGGCTAACATCACCCTTCTCAAATATTTTATGTAAGCTCCAAATTACTTCAACTCTTAGAGTTTTAGACAACCAGGTTAAACTGTAGTAACCCTTAATTTACTTACAACATTTTAAACATCTTAACTGCCTTTTAAATACCAAACAAGGAAAATATCCTTTATAGATAAGAAAAAACTTATAAGCTGATATCCAAGAGTGTGTAAGCTATGTGGAAATCTGCAGTCTAACATTCTAAACTGAAATTAAGACCATTTTTCCTTTCATGCCAATAAAGCAAGTATGCCTTTGGTAAATTATCTTTTGAAAATTTTATATTTTATTTTTATTATATATTTTAAGCTTAGTTACCTTTTTTAAAAATTAATTTGTTTTTTCAAGTTACCTCTTTTACACTTTTTTTTGTTTATTACTTCAAGTTACAACTCCATCCCAGTCCCCTCTCTTCACCCTTCCCACTCCCATTCTCCCACTCTCTCCCTGCTCTCCAACCTATCCTACTCCTCCAGAGTGGGTTGCCCCTACATATCAGCCCCCATCAGTTCAACAGTCATATGAGTGTTAAGAGCTTCCTCTTTCACTGGGGCCTATATGGCAACTCCATATGGGCAAAGTGTCCCATTAACAGGTAACAAGGTCTATGTTCCTGTTCCTTTTGTCTGTTGGTTATAGGATAGTTACACTGTACTACATGGCTAAAATCCAATTATAAGTCAATAGATGCCATGTGCATCCTTCTGAGTCTGGGTTAGATCACTGAGGATGACCTTTTCTAGTTCCATCCATTTGGCTGCAAATTGCATGATTTCCCTGTTTCCTATAGCTGAGTAGTATTCCATTGTGTAAATGTACCACATTTTTTTTTGTTGTTGTTGTTCGTTTGTCTTGTTTTTTAATCTATTCTTTGGTTGAGGGACATCTGGATTATTTCCAGTTTCTAGCTATTACAAATAAAGCTGCTATGAACATAGATGAGGAGATGTCCTTATGATTTGGTGAGGAATCATTTGGATGTATACCCAGGAGTGATAGGCTGGGTTTTGAGGTAGAACTATTCCACATTTTCTAAGATATCATCAGACTGATTTCCATTGTGGTTGTAAAAGTTTGCATTTCCACCACCAATGGAGGAGTGTTCCCTTTTCTCCACAGCCTTGCCAGCATGTGCTGTCAATTGAGTTTTTAATCTTTGCCATTCTGACAGGTGTGAAATGGAATCTCAGAGTTATCTTGAGTTGCATTTCTCTGATGATTAAGGATGTTGAACATTTCTTCAAGTGTCTTTCGGCCATTAGAGCTTCCTCCTTTGTGAATTCTCAGTTTATCTCTGTTCCCCATTTTTTGATTGGATTATTTCGTTTCTTGGTGTTTAATTTCTTGAGTTCTTTATAAATTATGGATATTAGCACTTTGTCGGATGTGTGGTTGGTAAGGATCTTTTCCCAATCTGTAGGTTGCCATTTTGTTTGAATGACAGTTTCCTTTGCCTTACAGAAGTTTTTCAATTTCATGAGGTCCCAGTTATTGATTGTTTGTCTTAGAGCCTGAGCTATTGATGTTCTGTTCACGAAGTTGTCACCTGTGCCAATGAGTTTGAGGCTTTTCCCCTCTTTCTCTTCTATTAGATTTAGTGTGTCCGGCTTTATGTTAAGGTCTTTGATCGACTCGGGCTTAAGTTTTGTGCAAGGTGATAAATATGGGTCAATGGAATCAAACTGAAGACCCAGAAATAAACCCACACACCTACAGTCACTTAATTTTTGACAAAGAAACCAAAATCGTACAATAGAAAAAGAACAGCATCTTCAACAAATGGTGCTGGTTCAACTGTTCAACTGAATGTTGACATGTAAAAGAATGCAAATTGACTGGTTACCTCTTGAAAGTAGTCTTAAAAGAATTTTTATTCTCAGCATATCAATGTGTAAGTGAAAGAAAGTACACAGAATTCTAGAGTCCTTACCTTTCTTGAGGATGAATTAAATGAGAAAAATATATCTGTGTACCTAAAAGCAGTTACTTTCCTTTAATGAACATCATGTTTTAGCTAGCCATTTTCTCTACAGATTTCTTGACAAGGCACAAATGACTTGTCTGTCTGAAGACTTTATCATTACCACGTTCACTTTTAGAAAGTTCATCTTCATTTTTCATTTGGTTTTGTCAGACTCCAACAGAAAACATTCACATAGAAACTGTGTGGGTGAAAATGCTGGCATGTCTATAAATCATTGAATGCTAATTAAATTTGGTGTTATTGTAATCTTTTAGTCTCCTTTTTACAGGAAGATAGCTAAAGATAATTGAAGGAAATGCTACATTCAGCGAAACTTTCAGGCCTGGTACATTATCGAAACAATCTGTGGCACCGATGCCTTGTCTGTAAGGGAAATGTCATGAATCCTTGAAAGTTCATAAATTTAATCAAAAGTATTTTATTTCGGTAAAACTGTTTCTAGAATGTCTCAAACATCATGAACTTACATTGACAGACTTCCTCAGTGGGCATATGATTATTTCAGATGGCAGTATTTTACAAGTTGTTGAGCATGCTGCATAGTGGGCACCATAGTGTGTGGTGGCAAGACAAATGAATAAATAAAAGACAACCCTAATCCTCAAAAGTAAACAACATCCTACCATAATATCCATTACAAACAGGAAACTGTATGTAAATTTTTCTACCATTTGCCCCCTATTCTGTCATTGGTAAATCACTGGTAAAACTACATGAGAAATACATTCAACTTGGAGGAAGCTCTTATTGTTTCCCTATGTGGAATGTTTATAGTAGCTTTTCCTTACATGGAAGTCCTTGGCCACCAGGTGAGCGTGAATTTGGACCTGCAGCATCACCCTTGCCCTGCTTTCCAGCTCCCTCTAGTTTGTGTTTGCCCTGTATTAATCGCTCCAGTGCTTTCATTCTTTTATCACTATCAAGATGACTTGCACTGTAAGGCTTTCAGCATGAGTCTGGTTTGGTTTAAGACAGTTCTCTTTTTAGTTCTGTCTTCCTCAGTTTTTTGTTCTACCACTAGACAAGTCTTAAGACCTGCTACTGACAGTGGTTCTGGGAAGTCATGGGAAACTCGTTCTGTCTCTAGACGAGGAGTCGGTAAGCACCAGCATCTTGAGTGTTCACAATCTTTATGTTTTCCTGGACACCATCAGCTCTATGCCCATTCTTATGGGAAGGAACTAAAGTTCTGTGATTGAGGTTCCTGTGCGGTTGACTTAGGCCTGAGTGCTAGTCAGTTTTTTGTGCTTTACCCAGTATATAAGACAATAATCTAATAAGGGAAAATATTTATTTTGCCTCACAGCTTAAATATCTATTGGTGGATGGATTAGCCACATGATTTGGGCCTATGGTGGCATATTGTGGAGGATGTGCAGTTGAGCAAAACTAGTCATTCTACAGTTAGGAAGTAAAAGAAGGTACAACTGACTCCACTGAGAGCATGTTACAAATGACCTAAAAACCTCTTATTATGTCACCATCTTCTACAAGTTCATTCTTCAACTACCTAGGTATAAGGCTAAGGTCTAAGCCTTTATCACATAGACCTTTGGGGAACACTAAATTCCAGACTACAATAACATCAACTAGAAGTAAATTGAAGCTATTTCTGGGATGATGGATACTGTATTTCATCAATGTTAATAACAAATTTCACCAATGTCCTTTGTGACTCTGGGTTTTAGTTTTGAAACTTACGGGTCTCTTTTGACGAATATTTCTGAATATTTTGCTCTCAGGTGTTGGACATTCAGAGAAGATATTCTTTCTTTTTGATGTTACTTTTCTCCAAACGTTAAATGAGTTTTTACTGGGCCATTGAGTTTTCTTAACCAGTTTTCTTGCAGCCCAGAGAAATCATGGCTTAGAAAATTTCTATCTTAATACTAATTGGCTTCCATGGGACATTACTATGTCCTTTTAAGAGATACTATTATCATAGTTTATAGCTTTGTCATGCCAGCCTAAATTACTGTAGTCAGTGAAAATGGACAAGTTCTTTAGGAATATGATGTCTACTGTGGTTCTGCATCTCCCGGGCAGCTCAGGCTTGTTGAGTACCAAGACAGAAGTACATGTTTCTCTGCAGAAAGATCAGAGTTCTGTTGGTTTCCTGGCAGAAAAGGATGAGCCATGAAATGAGATACCTGCCACAGGATATCCCAGAGAGGAGAGAGAATGAATTATATCCACAACAAAATGTTATAGCTCCCAGATAAAAAATACAGGAGCAAGAGAGACCCCCTGCCATGCAGTGTAAGGTCACAGCCCTTTTAGATGAGCTACTCACATCAGGTCAGGCAGCAGCAGGGAGCTCAAGGCTCCTGAACTAAGACAAGTGGCAGCATGTAGGCCATCATTTAGCTCAGAGCTCAGGCAGTGGCAACTGAGGTGTGGGTTTGATCAGTACCGATGAAAACAGGGTGCTTGTGTCCCAGGTGCCCTGAAGTGAGTTCTGGCTGCCAGAAGCAGGACCCTGGCTAGGCAGGCAGATACAACGGTCCAGCAATGAGTTCTTCTGGGACGAAAAGGTCCTTCCTTTCCAAGTGTTACAGCCCAAGATAAACAGTTAGTCTCAGACAATCTTTGATGAAGTAGATGGTAGAAGGAAGGAATGATTTATTTCGTGAACAGGGACATTATAAAACTTGAGAAGAGGGGGTAGTTTTGGTGGTGAATGCATTTTATTGGCTGGGGGTAGGGGTGCCAAGGATGCTCCATTTACATGCAACAACACAGTCCTATCATAGGAAGGGGAACACAGTACCAAATTATCCTATGGCCATTCAGTCAGGGGTGGGAGGTGGGGGAAAATCTCCAGATATGGTTAAAGGCATGGGCAAAGGTCACTGGCTGAAAGCTATGGTACTAAGATATCACATAAGCATGGGGGGCATTTTCAGGACTCCTAGGTGCTCACTGAATGAGTTTCTTATCAGGAGACAGGGTTGGGCCTGAAATTTTCCTGAAGGCTATGTGGTATTTCTCAGATTGAGGGTATGCATTTTCCCCAGATTAGGTGGAGAGGAGGGAACCCAACTGAGAAAGGGAGTGCATCATACAGTTCAGAGCTCAGGAGCTTTCCAGTAATGTCAGACTTTAGCAGGGTATCCTGACGCCTTACTGTCTTAGTTAGGATTTCTATTATTGTGAAGGAACACCATGACCATGGGAACTCTTAATAAGGAAAGCATTTAATTGGGGCTGGCTTACAGAGGTTTAGTCTATTATTGTCATGGCAAGAAGCATAGAAGCACATAGGTAGACATGTTGCTGGAGCAGGAGCCAGGAGTTCTACATCTGGAGTGGTAAGCAGCAGGAAGAGAAAGTGACTCTAGACCTGGTTGAGCATCTGAAACCTCAAAGCCCATTCCTAGAGACACACTTCTTCCTACAAAGCCACACCTATTCCAAGGCTACACCTTCTAATAGTGTCACAACCTATGAACCTATGGGGGGGGCCATTTTCATTCAAACCACCACATTCATATGTCACATTCTTAGATTTTGTAAGAAACTTTAAAAAAGGAAAAACAAATGGTAATAGTTTATAGCCTTGAACAGATTTGATCCATGAAATATTAGAGAAACACATGACAGACATGTTTTTGTGTAGTAAGAGACCAGTTCTTCATTTTTCCTGATCTCACTGTCATGGGCTAGGATTTTCTTTCACAAAGCCTGAAATGCACACATGGGCTTTATTGGATTCTTCTAGAAAATGTGCTTAAAATCTTCAATGTTGTTAAAAAACATTTTGCTTTATACTTTCAAACTATATTTCAGTGCATCTTATAAATACAGCTCACATAGTTGTGATGGAGAGTAGTTGAACATGTTATCGTAGTTTTCTAAGAACTATGAGACAAAGAAATAATTTTTCATTTGTTGAAGGATGACAAGACTATTTCTTAAAATTATTCCCAGAAAGAAGACAAAGGAAACCTCATTTAAATAGTCAATGTTGTAAAAATGTTAGGGAATAAAAGAATCAATAGAAAACATAACCCTCTATATTATTGGCCTCTAAAAATTGGGAAAAAAATCTTTAAATGATTCCTGATACTAATACCAGTGTTTCATTATAGCTGAGTATTATGGTTAAGCCTGTGGTCCCAGCTACTCAGGAGGCTGAGGTGGAATCACTGAGCCTAGAAATTCAAGGCCAACATAGGCACATAGAAGCACCACATCTCAAAGAAAGAAAGGATGGAAAATAATAGTTATGTTTGTATTATTTCAGCTCTTTTGATAATTCCATCACACCTTCAAGTTTATCTTTACTATAGGTAATCCTAGATTTTGGAAGCTGTACATGTTTACTTTAAAAATCCAATCATATGGGAAATATGCAAGCATAAAATGTAAAAATTCGCATATACTACCACTGTTTTAAAAAGTTCATACTGGGAAGGGACATGGCTCAGCATTAGACTGGTTCTTTAGCATATGTGAAGTTTGATCTCAAACACACACACACACACACACACACACACACACACACACACACAAAATAAAACAAAACGCTACAAAAGCTCAGCCTGTTAAATCCTTTGATAATCAGTAAATATTTAAATATGTATTATTATTTAAATTGGAAGGAATTAGCAGGAAATGCAAATAAGTAATTGCTATAAGAAAGCAATAAACATACACCTTCTTACACTTCGTGGTGATCCAAACTGGAAATTTTAAATGATAAAAGCAAAAACAAACAACAACAACAAAAACTCCCAAAACAAAAAAGCTGAAAGTAGTTAAAAACATAGTTTAAAAATTAAAAGTGAATTATTTAACTTTTAACAACTGCAGTCTATTTTTTCTTGTTTAAATTTTGTGTGTGACATTGATGTTTCCTGACTAGAGAATATTAATTTTCTTTGGAATCATAGTAGCTAAAAGGTCAGTCAATAAGGAAGGCCTGTCCAGGGAGCTTACTACTGCAAATCATGTGTTTGGCAAGACTTAAAATCTCCCTGACATCCAGTTTCTCTCATATCTCCTGTATGGTTTCCACAGCATTATTGTGACGATTTTTAAGTCAATGTACATGAAATACCACAGGTCACAATACAAATCTTGAATTCGCGTGGATCATCAGCCAGTTATTTATGTTTTCCTTTTTAAAGTTCTAGATGTTTGCAAGGCTGGCTCGCATTTAGGTTTTAATTTCCCTTCTCAGAGAGAGCTCTTCTGAGCAGCTAATTGCATATAGAAAAGACTGCCTATTACCAACCACTCTCTGTCTTGGTGTCATTTACACACCACTCACAGCTCTCAGAAACCGTCCCTCACTGAGATGCCTGTGATGCTTGTTAATGTCAGCTCCCAGGGAGGATATATTGTTGTAGTGTTCAGTGCGGCTGGTTCTCCATTCCAATGAAGGTCTGGGCCCGTAGGATCGATCACTCCTGCCTCCCAACACAAACATTGGAGTGAATTTAGGTCTCAGTGCTGTGTCAAGCTGAACATTTTCATGCAGCTTCCTGTGTAGTTGGTAACAAAGGATAGTCAGACTGTAACTTATAAGTCCTCTGAGCTCAGCGATAAATTCTGTTAGAAGAATTGTTTCCTTGGTGCCCTTTTCACTTAAGGTAAAGTCCCTTTATGCAAAATGCTGACTAGAATTTGTCCATCCGCAGAGAACCAGAAGAGAGATTTACCTCTGTATTTTCCCTTTAAAGTAGTCAAGGTTATTAAGGGCACTGTTTGGGTAGTCTCTTCTCTTTGGATGGTTGTCCTGGAATTGGTATTGTAAAGATACAAGAATTCAGGCTGACATTCTGGGAGATAGGATGGTTAAAAAGCTAGGTGGTTTATTTCATTCCATAAAGAATCCAAAATTTATGTGACCAAGGCTTTAAATATCAATTCTTTGCAAAACTACTGAACTGAAATCTTAGTCTAAACATCATCCGTAAAGTGTTACACTATCTGGCTCCTGTTGGCCTCTTTGGGTTTATGCCTTATACTCTCCAGCCACACTGGCTTCCTGGCTGCTTCTGCTTCCTCCAGATCCTCCTTTTGCAGGTAGACACAGACTTGTTACCACACAGCCGTCAGTCTTTTGCTCACATGAGGCATATGTAGACTCTTCCTTACCACCACAATTAAAATCAGGAAATGCTGCTCCATCCACCCCACCATTTCCTGTGCTTCTAAATTTTTCCAAAGCACTTATATGCTTTGTGTCTTACTTCTAATTGATTTGCTTTTTGTTTATTTACTTATTTTGTTCCTTTAGGTATTACTCAGCAATACCTAAGTTCCACCAGGCTAAGAAGTTTTGAATATTTACAGTTGGTACCATCAACAGTGCACAGTGAGTGTTTATAAGTATCTAATTGTGTTAATGACTGAATAAAAGTAAAAAACAAGTATGCAAAAAATCACAAGATTTAAATAATTGAGTTTCAAGCAATTCTTCAAAATCACTAGATAGAATTCTACAACACTGGAGTGATAATTAGATTAGTGCAAGGACAAAAACTCTTTTTTTTTTGACACTAAAAATAAAACCTTGTTTTACTCAGAGGATCAATCTTCCCTTTCAGTTGTACCAGAAACACACTATGAAAGTGAACTTCCATAGGCCAAGAAGACTGACAAGACAGAATCATCAGTACAGTGATTTGCAAATGGTACAAGACATGGGGCAAGAATTCTCCAAGGTTCTTTCCTCGGCACCCTGCCTTCATGTCCCCTGCAATAGTCTCTTCCAACTTTCTTACTTCAACCAATGATCTCGGAAACTATTTTTAGCCTTGTTCTCCCTGCTGAGCCCCAGTACCATTTTCTTTCCAGAGGACATCTGGAGTTAGCAGCAAACTTCACAGTCAAGGCCACTGTCCTTCTCTCTTGAGTCCCCCACCAACCTGCTCCTTCGCGAATATCTGAGGCCTTATGCTTCTCCTTAGCCATTCTTATATTTCAAAGTTCCTTCAGACTCTTCTTGGCTGTGTTTCCATTCAAGTCTTCTCTCTCTCTTTTATTTTTTTTAAGTTTTTTAATTTTTTATTTTTTTCCTTTATTTTTTATTTCTTCAAGTTACATCTCAATTGCAGTCCCCTCCCTACTCCCCTCCAGTCCCACCCTCCCACTTTCAACCCCCCATCCTCTTCTATTTTTTTTCTTTTAAGTTTAAGGTATATATTATTTCCCCCTACAGTTTTGAATATTTATTTGTATCTTGTGCACACTAAAAATTTCTGGGAAACAAGAGCAAAATGCTTATTTCTGGGCTTTTGTGTTTGGGGTACTTAAATATTTCCTGTAAATACTTTGCAATATTTTACTTGTAGTGAATAGATCACAAAGTCATTTCCTAATATAAGCAAGATATATGACAAAAAGCATAACTCTTTAAAAACTATATTCAACCTTAATATAAAAAACTCTTACAAATAAAAGAAACATCACACACCAAAAGTAACCAGTCCCAAATTCGACACATCTTTTTAAACTTCTATACAGTATACATAATACTTTGAATAGAATTTATTTCCTCCACCATAAACTGAGTGTTTCATGGAAAAATGTGCATACAAGAAAATAAAAATCTCAGGTCAATTCAAAATAATGGTTGCATGAAGTAGACATCATGCTACTTCATCCTGAAATGAAGACCATTTCTTACTTAAATACAATGTTAAGACTAAGTTGTTTTTCAAATGTTTATGTCCAGAATAATGTTTGAATATATGTCTAGCACATATTCAAAATTTGTCTTGGTCCCCAAATGTTATTTGATAACTTATTTTTGTAAAACTTAGAATTCTACCATTACCCTACATTCTTACTATTTTTGACTGTTCTATGCCTTTAACCTTTAAAATCTAAAACAAATCTCTCATAGTTACTACTCTTTCACTAGGTGATTTTTTTAAGAGTTCAAACTACTTATTGAATGTCCCATTTTTTAGACTTATCTATAAAATTGTTTAAATCATTTCTTTTGTTAATGTACTTTATGCTAATGGAAATTAAAGCCTTGATTACATTTCTATTACGTATTCCATTGTCTTCCAGATTTCATTATTTTGTTGAGAAATCTGTTTTCAGTCTATTATTACTGCCATGCAGTAATATTGTTATTATATTTATATCAGTAGTTTGCAATCAGGTATGATTCTCCTCCTCCTTGCCCCCCCCCCCCGCATATCCATTCCTCCACCCCAGCACATAACCTTTAGCAGTGCTTGGAGTCAGTCTCAGTTGCTTCAATCTGAGGAGGATGTACTGCCTTTGAGAGCTTAGAAAAATCTATTTCAAGTACAATTTTCTTACTTTGTGTTTTCTTTCCCTTTCCTGTATTTTCAGTACAATATTTCTACATAGGTTTTTAAAAAAAATTACTGTTCAGAATTTAGTTTTTGTATGAATTGGTATATGTAACTACTTTTAGTAAAAATCTCAGGCATTATCTTGTTATTGGTGTCCATCAGAGATGACCACTTAGACACAGTTTATAACCAATTGAAAGTTGTTATTCCAGCTGGTTGGGACTATACAGGTATTTGTGACCCAAGTATAACATCAAGTGGCTAGGGTAAGGTATTTTAAACATCTATCTATCTATCTATCTATCTATCTATCTATCTATCTATCTACCTGTCTGTCTATCTATCTATCTATCTATCTATCTATCTATCCATCCATCCATCCATCCATCCATCTATCTATCTACCTATCTTTATATCTCTATATAATATTTCAATATCATGATATCTTTGGTGGCTTCAGGGGGGGGTTTGTGCAAGCAAACAGTTTAACAGAAGTTAAGATAAGTAGCTGGGGCATCTTGACCTTGGGTTTCTAGAATAATATAATTTCCCATAGGATTCTTTCCATCAAAGAGATCAAACTCTAGTTAAACCTAAAATAGCCTCAGCAATAATACAAGATGGAGGAACCTCTGCACTATCTTGACCTGTAAAGATCCTTTAAAATCTTTCTTTTATTTCAGATGGCTTTTGATTTCTTAGGACCTGTAAGTATTCAAGTTTTATGTTTGTCACTTTAAAAAGTGGAGGCTAAGAATATTGGTGACAGCATGGAACCAAGCTATAGAACTCTTGCATAGCACCTTTATTTTAATGTTATTTATTTATTTTATTATTGTTTTTTCGAGACAGGGTTTCTCTAATCAGAGAATTGTTGCTTACCATAATGCATGCATGCTACCACTGCCCCCTCCTTAGGGTTATTATGCCATGGTAGAAATTGTTGTGTTTCATAGGCATCATAAGTAACAATATCTGTTGTTCTCCTTAGAAGCTTTTAAATCTGATTGATATTGGGTCACTGAGGCTCTGAATCTTAAGTATACGATGTCTTCAGTGAGAAGAACTTACCTTCTACATCTGGGAGGAAACTATGAGCAACAGCAAAAGTCTATAATACTTTGAGAGTCTGTTAGACATCCTTGACCAACAAGTCAGAAGGGGGTTTCTCATGCCTGGTGTTTGTGTTTTTGTAAGATACTCTATGGCTCTTGAGGAACCACTGGTATCTTGATTGGAAAAAATTTTTAAACTATATACGTATATTTATACATAGACTTACATGTATTTAAAGTATTTTTGGTATGACTTTTTCAAATATCCTTCCTGATTTCATTAAAAAAAACTTACTTTGACTTCAACAAGAGAAGAGATTAGTGGAGCCATTGATTATTATAAGTGTTTTGAAAAGTTTCCCCCAAAAGGAAATATATAGATACAAGAGATGTAGTAATTTCAATAAAAATGGCCCAAATAGGTTCATATATTTGAATGTTTAGCCATAAGGGAGTGGAAATACTTAAGAAGGATTAGGAGGTGTGGCCTTGTTGGATGAAGTGTGGCCTTGTTGGAAGAAATGTGTCACTGGAGGTGGGCTTTGAGGTTTCAAAAACCCAAGCTAAGCACAGAGTCTTTCTGTTCCTGCTGCTGCCTGTGTCTATGGATATAGAACTCTCAGATTCTTCCTCAGCAACTTGTCTATCCAAATTCAGCCATGCTCCCCATCGTGATGATAGTGGACTAAACCTCTAAAACTGCAAGCCAGCCCCAATTAAATGTTTTGATAAGAGCTGTTGCGGTTATGGTGCCTCTTCACAGCAATAAGACTAAGGCAAGAGGCATAAGATCCTCTGGTCTGTGTTCTGTTTTATTGTTTGTTTTAAGAAAGGAAGTAATAGGAAAGGGCATACAATAAAACAATACTGTGTAAGAGCAGAGGAGTTGGGAATTGTTTCAACATCACATTCTTTAAGCAGTTGTATGCAAATAATTGGTATTTAATAAAATATAGGAGTTGACCTATCTGATATTTTAACTGTGAATGAATAGACTTTTATGAATTCTGTAGAGACAATTCATAAAATTTGTGCACCTAAGTGGATAGAAGAAAACATCTGTATTTTATTTAACATTTTCTTTAATAATAAATGCAGCCAGCAAGTCAGAATTGGCAATTCTGATAATTTGAACAGTTGTTGAAAAATATCTTAGAATGTGACTGATTCTCTTCAGTATATAAAGATGTTATTAGAGCACCTTGCTTCATCTTCTATAACACATTAATAAAGAAATATTTGTCTATTAAAGATTAAAAATATTTTTACATCTAACTTTAGATGTAAATATTTCTTTACATTCTTAGACATTTTACCTTATGTATTAAGGACATTATTCTTGAGAAGAATAATAGCTCCATAGTCCCTTTACACATAAAAGGTCATGAATTTGCACTGGATTAGGAAGGAAGCAGATTTGGTGTTTGAAGCTAGAAAGGTTTTGTGTGTGTGTGTGTGTGTGTATGCGCCCTCCCCCTTATTGCTTATGGTTTTCTCAGAGATGTGAGGCAAGGTAATTAGGACAAAGTGAGACAGGGTCAAGGAGATAATGGAAATTTGAGCATAAGAAAGAAGGTGTGAATTGGTTTTCTAAGTGAAGAAGAAAGCTAATTTTGTAGGCAAATGCAGCAGGATTGCTGAAAAGTATGCTGAATGCCCACTTGCCCTCTCAAGTTTGAGGAGGTTATGGTGGTATGACTTTAGCTGATTCTGTTCAGCTGAATGAAGAAATGAGTTAAACAGGACTTTAGCAATGTGGGTGAAGGGAGGGTGGAGAAAGAGACTCAGTGGCTTAAAATGTAGAGTGATGGTAGGGATAGGTTTCCAGAGCTCAGGCAGTTGAAGATGGAAAGAAGAACAGGAGGCCCAGCCTAGTGGTGGGGTCAAAGTGTGTGATCTCCAGAGGGTAGAGTATTACAATAAACTAGACAGAGAGTTTAGAGTGAAAGTGTGAGAAAGAATGTTTTTAAAAAATCATTTAAATTATGGTTTAAGGGAATGAACAGAGAATGAGCAGGTTAGAGTGATTAGTGAGTTTAAGTTTCACAATGTTATCATGTGACTTCTTAGTGTAATCAGCCTCTTAAAAGAGCAGAGTCATGGAATGATGTTCTAACATGACTGAAATCAACCTTCTCCTCTTCCTTCACCTCTTCCTCCTCCTCCATCAACTCCTCCTCTTCTTTCTACTCTTCCACCTCCTTTTATTATCTCACTTTTAAATTTCCAAACTTAACAAACTACATCCTCTTGTTTCTCTAACTCTGACTCCTCCTATTCAAGGAATTTGTCTTCCATTCACATCTGAAAGACCAATGTTTGAGTACTGATTTGACCTTGCTGGGGTAGGTGTGGCTTTGTTAGAGGAAATATGTGACTAGGTTTTGAGATTTCAGAAGATCAAATTTCAGTGTCCTTCTGCTGCCTGTGGATCAAGATGTAGAACTCTCAGCCCCTCCTCCTGCACCTTGTCTGTTTACATGGTACCACTCTCCTTGGTATGAGGATAATGGGCTAAACCTCTGAACCTGTAAGCTAGCCACAATTAAATGTTTTCCTTTATAAGAGTTGCCACAGTCATGGTGGCAATAAAACCCTAAAACAGAGGGTAATTCAATTTAACAAAACTTCTGGTTCAGCTACATATCCATTCATTCACCCTGTGTCCACCAACACATTAACTGTACTTACATTCCTTCAGAAATGCTTACTGAGTCCTTGTCATCAACTGTGCTGGGCATTGCTTTGCATTGTGGCACAATGCAGGGAAGACTCAATTTTCTTCTACTGGAGCAGACAGAAAAGGACAGCCAAAGTGGCAGGATCTTCAAAGTAATAGTGGAGAGTGTTTGGAAGAAAGTCAGCTTGGATTATAAACATCTTTCACAGCCTAAATTAAAATTTCATGGGTTGATAAAATTCTGTACAAGAAACAGTGCTGTATAACACCCACAGGGAGTCTTTAGAAAATGACAGCGGCTTTATACAAAATGATGGGGAACACTGATATGTGTTTTTATTCATTAGTTCTACAGTATGAGTAGGGTAGGTCCACTTATGGTCCATTCAGGACTTCTGTGGCAAAGAAAGAGGTATTTGTCTGATGAGTACAGCCCTATGGGGACCCCTGGACTGTAAGATAACACTCAAGGGTCAGGTATCTCATGCCAGGGTTCAAGTTTGGCGAACAGGGAGTGAAAAATTTGGTGAAAATTTTCCCTTTTTCTGTACACATTTGTACAAAGTCCAGTGTAGATAAGGTACTTGCAGGCAGTTGGAAACAGTTTCTGCTTGTGATGTCTGTTGTTGCTCTAAAAGGTTTCCTAAGTGAATGTTATTCATGGTACCCTGTTTCCCAATCATTGTATGTATTTGTGTTGTCAGGCCAGAACATATGATTCTCTAATTGAATGTTGTCTTTGGAAATAATACTAGGTTGGTATGCTTTGAAGAAGAGAGGGTTCTGTTTTACAGTTAATTGCCAAAAACTAGTGATGGACTAGTTGCTGTTAGAGACCCCAGGAAGCATAAAATATCACATGGACACAGGGAGCATGGAAAAAAATATCAACATCAGTTTTCATATCAGATCCACCTTGGGATAACTCATTATTTACCTGAGTGATTAGCCCATTTGTGACCATAAAGACATAACTACCTCCTGGAGGTCCTACCTCTTAGTAATAGTTATGATGAGAGCTAAATTTCAACATGAGGTTTAGAGGAAATGAACAATATCTAAACCGTAACAGATGTTACTGTCTACCTGTGTAGAAAATTGAATCACCCATCACATTACATCATGATGCTATGTATTAAAATAAATGTATTTTTTATATGCACACCACCATTTAGGTACATCCACACTCTACATAACTCTCAAGTTATCAGCATAGGAAAAAAATCAAGAGCTTCTGGGCTACTAAATACAAATGTAGTAAATGTACTGCCTGTTTTGAGTAGATCTCTATTTACAGGGTTCTGTAATAGTCTGTGATATCAGACACCAGGGTACAAAAAAACCACTAGCACTTAGGAATATCAAGAAAAGGGATTTAAAATAGATTTGTGATTTTGAAATTTGTCAAGCAATTTCTAGCAAAAATGTGATAGGTTTTGCAGGTTCAGAAACACACAGTGCCAGAACAACAAACTACGATTGATCAGAAAGACACTACCTAGATTCAGGTAGGGTATGTAACTAGTCTTGAGTTCCCAGAGAAACAGAGTCAAGACTAAGTAACTTTTAGATAGTTGGGTTCCTCCTGAGTTCTTTGTGTAAGATAAAGATAATGGATTTGGAAAGTAAAAAATATGAGCCCAAAATAGCATTCCTTTAAATCATATCCAAATGTAGTTTTGAACTTTGAGAAAGGAAGCAAGAACTCTAAAGAAGATGAGAATAGGAAAGACAAAGGTGCTGAAGACAGCTAACAACCCTAGAGGAAGTTACTGTATAATTTAAGATCATAGTTAAAAATGAATCTATAGCAAAAATTGGTCCTGAGACTTGAACATCAGATTAAGTAGCCATAATATTATTACTTTCTATATTTATTATAAGCCATAATGTTACAAATTTCCCTAAAACTTGATATTATTTTTTTTCTTAGTTTGTAGGATCTTGATGGGTATTTTTCTAGTGGTTACTGCTGTTTTATCCCTGTGTCTCAAAATCAGTTATATACTGATCAGTGGTGGGAATTCAGGATGTGCTTCCTCATAAAACAATCGTCTTTCTGTATGAAGGGTGGCATATGAACAAATGTCTGCTTCAGGAGGGTAGTTTAAGATGCAAGATCAAATGAGGGCTCTGAAAAGCAGCCTTCACAGGTCTTGTTAAACAACCTCTCGTTGTTGTCATGAGCAGGTCATCACCACAGGAACAAATTCCTCCCTCAGTAAGGTCGTTTATGGATCCCAGAAAGTGGACCACCTCAAAGTTAGAGTCAAGAGAGGCCAAGCATTATATGAATCATGATTTCATAATAAAATATTTATTATGAAATAATAAATTATTAAATAAAATAAAATAATTAATTATTATTAAATAATTATTAAATAAAAAATAATCATAATAAAATAATGTTTATATTTTATACCACTTACATTACAATGAAATATTTAAAAGCATTGAATTTAAAAATAAAATATAGCCATAGGAAGACTTCACAAATAGAAGGTTACTTTGTTGAAATATTAAAGGTGAACACCTTTGCCATTACCAGTAAGTCAAAACACAGAATTTTGCTGTCTTGTTGAAGTCTCTCCTTATATTCAGTGTCTTCAGAGCCATCATTATTCCAGCAATATCCCCGCTTTTGAAGTAATAATTGTGCTTTCTTTATACTCTTATCAGGAGAGATAAACTGTGAATGCTAGAAATTCAAGCTTGTCTTGCTTTCAGAAATATTTGAAATTCTTTGAAATTAAAAAAGAAATTTATAATTTTCAATCCTTATTTATTCCATTTCATCACATCTATGAAAGAACGTATTTCACTTTTGCAGACAAATTATATGTCATTATTTCACAATGATTTTGTCACTCACAATACTGACCATAGGTTGCCCATTTGACTTCATCCTTCATCTATATTATATCTATTCCCTGATTCTCAAAGATACAGTGGAGAGTGAAGTTTGAGCAATCATTTATAATACTCCATCTCTCTCTATATATATATGTATATGTATATATATATATATATATATATATATATCACACCTCACACTCCTAGAATATTAATGCTATCACTACCATTATTACTAATGAAAACACTTACACTTTTTCCTGCAGGCTCCCTTCCTATTTTCACTCCTTTATAGTTATGCACCGTTTACATTGCCTGAGCTTACTATCGTCATGTTTTTCTATATTCTCTCTTCTAGTGGCCATAGGTACCTTGTTTTTAATCTGATTGAACTTCAAGGTTCATGAGCATACTACATCACTTCACAGATTAGGGTTTATTCTAGGTTGATGCTCTTTGTATTTCTGTTGGGAATCTTGCCATCTTCACAGAATCTCCTCTCACTAGATTCTGAAGAAAATTAAACTTTAAACAATAATACACAGAGCCTGGCAGTGGTGGCCCACACCTTTAATCCCAGCATTCAGAGGCAGAGGCAAGTGGATCTTTTGAGGCCACCCTGTACTGAGCAAGTTCCAGGTAAGTCAGGGATACTCCGAGAAACCCTGCCTCAAAAAACCAAATCATCATCCTCATCATCATGAGGATGATGATAATAATAAATACATAGAAGGAAATAGAGATTGAGAAAATTATATCTGTTAATCACTATTATTTTGCAAATTGAGAAAGTGGATTGCACTTGTGTTACATGTGCAGAACAGAGCTTGATAATGCTCTCAAGAAGCCTACAGTGCTAGGACAGTAATATAGGGAAAATAGGTTCAGGAGATTAGCAGCACATTAGACCTGCCCTCGGTAAACGATTTACCTGTACTTAGAAAACAGACTTTATGACAGTCTTGTCATGAACACAGCACAAGAATAAAGCAATGTAGTCATCTGAAGAGGGCTTGCTTCTGAATGCTTGACTGTTTTTCTGTTCAAAAACCATTTATGTTTCTAACTTGTGGAATATTTTGAAAGAGAAGCTGTGAGAACTACTTCAAGGTTCTTTTAGAAATAGTAATGTCAGCGAAGACAGCAAGCTCTAAGGGATTGAAATTGCCCTACTGGTTTTCAGAACACCATTCTGGAAATCACTGACATTGCTGCTAAAGAGATTATCTCTCCTAAGAGGTGATGTGGCTTCTCAGAAAGGCGGGCTGAGTGCAATAAGAAAGCTGTTACAGATATCAGATCTGCCTCAGGTCCTGGTGTCATCATCATTTGGAAACTTTATGCCCTTAGATGTATCATTTAATTTATTTGAACCTTGAATTTTTGTCCCTACAAAATGTATCTTGTATGAAATTGGTGACAACATAGAGGATGTTGAGATAATATAAGTGCTGTTATTATATGAATACTTATTCCACTTTCAGGAAGCAATTTATACATACTAATACTACATCTTGCTTCCGAAATTCTTGCTTTTTTTTTTTTGAGGGGGACACATGGAAGACTCTTGTGTGGACCAACCTTGTATAGGGCACAAGGTCCTTGTGCTCACAGATAAGCATTAGGGGAACCAGAAGTGATAAACACACAGGGTTGTCTCATCAAAGAAAACTATGTATAACTTGTTTTCCACCAAGAAGGCTGGGAATGGATGTAGTTAATAGCCTGGTGACCTGTGGCATTTGTAGGGCTGTGCCACACCTGGCTGCCAAGACTCGTGTTTATCCCAGACTCTTCCTCCCTAGAATTTTATCATGAGTGATGTTTCTTAGTCAGGAGAAATTATGGAAGATGTGACATGTACTTCACAAATGGAGCAGAGGTAGTTGGTGGCCTGGTGACCTCTGTGCTATTTGTATGGCCAGGCCACGCATGGCTCTCTCAGAATCTTACATTTATCTCAGTTGTTCTCCCTAGACCCTTATCTTGAGTGTTGTTTCTCAGGCAACAGAACCTATCTTTATGGAAGGGGTCATATTTGAAAAGAGTTTCAATGGAATCACGTCTTAGGCTTTGTTGTACACATGGGATTGAGTTAAGTTTCATCAAGAAACATTTTTTCCCCAAAATTGTAATGTGCTTAAATATGCCTAAAATAAGCTCTTTGGTATCAGAATCTAGAAGAGTGAACCAAAACAAGTCACTGAGTTGTATTGAATGGGATTTTCTTCTTGCTTCACGTGGATTGGCACTCTGCTGGCCTTCATGGTTGCCAAGACCCCATCTCCCCTCAACACCAAAAATTGAGTGATGAACACATGACATTTCTGTTTCAGGTATACCAGGTATACAAATAGGTAGAGTTATACATACATGCCACCACACCTGTCTTCCAGTTATTAGTAAATGATATAACACTGATGCAGTTTCCTAGGGGCTGGAGTCCTGAATATCTTTTTATTTTCTTTCCTATTGCTACCCAGCCAGTCACCTAAGCTAGTGAAGTCAGAAAGTTGTATATATTTCTCAAATATATCAATTTCTAATGATATACACCACTACTGCACATCAAGACCCTTTTGTCGTTCATCTGAATTTTACTTGAATATTATTTTTTAAATTTTTTACTTTTATTGAAAATAGAATTTTTCTCATATATTTATTCTGATTACAGTTTTTCCTCTCTCTACTCCTCTGAGCTCCTCCCCATCTCCTACCCATTTAGATCCACCCCCTTTATATCTCTCATTAGTAAACAATCACAGTTCTTAGGGATAAGTATAATATAATATGATAACAAAAAATAACACATTAGAATTGGACAAAACAAACAAACAAAAGGAAAAGAGCTCAAGAGAAGACACAAGGAACACAGAGAGGTACTCATTCATATACTCAGGAATCACATAAAATGCTTAAATAGAAGCCATCATATATATACAAAGGACCTGTAGAATAAAAAGAGAGAATAAGTATTATAGATTTACAATAATCATTAAAAATAATAAGATTTCTTTTAGAAAAAGGAAAAGCCCTGACATGACATCATGAGACAAAGAACCCTCCAGGATGCTGCTGCGTTCGTTTTCTGTTGGCTATCTGCTGCTGGGCATTCAGCCTCCCCTTAAAAGTAGTTTGTTTTCCTAGTAAACCTCCCTTAACACTCCACATCAGAGGAGTGGGATGGGTGGGAGAGGGAGAGTGGAACCAGGAGGGGTGGAAAGAGGGCACTATGATGGAGATGTAACTTCATGTAATAAATAAACATTATAATAAGAAAAACAAAACAAAGCAAAAAACAAAAAGAAAACTAAGTTTTCATTTGCAAGTGCTTATCAATTGGAGATTATTTCTGTCTTAGGGATGGGCCATGTGTTCACTTCTTTTTTCAGCTAGGACCCTATCTGGTGCACATCCATGAAGGCCTTTTGCAGGCTGCTTTAGTCTCTGTGAGTTCATATATGAGTTGATCCTACTGATCTAGAAGGCCTTGCTTCTGCGGTGTCCCCTGTCCCCTCTGGCTCTTACAGTCTTCCCACCTCCTCTTTTGCAAGGCTTCCAGAGCTCTGAAGGAAAGGATTTGATGATGGAACATCCTGTTCCAAGGTCTCACTCTCTTAAATAATGTCTGACTGTGCCTCTGTATTTGTTCCCATATGTAGCAGGAGGAAACTTCTCTGATAGTGGATAACAAGGAACTGATTTTATGTGTTTAATAGAATGTCATTAGTAGTCATTTTATTGCTCTTAAAATATTTTTTTGGAATGGTGGTATTTAACTTTACCCTAGTTTTCTAGGTAATCTGGTCTCGAGCTCTTGGTCACCCAAGGACTGTTGGGTATGGAATGAGTTCTATCTCAGAGTGGGTGTTTGGTCAAATAAGGCACTGTTTGGTCACCCCCACAAACTCTGTGCCACCATTTCACTAGCATGTATTGTAGGCAAGACACCATTGTAGGCATTATAGATCAGAGGTGGCTAGGTTGGTGCTTATATTTTCCCTTTATAGCATGCAGTACCTTCCTGTACTAAAGATGCAACCCTTAGGGTTAGAGATTCTTGATAGGCACCACCTCAAGTTCTCCATGATGAATGAGTTATGCAGGTATTGTAGACAGCCATGAGGTCCAGCTGTCAATTTATGGAGTGCATCTATAGTCTTAAAAACTGCCTGGGTTGTTTGGGAGTTCTTATTGGAACTTTTATTGGCTATTGGCTAATAACTATATATAATATATATAATAACTATATACATATATATGTATGTATATATGAAAATTTTGACTGTATTAGATGCCCATACTATTGCTCAAATGCCCATTAATTTTAATTGTCTCTTCCCATATTCCTTCCCTGATCTCCTTTTCTCCTCCCCTTTTCCACTTGATCCTCTGATTCTAGTCTCTCTCCCACTGTCTGTCCATAGCCACCTACTCCCTTTCCCTTTCCTAGGGAAATCTATCTATCCCAGCTAGTCCCTTACTCTCTATATTTAAACTCTGTGATTTGATGGAGTGTAGCTTAGTTATCATTGACTTAATAGCCAATGTCCACATATTGGCAAATATATACCTTATTTGTCTTTCTAGGTCTAGGTTACTTCATTCAGGATGACCTTTTCTAGTTCTATCCATTTACTTGTGATTTTCATGATTTTATTCTTTTGAACAGCTTAGAAATAACTGCATTGTGCAAGGTTGTGTCCAATTTCTTATAAATACAGCAGCAATGAACATTGTTGAGCAAGTGTCTCTGTGGTAGGATGAAGTGTCCTTTGAGTATATGCTCCAGAGTGTTACAGTTGGATCTGGATCTCGAGGTAGGTTGATTCGTCTTCCTGAGGAACTACCACACTGATTTCCATAGTTGGTGTACCACTATGTACTCCCACCAGAAATGGATGAGTTTCCTTTGCTCCATATCCTCACCTGTATGAGATGTTATTTGTTTTATTGATAGTAGCTATACTGACAGGTGTAAGATAAAATCTCAAAATATTTTTAATTTGCATTTACTGATAAATAATGATTCTGATAATTTAAGTGTTTCTTGGCTTTTTAGGTTTCCTCTTTTGAAAATTCTCTTCAAATCTGCATCTCATTTTTAAAATTGGGTTATTTGTTTTCTTAATGTTTGGTTTTTTGAGTCCTTTATATATATTGGGTATTAGTGCTCTATCATATTTGTAATTGTTAAAAATCTTTTCCCATTCTGTAGGGTGTCACTCTGTCCAAATGACAGAACCCTTTGCTGATCATCAAATTTTCAGTTTCGTGAGGTCTTATTTATTATTGTTGATCTTAGTGCCATTGTTAATGGTGGATGTTCTGTTCAAAAAATCTTTTCCACTAGCCAATGAGTTCAAGCCTATTTCCACTTTCTCTTCTGTCTGCTTCACAGTATCTAGTTTTGTGTTGGGATCTTTGATCCATTTGGAATTGAGTTTAGTGCAGGGTGATAAGTACGGATCTATTTGCATTCTTCTAAATGCAGGCATCCAGTTTGACCAGCACCATTTGTTAAAGATGCTGCCCTTTGCCAGTTTATATTTCTGGCTTTCTCATTTATCCAAATCAGGTGTCCACATGTTTGTTGATTTATGTCTGCGTTTCCAATTAGATCTATTGATCAAAATGTCTGCTTTTGTGCCAAAACCTTGCTGTTTTTATTACTATAACTCTGTAGTACAAATAAAAGTGGGATGGCGAAACCTCTAGCATATTTTTTATCATTTCAGATTACTTTTGCTATCCTGGGTTTTTGTGTTTTGTTTCAGGTATTATTGTAAATCTGCTGTTATGTTATGTGGGTGTTTTCCCTTCCAGCTTCTTAATATTATTTCTTTGTTCTGTAGATTTAGTGTTTTGATTATTTTGTTCCATTGTTAATTTCTTTTCTGGATCTGTATATTTGATGTTCTTTATGCTTCTTGTACCTTGATAGTCATCTCCTTTTTCATGTTAGAAAATTTTTCTTATATGATTTTGTTGAAAATATTTTCTGAGTCTTTTGACCTGGATTTCTTCTCCTTCTTCTCTTCTTCTTATTGTTGTATTTTGTATTTTTATAGTGTCCTAGATTCCTAAATGTTTGTGCCAGGATTTTTTTTTTAATTTAACATTTGTTGGAGGTACCCATTTCATCTATTGTATCTTCGGTGCTTGAGATTCTTCCATCTCTTGAATTATGTTGGTGAGATTTACTTCTGTGATTCCTTTTTGAGATACTAAATTTTTCCTTTCTAGATTTCTCTCTCTCTTATTTTTTGCTTTTAAAAATACATTTCTTTAAGGGAGTCGTTCTTTTTCTCTTTAAGGATCTCTATCATATTCATAAAGGCAATTTTAAGGTCTTTGTCTTGTGCTTCAGCTATGTTGCAATAGTCAGGGCCATTGTGGTGTGCTTGCTGGACTCTAGTGGAGACATATTGTCCTAGATGCTATTGATTGTGTTTTTCTGCTGGCCTCTGGGTATCTGGGTTTGGGATGATTGTAATTCTAGGTGCTGATATCTGGTCGGTCTTTGTTGGGTAAGTGTTTTGTTCCTTAGTTTCTGTTGCTTCCTCTGGTTTTTTGGAAGGTGTAGTAACTGGCCATGTGTAACTTGGTAGGGAATTCTTCTGAGATCATGCTAGGTATGGTCATTGGGTTCTAGGTAAGATGTGTTCCTGGGTATTGGAAGCTAATACTTAGGAATAGGGGTAGATTGGGGGTGTCCTGAAGGGATCTACAGGAGGGAGAAAAGTAGGGTCTTCTACCAGGATCTGATTAATGGCCTGGGAATTGGGGCAGAAAATGAGGAGAGGTGACAGCAGGTAGTCTTCCAGAGAGCTAAGGATGAGAGTGAGGGAGTTTGGTATGGAAGAAAGGTGGGAGAGTGAATCTCTGAAACTCATCTACCTGTTTTGCTGGCCTGTTTGGTTCTCTGGTAAGTTTGGCTGGATATTCCCAGAGAAACCCCCCTGGAACTGGGGGTTGGGTTAACAGGATGAGTGGGGAAAAGTTGGAGATCTACGTGATCCACTAGAGATGGGGCAGTGAGGAGAAGTGTCCACAGAGGCTGGTCAGCTACAGAGATGAGGTGAGACTGGAGGATTGGGTTTGAAGGAGAGGAGGGAAAAATGAAGATCCACAGTTAGACTACCAGCTTCCCTTGCCATCATGGCCTGTGAATTCCTATAGCATGCCTCATTGAATTGGGGACTGGAATAAAGTGATGAATTGGGGGAAGAAAGGTTGGAGCATTAGATCTGTGTGGTCCACTGGAGATGGGGCAAGGAGGGAGATGAAGCTTCAAGAAGCAGGCAGTCTGCTACAAAGCTGAGTATGTATCTGGAGAGTTGGATTTGGAGGGGAAGAGTAAGTGGTGAAGATCTGTAGGCAGCCTATCTATTTCCCTGGTCATTGAGGCTACAGTGTTCCTAGGAAATGCCTGCTAGTGTTGGAGGCTGGGATAATAGCAAGAGTAGGGGTAAGGAAATTTGGAGTAGGTCTATGTGATACTTTGGCGATGGGTTCAGAGAGGAAGGACAAACAACCACAGGTGTCTTACAGAGCTGACAATGAGACTGGAGATTGGACTCCTTGGAATAGGGGGAAAGGTGAAGATCTTCAGTTAGCTTACCTGCTTTCTTGGCCCGAGTGGCCTGTGGGTTCCCAAGGAGTGCCTGTTGGATTTATGGGCTGAGATAGAGCAATGAGTTGTAGGGAAGGGTGTTTGCAGGAGAAGAGCTCTGTGATTCACTGGAGACAGGAGTGGGGGGCAGGCTGCAGCAGAGTGGTCTGTCATCAAGCTGAGGATAAGACTGGAGGACTGGATTTGGAATAGGGAAGGGAGAGGTGAAGCTCTGGTTAGCCTACCTCCTTCTCTGGCAGGGGTCAGTTCTTGAGTATTCATATGGATTTCTTCAAGCTTTACATTTTGCAAGAATGATTTCCATAGGACAGCCAGAGTGCAAGTACAAAGGTGACTCAGAATGTGCCAGTTGCTTCTCTCAATCCCAGTAGTGAATCTGGAGACTATCCAATTCTCAAATATGACTTGAAAGGCCCTTACCTTGCTAGCCCCTTCTGTTGTCACTGTCTATAGTCTTTGTTTATCATGCTGTAACTCACCAGGGCCATTTCTAATTCCCTGAAGGTTACTATCATTTTTTTTCTTTTCTTAGTACCTTTGGCTAGAATATACTTTTACCTCTCTCACATTTCAGGGATAAGGACAAGCCTTCTCTGCATCGTGATAACTGTGTGGTGTGCTGGTGTCTTATATATTCTCATAACACCCTCATTTGTATTTCGCTTGCAGTATATTTTCCTGAAGAGTTAACTCCTTTCCTCACTTGAGCTCAGTCTTTACAAAGCAAAATAACATGTCTTTTGTGCCTTGCAACAGCCTTAATTGTTTGCATGAGCTGTTAGAAAACTCATGCACTCCAGTGGTAATGCTGGGCTGGTTAGGCTTGACTAGGACCCTGTTCTGAACAAATCCCAGACAATGAGCATAAAATAAAAGCCCCAAAGTTCAAGGATAAAAACACACACTTCTATCTTTCATGGATGTTCAAATTATGTTTTAATATTGTAAGAAAATCTATGATAGATGTAATGATGATATTCACAGAAATTGTTATATTCCCTTTCTACACAGGAAACAGGAATTGTACACAATAGCCTATTTTCCCTTAGCTTTCTGTGATGTTTACGTTATTGATTTTTTTATATAATACATGAAAACCTTAAAAACATATAACCTGAAAATCATATTCTTTAGTATTAATTTTACTCTTTAGAGCTAAACGTGTGTGTCATATGTTCAAAGTCAGGATTCTTGTGTCAAAGACCCAAAATGATGGTATTTGGACATGTACCCTTTGTAGGATAGTTACATTTAAGAGAGTTTTTATAGGGAAGGGGTCCATGTGGGTGCATGTCTTTATGGGAGGGTGTTATGTAGCAATTTGTTCCAAACTGAAACACTCACCCTTGAAGGGTGTCTCATTAAGACTCAGGAAGTACAACCTATAAGGCATAGGAAGTAAACAACTGACAAGTTGGGAATTTAGGGAAACTTGGAACATTTATAAGACCTGCCCTTAAGGTTGTATGAGCAGTAACAATTGTTGAGGAAAGGAGAATTCAGATGAACTGTCTGAAAGTCATGCAATGAATTCCAAGGACATAGCTTTCATGAGTTGTGACCCATGCTCACATGGATTTTTGGTGATGCAGCTGCCTTTGAGTTATCCATTCTCCTGTGAGTAATCCCTCACCTATACTCCTATAACTCCAATAAAAAATTGATTTGACAAGTTGGATTTGGATGGAATTGTTAACTTCGTTACATTGACAATACCCTGTCTGAGCAGAGTAGACATGTGTTCACATTGACCCAGAAAAAATAATCATACAACTTAAAGGGATTAGAGAAACTACATCCACAAATTATAAAGATGCAGCCAGAATATAGTTTCATATAGCCATATGTAAGCCAGGAAATGTTCCCTCACTGAAGAACTGACAGTGTTGTCTATATCTTGGACTTGTTAGCTTCTAGGACTGTGAGAGACAAATTGCTGTTGTTTAAATTTTTCTGCTAGCCCATGACATTTTGTTATGGTACTCAAACCTGATTAATATACCTAATAAACAACTACCAATTATTACTGAATTACTCAAAATGGAGTATAAAAGAAAATAGAATACATATGAACAAAATACCAACATTAACCCTTGTTATTTCTAAGAAGAAAAACTTTTTTTAAAATGTCAAGTTATAAAAGCATATTGACACTAAAGAGGTCAACAGTTAAAGTAACAATTCATTCACAATGAATTTGCCAACTCTGTACAAAGATCAAAGTAGACCAACTTCTTTGAAAGATTTCTGTTGACTAACAGGATCATGTTCTGAGCATTTCCTCTATTTTTCATTTTATCCAGTTCCCCTTTACAGAACTAAACACCACACTTTCTTAGGCAAAGATCTATCTTCTAACTTGTATATATTGTGTGGCTTTATCCTTGCAGGCAGTAATTTTGCATTGATTCCATGAAAATATATTTTGGAGTATCTAGGAAGAGAGGAAATAAGAACTTCATAGTTTTTTTGTTTGTTTTTGTTTTTGGGGTCAATGACAATTCTCAAATTCACTCTGAAAATGAAATGTATATTTTTGGTACTGTATATTTTGAATAAGTCTAGAACAGAATGTGAACTGTCAGCTTTCTCCTGAAGTGGATCTTCCACTCTATTTTGGATGATATGAGTGCACTGCATTGGCAGAAACACTATCAAGTCAACATCAGTTTGACAGGAGAATGACTGCTGGAACATTCAATACAATTACAATATATACATGCTACTGTTACCAGGCAATCTATGTAATCTTGATCATTTTAAGATTTGAAAGCCAAGGAATAGGGCTCATGAGGCCCACTCATGAAAAATAAAAATGAGGAAGAATTCTTGGCCATAAGAGGAAATTGCTCCTAGCTGCCAATCCTTCACAAATTTATGAATACATGATTCACTTTCCTGTTTTAAAAAAGTCATCCCATGTGTAGAGTCTGTCAAATGAGATAAGTTTGGAGATACTGAGAAGTTAAAAGCTTTAATTTGACATGTTCAAGCCACTTTCTAAATATAGGTGATTGAGACTTCTCATTCACTGGGCAATACTCTCATTTAGATTAGATAAAGTATCACCCTCTCTGTTCAGTGCCTAGGGGTGTCTTTATTGAAAATTTCTGGTGAAGCAATTATGAATTGAATAATAGAGTACAATAGAGATCAGTAGAGGGATTATGAAGGATCATGTTTTAGTCAGGTTTAGCATTGCTGCATATAAATACCATGACCAAAATCAAGTTTGGGCAAAAAGGGTTTGTTTGGGTTACACTTTCACATCATAGTCCATCACTGAAGAAAGTCAGGACAAGAACTCAAGCAAAGCTTTAATCTGGAGGCAGGAACTGATGCAGAGCCATGGAGGAGGGCTGCTTACTGGGTTGTTCCTATTTATTATATATTTGCATAAGAGTGGCCACTAATAGTTAATTATGCAACATGGCTGATATTACTCTGTTTTTAAATCTCCTGCCAACTTCATTAATATAAACCTCTTCAATCAAGCCTCTGGCAGATATTTTGAACAAGGGAAGAAAGCAGTCACATTCTTTGCAAAATATCACAAGAATGTTTTTTAGGGCACATACTAATATTTTTCCCTTCTGAAACATCTTGTGCTAGGCCCCACAGTTCAAATCACACTCAGTGTTTCTACACTCCAACTAGGATAGCCCATTAAGTCTCACTTAAAGCATTCAACTACTTTCCCAATCCAAAGTCCTTAAATCCATATTCTGGCAACAAGCATCATGATCAGGACTGTTACAACAATACTCCACTATCTGGTGTCAATTTCTGTCTTAGCCAGTGTTCTATTGGTGTTAAGAACACCATGGCCACAGCAACTCTTATAAAGAAAAACATTTAATTGGGCTTCTTACATTTTCAGAAGTTTAGTCCATTATCATCATGGTAGGAAGCATGGCAGCAGGCAGGCAGACATGACGGAAAAATAACTGAGAATTCTGCCTCTAGATTTGCAGGCAACAGGAAGAAATAGAGAGACACTGGGCCTGGCTTAAGCATTTGAAACCCCAAAGATCAACTCAAGTGACACACTTCCTCCATCAAAGCCACACCTTCCAATTGGCCTCAAATAGTGTCACTCCCTGATAACCAAGAATTCAAATATATGAATCTACAGGGGCCATTATTATTCAAACTACCACAGATTACACTGTTTATGAATAGTAACCTTGTAATAAACTCATGTTTTAGCTACAATGGGCACACAGTACAGAGTGTAACATATAACTATGATGTAGTTGGAGAAAGCTGTGATAAATGTGGTCAGCATTGCTAGCTCTGTCTATACTATTTGACTTAGAGCATCAGTACGTCCTGGACTACTTGCAAACTCTAAGTTCTCTGGTATACTTGTCTCCCTATTTTAGTCTAGTTTGTCATCCTAAGTCACCAGAGCAGCCTCAGAGTCCTGAAAGGTAAGTGTATCATCTCCCTTCACAGACAACTTTTAACAAACCACTGACTAGAGTTAATGCATAAATGCATGATCCCAGCCAGCTGCTTAGCCTGATCAGGAAACACTCCTGTTCATGTGCTTTACACTGACTCTGAGTTTTTCTTTGTGGATTCATCTCCAGTTGGTCACTCTTCCTCACTTTTCTGATCCATTACATCTTCTATGTGCATGAAAGCACTCTTTTATTTGAATTCCTGATTCAGTTTCCCACACATAACCTCAATTAAGGAAATAAGAAGTGTATATTTTACTAAGTTGTATTATTGTATTAGAGCTTTCTTGGAGTGATGTTTCACTGATTTGGGAAAGGGCAGCCACTGTCCTCCATTCACACGATTGTGAGAGGTTAGTGTTAGCATGCAGTGATGGCAATAGGTTCCTTTTATGTATTGATGTGTGTGTGTGAATGTATATTTATGTGTACGTGTGTAAGCATGTTTCTGTTCATTTGTGTGTGTGAAGGCAAGAGGTCAACCTCAAATGTCATTCCTCAGTTGTCATCCACCCTGTTTTTGAGATAAGGTTATCTCATCGGCCTGGAAATCACCAAAGAGACTCAGCTGGTTGACCAGGAAGTCCCAGAGACCCTGGTGTGTTTTCTTCCATAGTGTTGGGATTATAATGTCATGCACTGGGCCTCTCCCCTTTCCCCATAGGTTCTGGGAATTGAACTCAAGTCCTCATGTTTTCATGATAAGTACTTTTACCAACTGAATTGCCTCCCCAGGCACAGCAATAGGCAATTTAAACAATTCTGAATTACTCACAAAGGGCAGTTGTCTTTTTCCTTGTCTTCCCTTTAGAATCTGTCAAAGTGAGCATCCAACTTAACCTCCTCTAACTAGTTTCTAGATTATGCCATCTCAGCATCAGTTCTAAAGGAAACTAATGGGGCATGAGAGTGAGCATCCAACTTAACCTCCTCTAACTAGTATGTAGATTATGTCATCTCCAGCATCAATTCTAAAGGAAACTAATGGGGCCTGAGAGGAGCTTGTTGAGTCAAAGACAAGGCTCCTGGAACAGCTGTAAGTTAGAACAGCTGGAGATGGAAACACAGGCAAGAGATTTGGCAAAATATTTCTTGTATGCCTGGAGGGAAGGGTAGAACAGCTAGTGCCAGAAGTGTAGGCAGAGGGGAATTAGTGTGTGGAGAAGGAAACTGGGGCCTCATATTTTAATTTTTACCTAATAAATTGAAAACAGTTATAGATGTCAATAATGAAAGGAATTTAAAGCTTGAACATAACTAATCCTTTCACTTGCTGCTCTTCCAGAGGACTGGAGTTTGGTTCTGAGCATCAGTCAGATGGCACACAACTGACTGAATCTTCAGCCTCAAAGATTCAGAACACCCTTCTTACCTCTGCAGAAACACCCACATTCATGGGAAAACATGTGTACATGGCATACACTCACACAAATATACATACACATACATAGAAATAGTCTTTAAAAATAAAGAAAATACAGATTGTTTTAATTAAAGGAAAAAATTGTAAAAATGACTGAACTCAAAAGCTGCTGTATTTCTGTTCCTTAAACGACAGAATCTTGCTTGACACTTGTGATCATTCTCAAATGTTTGATGAGGTCAATGCTTCCTCTTTATCACTACTCTTCTCTTTGAAACACTTAGATTACTAATGTCAAGGCAAGCAGTAGCTGGCTGCATTCATTCTATTTACAATGGTGTTTCAGTTATTGTTCTATTGTTGTGAAGAGACACCATGACTAAGGCAGCTTATAAAATAAAGCATTTAATTGAGGCCTTGATTACAATTTCAGAGAGCTAGTCCAAAATCATCATGGAAGGAAGCATGGCAGCAGCCAAGCAAGAATGGCACTGGAGCAGTAGCTGCAAGTTTATATCCTGATTCATAAGCAGCAGGGAGAGAGAGAGATGGGGGAGGGAAAGACAGACAGACAGACAGACACACACATCCAGAGAGAGAGAGAGAGAGAGAGAGAGAGAGAGAGAGAGAGAGAGAGGAGAGGGAGAGAGGAGAGAGAGAGAGAATGGTCTGGGTCTTTGAAACCTCAAAGCTGCCCCCACCCCAGGAGTTCAGCAACTGGGAGACAAACATTCAAGTATGTGAGCTTTTGGGGATCATTCTCATTCAAATCACCACCACAAATGAGGGGAAGGCACTTTAGTTAAAATGACTCTCACCCCTTGCTCCTTTCTTCTCTATTCACACTGATGACTTTACATTTCATCAGCCTTGGCCTAGAATCTTATGAAAGTGTTGTTCATCAATAGACAATTTTTGCATTATTTTTGCTTTTGTTTTCCAAATAAACATCAGGAATCACAGTAACCAGTCATCTGGCATTATTTCTAAAATATACTTTGTTAAGTTGAAGGGAATGAAAATTATTAAAAGACCCCCTAAGTCGGCAGTAGAGCTAGGCCAGCCACCAGGTGATTCCCGGAACTTAGCTGACCATGAAAAGGGTGAAACCAAGAATGTAGGTCATGGGTCACGGGCCCCCAGGGTTTCAGGAACTGGCTGATCACAAAGTAGATAACAAAACAAGAATAGATTCATTCCTGAGAAAAACAGATGTAGGATGTTTCCTGCTGACTAACTAATGGGCTGGTACATTCCACCTGTATTTCTCCTCCCCCTTGGGTTGTGGTAAACAATGGTCTGGGCTGGTACTTCCCACCTGTAATTTCCCCCACCCCCTTAATCTGTGGTGCTCCCCTATAAAATAGTCTACTCTCCTCCAAATCGGGGTTGAGGCTCCTACCCCTGCATGGGATACGAGTGGCACCCTCAGTGCACTGAGCCCCTCCCCCTTCTCCCCCTTCCCCCCCGAAATAAACCTCTTGCTATTGCATCAAGATGGTCTCTTGAAAGTTTTGGGGCAGCCGTGATATCCTGAATGTTGGGTGAGGAACTTCCCTCCCCCGGGTCTTTCATTTGGTGCATTGGCCGTGAACTTGCGGCCATCCCAATCTCCACAAGAACCCACTTGGAGGTGAGATTTCTGTGTCTTGGGCCTATTTCTGTTGTCTGGTTTGTGAGATTTCTGTCTCTGTGTCCTGGGTTTGTCTCTGTTGTCTGGTCCTGTTATATGGTTTGTGCAAAAGTTAAAAGTTGTCTGGTTTGTGAGATTTCTATCTCTGTGTCCTGGGTTTGTCTCTGTTGTCTGGTTCTGTTATATGTTTTGCATTAAAAGTTGGCTTCGCCAAGGTTGTTTTAGGTTTGACAGCCGTTTCCATCTCGTGAGGAGACAGATGGGTGATCAGGCAGACATGCTAGTGGATCAGCGGCTGTAGCCCCGGGAGACAGGGACCCCAGGGACGCCTGGAAGGGTCCCATCTGGGTGCCGGGGAGGATACAGTGATCCTCTTGAGAGAGGGGATGCGAGAGACCTCCTGGCCGTCTGTTTTTCTGGAGTGGTGCCAGCATTTGAGAGTGAGAAGGATTTTTCGTAGTGTTTTTCTGTGTATCTTGTGTTTGTGTTTTGTGTTACTTATGACAATGGGACAGACTGTAACGACTCCTCTAAGTTTGACACTGGATCATTGGACTGAAGTTAGAACTAGGGCTCATAATTTGTCAGTTGAGGTTAAAAAGAGACCGTGGCAGACTTTTTGTGCTTTGGAGTGGCCTACTTTTGACGTCGGGTGGCCACCCGAAGGGACTTTTGACTGGACCATTATTTTTGAGGTAAAAACTATTGTCTTTAAGGAAGGACCAGGGTCTCATCCCAATCAACAGCCATACATTACTGTTTGGCAAGACCCGGTCCAGAACCCACCCCCATGGGTAAAACCTTGGGTGAGAGGAAGGAAGCCAGGCTCCTGAGCCCTGGCTCTCCGTGGCACAGAGCCTAAATCAAAACAGAGCCAACTTCAGAAACAAAACCTTCAGCTCTGCCTAAGATCTATCCTGAGATTGAGGAACCACCATCGCCACCCCCCTACCCCCTGCTGCTGCAGGAACCCCCAGCCCCAGCTCCAGCCCCAAGCTGGGAAACACAAGGAGCAGAGAGGGGAGGGCCAGCAACTGGCACTCGGAGTTGAAGGGGATTGAGCCCAGAGGGACCCGATTCCACTGTGGCTCTACCCCTCTGAATGGTCAGGACCCCCGTGGGCCCACCAGCTTTACAACCCCTACAATACTGGCGTTTTTCATTAGCTGATTTATATAATTGGAAAGCTAACCACCCATCTTTTTCTGAGAACCCTACTAGTCTTACAGGTCTGGTGGAATCTTTGATGTTCTCTCACCAGCCCACCTAGGATGACTGCCAGCAGCTCTTGCAGGTTCTCTTCACTACAGAGGAGAGGGAGCGAATTCTCTTGGAAGCACAAAAGAATGTCCCAGGGACCAATGGGACCCCCACTGCCCTCCCGAATGAGATTGATGCTGGATTCCCCCTTGATCGACCAGATTTGGACTTCAACACGGCTGAAGGTAGGGAGTGGCTGACAGTCTACCGCCGGACCCTAGTGGCAGGTCTCAAAGGGGCCGCCCGACAACCCGCCAATTTGGCCAAGGTAAGAGAAGTACTTCAGGGTCCTGTTGAGCAACCGTCTGTATTCCTTGAAAGGTTGATGGAAGCCTACAGGCGATACACTCCCTTTGACCCAACCTATGAGGGGCAGTGAGCGGCTGTGGCCATGTCCTTTATAGGACAATCAGCTCCTGACATTAAGAAAAGGTTGCAACATATAGAAGGATTATAGGACTATACTTTACAGGATCTTGTGAGGGAGGCAGAGAAAGTGTACCATAAGAGAGAGACTGAGGCAGAGAAACAGGAAAGAGAGAAGAAAGAGAGAGAAGAAAGAGAGGATAGGCGGGATCGCAAACAAGAAAGAAACTTGACTAGGATACTGGCCGCAGTTGTAGATAGAGAAAGGGAAAGAGCAGGGCCTAGACAGACAGGGAACCTGGGCAACAGAAGACCTAGACTGAGTGAAAGTGGAGAACAGAGACGCCAGTTGGAAAAAGATCAGTGTGCTTACTGTAAAGAAAAAGGACACTGGGCTCGAGATTGCCCAAAGAAGAAGGGCAGAACCCCTAAGGCCCTGACTCTTGAAGAAGATGATTAGGGGCAACGGTGCTTGGACCCCCTCCCTGAGCCTAAGGTAACCCTGAACGTGGAGGGGACCCCTGTAAACTTTCTGGTGGATACTGGAGCAGAATATTCGGTTCTGAAACAACCATTGGAAAAACTAAAAAACAAAAAGACTATAGTTGTAGGGGCAACTGGGCAAAAGCAATATCCTTGGACCACAACACGAATGGTTGACCTAGGAAAAGGATAGGTGTCCCATTCTTTCCTGGTCATTCCTGAGTGCCCTATGTCTTTGTTGGGAAGAGACTTGTTAACCAAGCTGAAGGCACAGATTCAGTTTGCTAAGGAAGGGCCAGAGGTGACGTGGGGAACCCCTACTTCTATGATACTGGCCTTAAAACTTGAAGAAGAATATCGGCTCCACGAGCCTCTCGGGCAACAAGAGGCCCTGGATATCAGTGACTGGTTGACAGAATTCCCAAAGGCCTGGGCTGAGACTGGAGGTATGGGGATGGCAGAAAGAGTTCCTCCCATAGTAGTGTGGCTGAAGACCAGTGCCTTCCTTATTGGGGTAAGGCAGTACCCAATGAGTCATGAAGCCAGAGAGGGGATCAGACCTCACATTCACAGACTGTTACAACAGGGCATCTTGGTTCCCTGCCAGTCACCATGGAACACCCCCCTGTTACCGGTAAAGAAGCCAGGCACCATTAGTGCCTGGAAAAGACTGTCACCCAGATTCCTGTCCCGACCACCCCGCACCAGGTAAGAGAATTCCTGGGCACTGCTGGTTTTTGTAGACTATGGATTCCAGGTTTCGCTACGCTAGCAGCCCGCTTATATCCCCTCACCAAGGAGGGAGGATGGTTCACCTGGACCTCTGATTACAGGTCAGTCCAAGATTTAAGAGAGGTCAATAAGAGAGTTCAAGATATTCATCCAACTGTGCCCAACCCTTACAACCTTCTTAGTTCGCTTCCACCTGAGAGGAATTGGTACACTGTCCTAGATTTAAAAGATGCTTTTTTCTGCTTGAAGTTACATCCTGACAGCCAACCCATCTTTGCCTTCGAATGGAGAGACCCTGACACTGGACTGGTGGGACAGTTAACTTGGACTAGATTGCCACAAGGATTCAAAAACTCCCCTACCCTCTTTGATGAGGCTCTTCATCGGGATCTGGCATCCTTCAGAGCTGAAAATCCTCAGCTAACATTGTTACAGTACGTTGATGATTTACTCTTGGCAGCATCAACTAAACCTGAATGTCTCCAAGGAACTAAGAGGCTGCTGACAGAACTTGGTGAGTTGGGGTATCAGGCTTCTGCTAAGAAGGCTCAGTTGTGCAAAACTGAGGTCACCTATCTGGGATACACCCTGAGAGATTGCTGACGGAAGCCAGGAAAAAGACTGTCACCCAGATTCCTGTCCCAACCACCCTGCGCCAGGTAAGAGAATTCCTGGGCACTGCTGGTTTTTGTAGACTATGGATTCCAGGTTTCGCTACACTAGCAGCCCGCTTATATCCCCTCACCAAGGAGGGAGGATGGTTCACCTGGACCTCTGAACATCAGAAGGCCTTTGAAGATATCAAAAAGGTCTTGTTAACAGCACCAGCTTTAGCCCTGCCGGACTTAACCAAGCCTTTCACTCTATATGTAGATGAAAGGGCAGGGGTTGCCAGAGGTGTCCTTACTCAGACCTTAGGACCTTGGAAAAGGCTGGTAGCCTACTTGTCTAAAAAACTGGATCATGTTGCGAGCGGATGGCCCACATGCCTGAAAGCTATTGCAGTTGTGGCCTTACTTGTCAAGGATGCTGATAAACTGACTTTGGGACAGCAGATTACAGTGGTGGCACCCCATGCCCTTGAGAGCATTATTCGGCAGCTCCCTGACCGGTGGATGACTAATGCTAGAATGACTCACTACCAAAGTAGTGAGTTATTGACCGAGAGAGTGATATTCGCCCCCCCCCCCCCCCCCCCCCGCCGGCCACCCTGAATCCTGCTACCCTACTGCCTGAGGCTGATGAATCTGCTCCTGCCCACCACTGCCTTGATATCCTGGCAGAAGAAATGGGTCCCTGGAGTGACCTAAAGGACCGACCCTGGCCAGGAAGTCTGAACTGGTACACTGATGGAAGCAGCTTTGTGGTTGAAGGTAAGCAGATGGCGGGAGCTGCAGTGGTAGACTGGAAGCAAGTGATCTGGGCTAGCAGCCTGCCAGAAGGAACTTCTGCCCAGAAAGCTGAACTTACTGTGTTAACACAAGCCCTGAAGATGGCAGAGGGAAAGTCCGTCAATATTTATACTGATAGCAGGTATGCTTTTGCCACCACCCATGTGCATGGGGCAATATATAGGCAGAGGGGGTTGTTGACATCAGCGGGGAAAGACATTAAAAATAAAGACGAGATTCTGAGCCTCCTTGAGGCTATAAATTTGCCAAAGAAGGTGGCTATTATCCACTGCCTTGGACATCAGAAGGCACAGGACGCAGTGGCTAAAGGAAATCAGATGGCAGATCTAGAAGCCAAACGAGCAGCCCAAGGGACAATGATCTTAACCACCCTTGGTTCTAAAGATATCAGGAAAACCAGTGTCAGGTATACCCCTGAAGACTTGCAGGCCATAGAGAAACTAGGGGTGGCTGGAGAATCACCTTGTGGTATGGTGAAAACAGAGGACAGTAAATGAGTCCTGCCTCAAGAAGAAGGACGCGAATATGTCACCAACTTACACTGTCTGACTCACCTAGGAGAAAAGAAACTAAAAGATGTGGTAAGATCCTCTTATTATTATGTAATTGGACTTTCTGACTTAACAGCAGAAATAGTCAGGAAATGCAAAACCTGTGCTCTGACTATTGCCAGACCTTCCATGCATAACATGGGAAAAAGACTCAGGGGAGATCGACTGAGGGCCTACTGGGAAGTGGATTTTACAGAAATTAAACCAGCTAAGTATGGAAACAAATATCTTTTAGTTTTTGTAGATACATTTTCAGGGTGGGTAGAGGCCTTCCCTACAAGGACTGAGACTGCCAATACAGTGGCCAAGAAGATTCTTGAAGAAATTTTTCTGAGGTTTGGAGTACCCAAGGTAATTGGGTCTGATAATGGACCCACTTTCGTTGCCCAGGTAAGTCAGGGACTGGCCACTCAACTGGGGATTAAATGGAAATTACATTGTGCCTATCATCCCCAAAGTTCAGGACAGGTAGAAAGGATGAATAGAACTCTAAAAGAGACCTTGACTAAATTAGCCTTAGAGACTGGCTTGGGAGACTGGACAGCCCTCCTTCCTTTTGCCTTATTCCGGGTCAGAAATACCCCGGGTCGTTTTAAGCTGACAACTTATGAGATTCTCTGTGGGAGTCCTCCTCCTCTTACTGAGGCAGGCGGAGTATTTGATCCTGATGTTGTCCTTTCTAAACCCTTGTTCACCTGCCTGAAAGCCCTTGAAGTGGTCCGGCGCGAGGCCTGGGAGCAGCTCAGAGAAGCTTATGAAGCTGGAGACCTGAACATGCCTCATCAGTTTCAGGTTGGAGACACTGTACTTGTCCGGCGTCATTGGGCTGGGAACCTTGAACCTCGCTGGAAGGGACCATACCTGGTGCTTTTGACCACCCCAACTGCAGTGAAGGTAGAGGGCATCTCAGCCTGGATCCACGCTTCACACGTAAAGAGAGCTCCTGAACCTTCCAAGGATGAGTGGAAATTGGAAAAGACTGTGGACCCTTTTAAGCTGCACCTGTGTCACAGGTACTCTCCAGATGAAAAGTGACAACCCTCATACTCCCCAGAAACTAACCTGGCAGGTGATCTCTCAGACTGAAGAAGTTGTCTGGTCAGTATCTAAGATAGCCCCTCCATGGACATGGTGGCCACAATTGTCACCTGACTTCTGTCAGCTGGCTGCTGGACTAGAAACATGGGACATACCTGAGGGAGACCCCCATCACCTCCTAGAAAATGACCCCAAACGAAAACACCCTACGTGGATGGGAACTAAGTATGGATGTGGAGTGGGAAAGGGCCATTTAGGGTTAGCTGAAGAGGACTTTTATGTCTGCCCCAGAGAGGGTAGAAGTAGGGCAGATGCTAGATGATGTGGGGGGTTGGAGAGTTATTATTGTGCAGAGTGGGGCTGTGAAACAACAGGATAGGCTTACTGGAATCCCTCCTCATCTTGGGACCTAATAACGGTCTGCCGAAATTATTCCAAACCTACTGGGTATTGCCTCCCATCCACCCGACAATGGCTTCCTCTTAACATAACCATAACTGGATGAGACAAGAGCCCGACCTCCCATGAACGATGGTTGCATGGAAGTACATGGGGATTCCGATGGTATATGCACAGCACTGATTATGGGGTAACTTTCAAAATTCAGTTAAAAATAGAAAGAGCCGAGGGGGTCACCAGTGGGACCATATCAGGTACTCCCTGACCAGGGACCCCCACAGCCGAAGTCTCGGCCCCAGGGAGCCCTGGATCCCACTCCATTTCCCGGAACTCCTGTTCCCCCCAACATGACTCTAAAGGTTCTACCGCCCACGGGTCAGCATTTGCTGAATCTAGTCCAGGGAGCTTTTCAAGTTCTAAATGAATCTCAGCCTGCACTGACTAAGGACTGTTGGCTCTGTGTGGCCTCCGGACCCCCCTACTATTAGGGCCTCGCTGTACCAGGTACCTTTAATAACACCACCAGCCATGAAGCCTGCTCATGGCATGATAAGAATAGACTGACTTTAACTGAGGTATCAGGGCAAGGGACTTGTCTAGGAAACCCACCTGCCACTTATAAATATCTATTCAATGAGACCCTGAGGTCTCCAAAAACTTCGGATACTAGATACCTGTATCCGGGCATAGATAAATGGTGGGCTTGTAGCACAGGATTGACTCCCTGTGTTGCCACTAATGTTTTTGATGACACCAAAGATTACTGTGTGTTAATACAACTCCTGCCTAGGGTGTTCTATCACCCAGCTGATGCTTTTATAGATGAGTTCGACCATCGACTCACTAGATATCGACGAGAGCCGGTTTCTCTTACATTAGCAGTACTAGTGGGACTGGGTATAGTGGCTGGGATAGGAACTGGTACAGCTGCCTTAGTAATGAACCAAGATAATTTCAAAGAACTAAGGACAGCTATGGATGAGGATTTGAGATCTCTCCAACAGTCTATTGCCAGGCTAGAAGAATCTCTAACTTCCCTATCAGAAGTGGTTTTACAGAATCGAAGAGGTCTGAATCTGTTATTTTTACAGAACGGGGGGTTATGTGCAGCACTAAAGGAGGAATGCTGTTTTTACATTGATCACTCCGGGATGATTAGAGATTCTATGAATAAGCTAAAAGAAAGACTAGACAAAAGAAAAAGAGAGAGAGAAGCCCAACAGGGATGGTTCAAAGGATGGTACAGTAAGTCGCTGTGGATGACCACCCTCGTTTCAACTTTAATAGGACCCCTCATGATTCTCTTATTAATCCTTACCTTGGGACCCTGTATCCTGAATAGGCTTGTTACCTTTGTTAGGGAAAGAATAAGTGCTGTACATATTTTAATGCTTAAGCAACAACATCAAGGTTTGCGGGAGTATGATAATGATGATTTTGATGAAACAGATGTATAGGTTCTAAGATTAGAACAACGGACTAAAAGGAGTGGGGAATGAAGGGAATGAAAATTATTAAAAGACCCCCTAAGTCGGCAGTAGAGCCAGCCAGCTGCCAGGTGATTCCCGGAACTTAGCTGACCATGAAAAGGGTGGAACCAAGAATGTAGGTCATGGGTCACGGGCCCCCAGGGTTTCAGGAACTGGCTGATCACAAAGTAGATAACAAAACAAGATTAGATTCATTCCTGAGAAAAACAGATGTAGGATGTTTCCTGCTGACTAACTAATGGGCTGGTACATTCCCACCTGTATCTCCCCCCACCTTGGGTTGTGGTAAACAATGGTCTGGGCTGGTACTTCCCACCTGTAATTTCCCCCACCCCCTTAATCTGTGGTGCTCCCCTATAAAATATTCTACTCTCCCCCAAACAGGGTCGCTGCTCCTACCCAAGCATGGGAAACAAGTGGTGCTCTCAGTGCACTGAGCCCCACTTCTCCCCCCTTCCCCCCCGAAATAAACCTCTTGCAATTGCATCAAGATGGTCTCTTGCAAGTTTTGGGGCGGCCGTGATATCCTGAGTGTCGGGTGAGGAACTTCCCTCTCCCGGGTCTTTCAAGTCTTCTAGCTCCATGAGACAAAAATTACTCTTGAAGTCACTATATATCTGCCAAGAACTCAGAGGAACTGTCACTCCTAGGGTAGACATTACTCCGCAAGGGTGTTAATGTTATGTTGCTGCCTAGATTTCTAAATAAGAATTATATAATTTTTACTTTATGTAGGTCCACATATCTTCTGAGAAAACAAATTTGATATTTAAAAGAAAAAATGATTAAGATATATTACCAAGCTGTATAATGGAAATGACTGTAAGGAATTTCTTATAAAAAGTTATTGTTTTAATGATTATACGTTGGACCCTAAGGAATTATTAATTGCAAATCATAGAAATTTTCTAAAATTTAAAACAACAGCAAAACCCATACTTTCAATTTAATGTTAAAAATAAGCATAATTGTTTTTTAATTTAACCTTTCTCATTTTTTAATTTAAAGTTTATCTTCCCCCCACAGCATCTTCCCCTTTTAGGATAATAAAAGTCTCTTTTTCTTATAACAATAAATATAATGCAAAACACTAAGAATAATTAGACAACAATTATGAAAATTATAAGGTATCACATACATTACCAACATTTAGTTCATATATATTTGGCAACTAATAATAATATTCTACTATTTAGCTATCTCAATGAGTTTAAAGTTCTATAGCTAACTCAATTTCTATCTTAACTTTATTCTTATTGTTCTGCATTGTATTTATTGTTATAAGAAAAAGTTTTTATCTTGGGGGTAAGATACACCTTAAATTAAAAAAAAAAGTGGATCAAAGACCTTAACATAAGGCCAGTCACACTAAATCTACTAGAAGAGAAAGTGGGAAAAATCCTCAAACTCATTGGCACAGATGAAAACTTCCTGAACAGAACACCAACAGCTCAGGAACTAAGACCAACAATTAATAAATGGGACCTCATGAAACTGAAAAGCTTCTGTAAGGCAAAAGACACTGTCATTCGAACAAAGCGGCAGCCTACAGACTGGGACAAAATCTCCACCAACCCCACATCTGACAGAGGGCTAATATCCAAAATCTACAAAGAACTCAAGAAATTAAATGCCAAGAAACCAAATAATCCAATCAAAAAATGGGGGACAGAGCTAAATAGAGAATTCACAAAGGAGGAATTCCTAAAGGTTGAGAGACACTTGAAGAAATGCTCAGCATCCTTAATCATCAGAGAAATGCAACTCAAGACAACTCTGAGATTCCATCTCACACCTGTCAGAATGGCTAGGATCAAAAACTCAAATGACAGCACATGCTGGCGATGGTGTGGAAAAAGGGGAACCCTCCTCCATTGCTGGTGGGAGTGCAGGCTTGTGCAACCACTATGGAGGTCAGTCTGGAGATATCTTAGAAAACTTGGAATAGCTCTGCCTCGGGACCCAGCTATACCACTTCTGTGCATGCATCCAAATGACTCCTCACCGAATCACAAGGAAGTTACCTCATCTATGTTCATAGCAACCTTATTTGTAATAGCTAGAAACTGGAAACAACCCACATGTCCCTCAACCGAAGAATGGATTAAAAAACTGTGGTACATCTACACAATGGAATACTACTCAGCTATCAGAAACAATGAAATTATGCAATTTGCAGCCAAATGGATGGAACTAGAGAGGCTCATCCTGAGTGAGCTAACCCAGACTCAGAAGGATGCACATGGCATCTATTCACTTATAGTTGGATTTTAGCCATATATTACAGGTTATCTATACTACAACCAATGCACCAAAGGGAACATGAAAATAGACTTTTTTTTTCTCCCAGTCAATGAGACACTTCTCCCTAGTGGTTCTGCTTTGTAGTCCCCCAGTGTATGAGGAGGCTCTTGGCCCTCATATGACTTCTGAACTGGGGCAGGGGACTGTTATGTAGGGACACTCCACTCCAGAGGAGTGGGATGGAAGGGACGGGGGGTAGAGTGTGGGAGGGCAGGACTGGGAGGGGTGGAAAGAAGACACTCTGATGGAGATGTAACCTGAAGCAATAAATAAATAAGTTTAATAAATAAATATATATATATATACACGTCCAGGCTTCACAAACAAACAAACAATAATAAGCATAACTTAAAGCAATTGATTATTTAGGACAAGAAATGAAATAACAGAAAGACAATCTATAACACTCAAATCTTCTAAAATTATGTGATATCATTTGTAGTGGAAATAAAAATACTCAATACTATAATTGCTCTTGGTTTCTCAATAGCCCTAGATGATATAACTCTACTGCTTAAGATACCACACACTTTAATTGAAAAATACAGAGAAATCAAGCTTGACTAAGCCGGAAGCTTCCTCCCAGATGGCTAGATCGACTTGTGGGTATGAACCTTGAAAGTTACAATACTAATATGTTGGGCAAGTTATGTTCATGGGTGCAACAATGGCCCAATAAATATGGGAGTAACCAACTAAGTTCTGACTGAATTTGAGGCCACAGGAAGATTTCATGCCTTGTATTGTAAAGCAGGTTAAGCACCTATGGACCTGGACATTACAGACCCTGAGGAGGAAGTTATTAGCATTGCTTTGATAAATAGAGATGGTATCTAACTGCCTCATAATGCTTATCTTTATATCCATAGACACGTGCTTCTCTCAGGCTTTTTCATTATTTGCTTCCTCAGCAAAGCTTTTCTTAAATTTAATTTAATTTCTTATATTAATTACTATTTGCAGTGAGCAACAGTTATTTCAAAACTCATAACTGGTCAAAGTGCTAAGAATGAGTGACTGTTGAATACTTAACTAAAAATGGGAAATCTATATTATCCTTTCCAAAGCTCAGAGAGCATGGCAGAAGAGAGGACAGGAAGAATTTACAACCCAGAGAATGGAAAGGAGCTCTGTGATATGCTACTTTCTGGGAATGACATAGCTATTGCACTCAGGAACTTACAACAGCAGTGGTTACCTTTATAAGACCTTAGTTTGAAGACAATTGGTTGAGAAGTAATGACTTGGTAATTGCTCCAAGTCACTTTAAAAAGGCTGTAGTCCAGATAATTGGGTAATTTATTGGGCAAAACCCTTCTTCAAAAATGGGCAATGACTGTATGTAATGAATGGAAGTAAATGGTACTTCTGATGAGTTTAACCTATAGATAGACATTTTTAGGTTTAAATGAAGGGAGAATTTCTGACAGATTGACTTACTGGCACTGGAATCTTTTCTGATTTCAACTATTCTCACAACTTTTCATGAATCCACTAACATCTCCCTAACCAAGATCAGTTATTCAGTTGCTATTTTCCCTCTGGAAGTCATAGTTTTGGTTTGCAACATGTGAGACTTATGAATTCACTGTCTTTTACACTCTGTTCTGCATTTGTTTTATTAACTATCCATTCCTAAAAACTATTCACCAACAAAACAGTGATAGCTATTGTTGTTAGCTACCGATTTTGTGTGTTAAGCAGTAGGATACATATCTTATCTCATACACAATAGGTAAAAGAATAGTATTGTTCCACTTTCACAGATGGAGAAACTGAGGCACAGCTAATGTCTTATGCATAATAGTAACCTAGAAAACAGTGAGGAAGTATGTAAACATTATATTGACTAAAAGATGGAGTAGAAACAGCATGATGGAGCTTTGCTTGACTTGGGATAGCAACAGCTTTCTTAACTCAGTCTTCACTGTTTCATATGCATCACAAAACAAAAATAAAGCAACATGAAATATTTTTTTCATTGATATTCATAAATTCCACTATATTTTGCTTAGTGTATGTTTATCTTACCTTTTCTATCATGTCACTTTCAAAAGACAAAGAGATAAAAATCATATTTTGTTCTTAAAAAACCTTTGTTCTTATAGCTGTTTGAATCAGTGCTAGGTCCTATTAACAGGGTGAAATTGGTTAGTTAAGATTTTATTCTGAACTGATAAGGAATGGGGACTATTATCCACTGGAAATAATGACAAACAGGTTTGTACTAAGGGTATTGATAGTTGATGTTCTTGAAGAACACATGACATCTATGAAATTATGAGACTAATTAATGGTTATTTCATCTTCTGTTTACATGGAAGAATTTGAACTCCATTACATCTGGCCTTTTCACTATCCTCTACACTTAACCGGACCTCCTTAATTTCTAAAATGGCACTGGTGGTGTTGGCATTTATTTCTTGTCAAATATCTATTGCTTCCTGTGCATCAAATGCTGTAATAAGTTCTATATATAAAAAGGTCAAATAAAATGACGGTCCTCACTGACATAGGTGAATGTAATTCTGGTAGATGCAAATATATATCAGATCGTTTTGCAAATAAATAGTCGCTTAATTATAGTAGTGACAGACTGTCAAGTGCAAAGTACAGGATTTATGAGATGTCAGGGAGACTAATTTTCATTTTAAGGTTAAAGAGGAGATGTAGGAGCTAGATCATACAAAAACTTAACAAGCCTTGGATAAATTTTGTTTAGAGAGATTCAGAATGTCATCTAACTGGAAGACTAAGAATGTAAATAGCCCCAACTAGAGACTACTAAGACAGCCTAGTGAAATAATGAAGAATAAAGAGTCTTTCGTCTGTGTAGCGAACACTGAAAAATTAAGATATGTAAAAAGATTAAATATGATTCAAGCATGTGGTGGTGCATGCCTATAACCACAGCACTTAGGAAATGAAGGCAAAAATTCAACAATTCCCCTTGAGGCCAGCTTGGGATATATAAGATCATGTTTCAAAAATAAAACAAAATGACAAAGACATTTAAATATGCATCAGAAAGGTCTGCATGTAATAAACTGATGAGCTATTGACATATGAAAGGTCATGAAATTTGGATGAGGGGCACTAACATTGATTTTATTATTTACTCACCAAAATTTACATTACCTTAGAGTTTTCACAAGCAATTTCTCTAAGTAGTGAAAATCTACTGTTGTGCCTGGAAATGTAGAATTTGTAGTCACTTCCAGAAATTCTAGAATTAGTTTCTACATCTCTGTAGCTCCAGAAAGTAGTGGATATTTCAATTTTTCACAAAGGTGGCTTTTATCCTGTTCTGTGTTTAGTCAGAAGTTTTGTATTTTGTGTATTTACATGGATGCATGAGGTCTTCTCAGGAGAATCTGAACCTGGAATTTGGATGAGTTGAGTAGAAAATGGACACAGTTGCCTCCTCCTTCTTGATATCCTAGGTTTGCTTTAATCTCTTCTTTTTCATCATGTTAATTCTATCAAGCTGCCCTCTTCCTCAGCTTCTCCCTATTGGTTATAGTGACCTCTTAATGCCTTTCCTCTCCATTTGTTACTGATCGGGTCACAAGAGCAGTAGAACTGTTCCTGCCCCTCACATGATGCAGCACTTGGGAGAACAGCCCCTGCACCTCACCTGGGCAGCTCAGTACATCTGGCTCTGGATGTGGAGGTTGTGGGTGAGTCATCCCTGAGGAAGTGAGTGTGAGAGCCTGCCCTGCCTTTTGTCTGCTTTGCAGAGGTGTTGGCTAAGAAGAGATTCACTCCCTTCCCTTTTTTCCTCACCACCAGTGGTGGACAGGAGATTTGACCCCAATGGGACACTAGAGCAGGAGATCTGTCCCTGCCCTTTACCTGCTGCAGCACTCTGGAGAGCAGGCCCTGCACCCTACATGGGTAGCACAGTAGAACTGGACACAGATGTGGGGGTTGCAGGCCCAGAACAGCACCTTGGATTGGCCTATCCCAACATCAACCTCATGGATGACCTGCTGGAGTGCGTGAGGAGACCAGTTCATAGACCCAAAACTACAGGATCTCCAAGACACAGGACAATAACAGTATATCTGAGAGTTGTTCTAGTCAAGTTCCAGTACTGACAAAGTAGCAGAATCCACAGTTATAGTACAAGTCCAAGGGGTCATTATAATGAACATTTGCGAACAAAAATTGGGGACAAAATAGGATATTATGGGACACACTGAGACACACTACAGGTTCTACAATGAGATTTTTTTTTAATCTGTTGGGAGAAGTTGCAAGGGTGGAGCGCATGTCTGAGGGGAGGTGGGAGATGAGTGGGAACAGGGCTCACAATGCAAAATTTACAAAATAAAACAAACAATAAAGGATTAAAACTGTAAACAGTAAAAAAAAAGAAAAGAAAAGATGGGACAGTGTGATAATGACATAATGAAAAAAATATAGGTCAATGGAACAGAATAAAATTCAGAAATATACACCTTATGTGGCCAGTAGAATATTTCAATGAAGGAATAAGTAATTTCATTGGGAAAGTAAAGTTTTGTTTCTGTGGGGATTTTGTTTTTACATTTAAAAATTTATTTTGAGATTATCACTGCAACATTTCTCCATTCCCTTTCTTCCTTTTTAACCCTCTCAAATTCATGGCCTCTTTTTTCACTAATTGTTATATATAACCTGTTAAGATCTACATAATGTTACTTGTATGTATGTGTTTAGGGCTGACCATTTGATACTGAACAACCAATTTGTATACATTTCCATGGGGAGGACTACCTCCCCCTCTCACCACTTCTTTGTGTAGGGTTAAAGTCTTGCAGGATTGTCCTCATGCAGTTGTCATAGCCCCTGCTGGTCCCACCCTCCCATTCTTTCCTTCCTCTACCATCCATCCCTCTCCTGGAGTGTCCCTACATATCAGTCCCTCTCAGTTCAACAGACATATGCAGGCTAAGAGCTTCCTCTTGCACAAGGGGGCCTACATGATAGCACTCCCAGAGCAAATTTTCCCATTCATAGGTAACAAAGTCTATGCTCCTGATCCTTTTGGTGTGTTATTTGTAGTATAGTTATCCTGTACTATACGGCTAAAATCCGACTATAAGTGAATAGATGCTATGTGCATCTTTCTGAGTCTGGTTTAGCTTACTCAGGATGAGATTCTCTAGTTCCATCCATTTGGCTGTGAATTGCATGATTCCTTGTTTCTGATAGCTGAGTAGCATTCCATTGTGTAAATGTATCACTTTTTAAAAAATCCATTTATCAGTTGAGGGACATCTGGGTTGTTTCCAGTTTCTAGCTATTACAAATAAGGCTGCTATAAGCATAGATGAGGATATGTCCTTGTGGTTTGGCGAGGAATCTTTTGGGTGGATACCCAGATGTGGTATGGCTGGGACTTGAGGTAAGGGTATTGCAAGTTTTCTAAGATATCGCCAGACTGATTTCCATAGTGGTTGTATAAGTTTGCACTCCCACCAGCAATGGAAGAGTGTTCCCCTTTCTTCAAAAACCTCGCCATGATGTGCTGTCATTTGAGTTTTTGATCTTAGCCATTCTCACAGGTGTGAAATGGAATCTCAGAGTCATCTTGAGTTGCATTTCTCTGATGATTAAGGATGTTGAACATTTCTTTAAGTGTCTCTCAGCCATTAGAGATTCCTCCTTTGTGAATTCTCAGTTTAGCTCTGTTTCCCATTTTTTGATTGGATTATTTAGTTTCTTGGTGTATAATTACTTGGGTTCTTTATAAATTATGAATACTAACCCTGTCACAAATGGGGTTGGTAAAGATCTTTTCCCAATCTGTAGGTTGCTGTTTTGTTCGAGTGACAGTGTACTTTGCCTTAGAGAAGCTTTTCAGTTTCATGATGTCCCATTTATTGATTGTTGGTCATAGAGCCTGAGCTATCGGTGTTCTGTTCACTAAGTGGTCACCTGTGCCAATGAGTTTGAGGCTTTCCCCCACTTTCTCTTCTATTAGATTTAGTGTGTTGGGCTTTATGTTGAGGTCTTATATCCTCTTGGACTTAAGTTTTGTGCAAGGTGAAAAGTATGGGTCTAATTTCATTCTTTTACATGTTGACTTTCAGTTAGACCAGCACCATTTGTTGAAGATGCTGTCCTTTTTCCATTGTATGGTTTTAGCTTTTTGGCAAAAATTAAGTGAACATAGCTGTGTGGGTTCATTTCTGAGTCTTCAGTTCAATTCCATTGATCCACATGTCTGTTTCTATTCCAGTACCATGCTGTTTTTATTACTATTGCTCTGTAGTACAGCTTGAAATCTGGGATGGTGATAGCTCCAGAGGTTTTTTTTTATTGTACAGGCTTGATTTAGCTATTCTGGGTTTTTTTTTTCCATATGAAACTGAGAATTGTTTTTTCCAGGTCTATAAAGAATTGTGTTGCTATTTTGATAGGAATTACATTGAATCTGTATACTATTTTTGGCATAGTGGCCATTTTTATTATGCTGATCCTACCTATCCATGAGCATGGGAGATCTTTCCATCTTCTGATGTCCTCTTCAATTTCTTTCTTCAATGACTTGACGTTCCTTTCATACAGATATTTCACTTGCTTGGTTAGAGTTACCTCCAGGTGATTTATATTGTTTGTGGCTATTGTTAAGGGTGTTGTTTCTCTAATTTCTTTTTTTAAATTAATTAATTTATTTTTTCTTCAAGTTACATCTCAATCACAATCCCCTCCCTACTCCCCCCTCCAGTCCCATTCTCCCACATTTTTCTGCCTCAACCCACCCATCCCCATCCTTTTTTTTAAGTTTAAGACATATCTTCCCCCCCCCCCAGAGCTCCCCCTTTCAGTTCAATAAATGGCTCTTTTTCTTATAATGATAAACACAATTCACAACAACAGAGATAATTAGGCCACAATTATAAGAGTTATATGGCTTAGCATACATTCCCATTGTCCAGTTCATATGTATTTGGCACCTGACTTTAATGTTCTACTATCTAACCATCTCCATGAGTTTAAAGTTCTATATCTAACTCAATTTTCATACTAATTTGCATCACAATTTTAGAAACATCTTCTTAGATCCAGAACACTCTCTTGATTCCTAAACAACTCAAAATTTAACTATGAGACTCTAGCTATCTATTCTTCAACCACCTCAGAGACCTGAAGGGATAAATATATATGATTATTTATATAGGAAGTGCAGGGCCTGCAGCTTCCAAAACTAAGAAAACACACCTGTGGCTGCCTGGACAGTTCCCATTTTCTCTCCATATATTACAGCATCGATCTTCAGTCATTTGGCCCCGTTTCTCTGACAGACATTGATTGTAGAGCAGGAATTATGAAGAAGTTGCCTACCCTGTCTTGACAGAGCTAGATTGTCGACTTACCTGCTTCCAATTTTTGTCCTTTTTAGACAGCATTCTGTCTACAGTTGGAGCAAGGGTTATTTTCTGCCAAGAGATAGGCTTGCCACTAATTCAATCATCTCCCACTGGAGATTCTTCAATGCTCATCTTCTACTTGGAGTAGAATAGGGGGTACTGTCAGGAGTTGACATGTCTCGATATCAAAAAATCTAAAGTTAAGTGAACATATTTGAATGCCATATTCTGCAGATCTCTTGAGGTTTTTGAAGAGGCCCTATCTATCTCTTATATTAGGATAAGCAAATGTCGCTTGTCTCTTTGCAACTTGATTTCTGATTAGCTTAGAAAATAACTATAGTAGACTGCCATAGCACCTAACAAAATGACAGGCTTGCATGACTATTAGTTTACACTTCTTAATTATCCTAAACAGTTTATGACAATTAGTAGCCAAGGATCAACATAATAAAAATGGCTATCCTACCAAAAGCAATATATAGATTCAATGCAATTCCTATCAAAATACCAACACAATTCTTTATAGACTTGGAAAGAGCTATTCTCAATTTCATATGGAACAACAAAAAGCCCTGAATAGCTAAATCAATCCTTTACAATAAAAAAACCATCTGGAGGTATCACCATCCCAGATTTCAAGCTGTACTACAGAGCAATAGTTGTAAAACCAGCATGGTATTGGTATAGATACAGACCAGTAGATCAATTGAATCGAATTGAAGATCCAGAAATAGACCCACACACTTATGGCCACCTAATTTTTGACAAAGAAGCCAAAATGGCACAATGGTAGAAGGACAAAATCTTCAACAAATGGTGCTGGTCCAACTGGATGTCCACTTGTAAAAGAATGAAATTAGACCCATACTTATCACCTTGTACAAAATTTAAATCCAAGTGTATCAAAGACCTTAACATAAGGCCAATCACCCTAAATCTACTAGAAGAAAAAGTGGGAAAAACCCTCGAACTCATTGGCACAGGTGACAACTTCCTCAACAGAACACCAACAGCTCACGACCTGAGATCAACAATCAATAAATGGGACCTCATGAAACTGAAAAGCTTCTGTAAGGCAAAAGACACTGTCATTCAAACAAAACGGCAGCCTACAGACTGGGAGAAAATCTTCACCAACCCCACATCTGACAGAGGGCTAATATCCAAAATCTACAAAGAACTCAAGAAATTAAATGCCAAGAAACCTAATTTCTTTCTCAGTCCATTTATCTTTTGTATAAAGAAGGGCTTCTGATTTTTCTGAATTAATTTTGTATCCAGCCACCTTACTAAAGGTGTTTATTAGTTGTAGGAGTTCCCTGGTGGAATTTTTGGGGTCATTTATGTATACTATCATATTGTCTGCAAAGAAGGATATTTTGACTTTTTTGTTTCTAATTCATATCCCCTTGATCTCCTTTACTTTTCTTATTGCTCTAGCAAGAACTTCAAGTACTATGTTAAAGAGATTTGGCCAAAGTGGGCATCCTTGCCTTGTCCCTGAGTTTAGAGGAAATGCTTTAAGTTTATCTCCATTTAATTTGATGCTGGCTATTGGCTTGTGGTATATCACCTTTATTATTTCTATGTATGGGCATTGTATGCCGTTCTCTCCAAGGTTTTTAGCATGAAGAGGTGTTGGATTTTGTCAAATGCTTTTTCAGCATCTATCGAGATGATCATGTGGTTTTTTTCTTTCATCTTATTTATATGATGAATTACGTTGATGGATTTTCATATGTTGGACCATCCCTACATTCCTAGGATGAAGCCTAATTGATCATGGTTTATGATACTTTTGATGTATTCTTAGATTCATTTTGCCTGTATTTCATTAAGTATCTTTGCATCTATGTTCATGAGGGAAATTGGTCTGAAGTTCTCTTTCTTTGTTGCATCTTTGTGTGGGTTTGGAATCAGGGTGACCATGGCCTCATAGAATGTTTTGGCAGTGTTCCTTCTGGTTCTATTTTGTGTAAGAGTTTGAAGAGTATTGGTATTAGCTCTTCTTTGAAGGTCTTGTAGAATTCTGTGCTGAAACCATCTGGCTCTGGGCTTTTTTGTTTAGGAGACTTTTAATGACTGTTTCTATTTCCTTATGGGTTATAGAACTGTTTAATCTGTTAATTTGATCTTGATTTAACTTTGGTAGATGCAATATATCAAGAAAATTGTCCATTTCGCTTAAGATTTTAAATTTGTTGGAGTACAGATTTGTAAAGTAGGACCTAAAGATTCTCTGGATTTCCTCAATGTCTATTGTTATATCTCCATTTTCATTTCTGATTTTGTTGATTTGGGTTTTTTTCCCACTGCCTTTTAGTTAATTTTTTCTTCTTTCTTTCTTTCTTTCTTTCTTTCTTTCTTTCTTTCTTTCTTTCTTCCTTTCTTTCTTTCTTTCTGTCTTTCTTTCTTTCCTGCTTCAGGTTACATCTCCATCATAGTGTCCTCTTTCTACCTTTCCCAATCCTACCCTCCCACCCTCTACCCCCTATTCCTTCCATCCCACTCCTCTGGAGTGGAGTGTCCCTACATAACAGCCCCCTACTCCAGTTCAGCAGTCATATGAGGGCCAAGAGCCTCCTCATATACTGGGGGGCCTAAAAGGCAGTACCACCAGGGTAAAGTGTCTCATTGACAGGGAGAGAAAACAAAACAAAGCAAAAAAGTCTATGTTCATGTTCCCTTTGGTGTGTTGGTTGTAGTATAGATATCCTGTACTATATAGTTAAAATCTGGCTATAAGTGAATAGATGCCATGTGTACCCTTCTTTCAAATTTGTTAATTTCAGCACTACGTTTGATGATTTCCCACCTTCTGCTCCTCTTGGAAGTGTTTGCTTCTTTTTTTCCCCCAGATCTTCTATTTATGCTGTTAATTTGCTAATATGAGCTGTCACAATTTTCTTTTTGAAGGCACTTAGTGCTATGAACTTTCCTCGTAGCACTGCTTTCATTGTGTCTCATAGGTTTGGGTATGTTGTGTCTTCACTTTCTTTGGATTTTAAGAAGTCTTTGATTTCTTTCTTATTTCCACCCTGACCCAGTAGTCATTCAGTAGAGAATTATTCAGTTTCCATGAATGTGTAGGCTTTCTATTATTTCTGTTGTTGTTGAAGTCTAGCTTTATTCCATTGTGGTCTGATAAGAAACAAGGGGTTATTTTAATTTTCTTGTATTTATTGAGGCTTGCTTTGTGTCCAAGGTTCCGTGTGGTGCTGAAAAGAAGGTGTATTCCTTTATGTTTGAGTGAAAAGTTCTTTAGATGTCTGTTAGGTCCATTTGGTTCATGACCTCTGTTAGACTCACTATTTCTCTGTTTGGTTTTTGTCTGGATGACCTGTCCATTGTTGTGAATGAGGTGTTGAAGCCTACCACTACTAATGTGTGGGAATCAATGTAAGTTTTAAGCTTTAGAAGGGTTCCTTTTACAAATGTGGATGCCCTTGTATTTGGGGCATAGATATCAGTACTGAGATATCATCTTGATGAATTTTTCCTTTAATGAGTATGTAGTGCCCTTCCCTATCTTTTTTGATTAACTTCAGTTGAAATTCCATTTTATTTGATATTAGGATGGCTACTCCAGATTGCTTCCTGTACTCATTTGCTTGGAAAACCTTTTCCCAGTCCTTTACTCTGAGGTAGCATCTATCTTTGTTTGTGAGATGTGTTTTTTATATGCAATAAAATGATGGGTCTTGTTTAAGGACCCATTCTGTAAGCCTGTGTCTTTTTATTGGGGATTTGAGTCCATTGATGTTGATTGATATTAATGACCAAAGGTTGTTATTTCCTGTTATTTTGATGTAGGTGCTGTTTGTGTGTTTCTTTTGGTTTAGCTGCAGTGGAGTTTTTAGCTTCCTCTGTTTTATTGGGTGTAGTTATCTTCTCTGGCTTAGAATTTTCCCTCTAGTGTCTTCTGTAGGGCTGGATTTCTGGGTAGATACTGTTTAAATTTGGTTTTGTCATGGAATATCTTGTCTTCTCCATCTATGTTGATAGAGAGTTTTGGTAGTTATAGTAGTCTGGTCGGGTGCCTATGCTGTCTTAGGGCTTGTAGGATGTCTGCTCAGGCCCTTCTGGCCTTTAAAGTTTCTGAGGAGAAGTCAGTTGTAATTCTGATGGGTCTGCCATTATGTGTTACTTGACCTTTTTCTCTTATAGCTTTTAATATTCTTTCTTTGTTCTGTACATTTGGAGTTTCAGTTACTATGTGGCGAAAGGAATTTCTTTTCTGGTTTAATTTGTGTGGTGTTCTGTATGCCTCTTGGAATTTTACTAGCATCTCTTACTTTAGGTTTGGAAAGTTTTCTTCTATGATTTTGTTGAAGATATTTCCTGGACCTTGGAGTCTGGAGTCTTCTCTTTCCTCTATGCCTATAACTCTTAGGTTGCATCTTTTCATTGAGTCCTTGATTTCTTGGATGTTGTGGGTGAAAGCTTTTTTAGATTTCTCATTTTCTTTGGGTGTTGTACTGATTTTTTCAATTGAATCTTCCATGCCTGAGATTCTGTCTTCCATCTCTTGTATCCTAGTTTTGATACTCACATCTGTTCTCTTCCCTTGATTTTCCACCACCAGGATTGTCTCTGCTTGTGTTTTCTTTATTGCTCCACTTCCAATTTCAAGTATTGAAGAATTTTATTTGTTTATATGTTTCCTGCTCCAATTTGATTTTCTTTGTCTGCAAATCTTTCAAATCTTTCATTGCCTTGTCTCTTTCCTGTTCATGTTGGGCTTAGTTGGCTTGGAGGTCTCTAATGGTATTCTCCATTGCTTTCATTTGTAAAATTGAGGATTCTTTAAATTCTCTCAGGGATTTAATTTCTTCTTGTAATTACTCCATCATTTTCCTAAGTATAGATTTGTCATCATTTTTTATGTGTTTCAGCTGTGGTGGGATATTCAGGGTTTGCTATGTTAACCTCCATAAATTTTATTGGAGTCATATTTCCCTGATTTTTGTCAGTTTTGTTCTTTCGCTGACCTTTAGCCATCTGATTGCCCTAAGCTGATTGTTCCTGATGTCTTCTGGACCTGGTTCCAAGGATGGAGCTTTGGTGTAGAGTCCGTATAATCTGGGTGGTCTGTAGCTTAATACAAGGTAGGTGGGATCTTGAGATGGGGGCTGGGTCTTGCTGGGACCCAGAAGCCCACCCCCTTTGTTGTGAACCATTTAGGGACTCAAGTTAAGGACTGAATGGAATGAGTTATTCCAGCTTGCATGGTCTTCGGTTCTAGCAAGTCTTCCTAGTGATGTCGATGGGGTTCGGAGAACCACGGATTGTAGACTACAGCTTCAGATCTCCTCCTGCCACTCATGTGTCTGATCTGAGGGTCAGGTCTGTTGACATGGCCTCCACAGGGGGTTTCTTCTAGGTGGTCCCCAGAGCATCTATATGCCTCTTGGCCCTAAGCAGCAAGCCCTTGTAGTCTGTATGACTCAGGCAGTGCACAAAGGCCAAGAACTCATTGCTCCTACAGCAGGAGCTGTAGGTTCAGAAGACAGGGTATCCCACTGAGAAGGGGCAAGGTGCACTGTCTCTGAAATGAACACCACAACTGGTCTGCTAGGCTTGGATTCAGTGGAGTTTCACTGCTGTATAATTTGACCACCTGCCTTTCAGCCCACTCTGATCTTACTTTTTCAGTGTCACTGCAGTTCCTCTAGGGTGTTGGAGTGATTGTGTGAATGCTGGGTGCTCAGGAAACTGGGAGGTGCTTCTAACTGGCACTTGGGGCTGCCTCCCAATGGCCTCAAGTGATCATACCTGAGGGACACTGCACTGGTGCAGGAAGAGCAGCCCTGTGCCTTGTCTGGACCCAGTGTTTTCCCTATGATTGTATATCCAGTAGAGGGAACTGCACATCTAACACCTTTCTGAGTAAGCCCAGATATGCTTGCACCTCCCAGAGTGCTGCTCTGCTGGAGATAAATCTTGGTGATCCCACAGTTCTCCTGTATGGAATGCCAGCATGGGAGCTGGGTGCTCCAGAGGCTGGTGAGTACCCATGTCCGGAGTTTGGAGCTTCTCATTGTGTATTTGAGTGACTCTTGCTGCTTCTGCAGTGGGCTCCACATCAGCCTCTGTTTCATGCTGGGGTCTCTGCTCTGTGCAAGGTGTTCAAGTAGAACTATTATTTATTAATTGTTGATATTAGTGCCTAAACTGTTTTTGTTTTCTTCAGAAAGTTGTCTCCTGAACCAAAGCATTTAAGACTATTCCCCAGGGGGGCCAAGATGGTGGCGAACTGCACGGACACATTTTGAATGTGGGAGAGAAGAGCCATAGAAAACACAGAGTTGTGGGACACTGTGCAAAAACCGGAGGGTCTGGCCCCTTCGGGACCACTCACAGCTCCCAAGGGACTGTTAAAAGTCCCAGGGCAAGGCTTTCTCCCCATCTCTCACAGACACGGAAGCCACTAAATCCGGGATTCGGGAACTCCCATTTGGAGAGGCACCTGGTAAGATCGATCCCAACACACAGCAGGCAGGATCAAAGGCCACATGGCGATCGCCCACTAGCCTACTGGGCTTCCCACACCTCAGGAAGACCTTATAACTACTTAGGAAATTTTGCAGAATAGTTGAAGTCTTAACAAGGAAGAAAAAGGGCGCTCAGAGGGTGATCCGCAGCCGCTTGAGCCTGAGCGGGAGGTGGGCGGGCAAAGCAGTTGGGGAGGGAAGCAGGCACTGGTGGGTGGGGCTGTTGCCCGGAGCACCCACCGCAAAGCAGCTAGGGCGGGAGGCTGGCTCAGTCAGCGGGAGGGGCCGAAGCTCCGCCCACCCACGGCAAAGCACCTAGGGCGGGAGACCGGTTCAGAAGGAGGGAGGGGCCGAAGCTCTGCCCACCCATGGCAAAGCAGCTAGGGCGGGAGGCCGGCTCAGACAGCAGGAGGGACCAAAGCTCTGCCCACCCACGGCGGAACAGACAGGGAGGGAAGCGGCCAGGCCTGTGGCGGAGAAGCCTAGTGGGTAATCAGAAGCCAAGGGACCATAGCTGTATTTGGGTAAATCCAGACACATTAGGTGTGGAGCCGGGCCCTGTCAGCCTCCGTGATGACAAACAAAGCCCACAAAATCTGTGCCTGGGCAAACAGGTCCATACCATCAGAACCATTGAAGGCTGATCACTCAGTGTGCAACATAGAGAAGTCTGAACTGGGAGCAGTGAAACAATCCCAGACCATTACTCACTACCTGGGAATAGGCTGCACCAGCTCACAACGATTCAGGCTATTAAAACCACAGTGACCCTGAGATCACCCTGTAAGCAAGGACAGATAGCCAAGCAATTCAACTCCTTCACCAAAGCATCCCCTGTGGATCCAAACACAGAAAATGACAAGAACAGACAGCTAAACACACACACACACACACACATGGCCAAAGGTCCAAGAAAAAATAGAAATCAAGGAAATATGACTCCAACAAAGCAGAATTATCCTAGCTCATCCAATTCGGATGACCTCACACCAACAGTAACACATGAAAACGATGACAATTCTGAATTATGGAAAGTGATAGAGTCCCTTCAAGAAGAACTTAAATCTATGAAGGTATTCAAAGAAGCCACAATTTTACAAGCCAAAACAATGAACAATACCATTAAAGAACTCCAAGCCAAGGTGACAGAGCTTGAACAGGAAATTCAGACAAAAACAAGTAAGCTGGAGAAGGAAATGTGCAAAACGAACAATACCATACAAGACATGAAAATAGAAATAGAAACAATAAAGAAAACACAGTCAGAGTTAAAAGAGGAAGTGGAGAACCAAGGGAAGAGAACAGGAACTACGGATGCGAGTATCAACAATAGGATGCAAGAGATGGAAGACAGGATCTCAAGCATGGAAGATTCGATGGAAGAAATCAGTACAACATCCAAAGAAAATGAGAAGGCTAAAAAATCTCTCACCCACAACTTCCAAGAAATCAAGGACTCAATGAAAAGATGGAACCTAAGAATCATAGGCATAGAGGAAAGAGAAGACTCCCGACTCCAAGGTCCAGGAAATATCTTCAACAAAGTCATAGAAGAAAACTTCCCAAAACTGAAAAAAGAGATGCCAATAAAAATCCTAGAGGCTTACAGAATACCGAACAGATTAGATCAGAAAAGAAACTCCTCTCGCCACATAATAATTGAAACACCAAATGTACAGAACAAAGAAAGGATATTAAAAGCTGTAAGAGAAAAAGGCCAAGTCACATACAATGGCAGACCCATCAGAATTACACCTGACTTCTCCTCAGAAACTTTAAGAGCTAGAAGGGCCTGGACAGATATCCTAACAAATCCTGAGAGATCATAGGTGCCCAGCCAGACTACTATACTCAGCAAAACTCTCTATCAATATAGATGGAGAAAACAAGATATTCCATGACAAAATCAAATTTAAACAGTATCTCCCCACAAACCCAGCCCTACAGAAAATCCTAGAAGGAAAATTCCATCCCAGAGAAGAAAACTTCACCCAAGAAAACAAAGGGAATAGAAAACCCCTCAGAACTAAACCAAAAGAGAAACAGGCCATCACCTATACCAAACTAATGGGAAACAACAACCCCAGGTCACTAATATCCATCAACATCAATGGTCTCAACTCCCCAATAAAAAGACACAGATTAACAGAGTGGATCGGCAAGCAAGACCCGTCCCTTTGCTGCATACAAGAAACACATCTCACTACCAGAGATAGTCACTACCTCAGAGTAAAGGGCTGGGAAAAGGTTTTCCAAGCAAATGGACCCAGGAAGCAAGCTAGAGTAGCCATCCTAATATCAAACAAAACAGACTTCCAACTGAAGTTAATGAAAAAAGACAAAGAAGGGCATTATATACTCATTAAAGGGAATATTCATCAAGAGGAAATCTCAATACTGAACATCTATGCCCCAAATACAAAGGCACCTACTTTTGTAAAAGAAACACTTCTAAAATTTAAATTGCACATCGATCACAACACATTAGTAGTGGGAAACTTCAACACCCCACTCACAACAATGGACAGATCATCAAGACTGAGGCCAAACAGAGAAATATTGAGTCTAACAGAGATCATGAAACAAATGGACCGAACAGACATCTACAGAACGTTTCATCGGAACACAAAGGAATACACCTTTTTCTCAGCACCCCACGGAACCTTCTCCAAAATCGACCACATAGTTGGACACAAAGATAGTCTCAATAGATACAAGAAAATTGAAATAACACCTTGTATCTTAACAGACCACCACGGAAAAAAGCTGGTCTTCAACAGCAAAAGAATCAACAGAAAGCCTACACACACATGGAAATTGAACAGCTCCTTACTGGATGACCACTGGGTCAGGGAAGAAATAAAGAAGGAAATCAAAGACTTCTTAAAATCCAATGACAATGAAGACACAACATATCCAAACCTATGGGATACAATGAAAGCTGTGCTACAAGGAAAGTTCATAGCACTAAGTGCATTCAAAAAGAAAATTGTGACAGCTCATATTAGTGAATTAACAGCTAAGCTAGGTGAATTGGAAAAAAAAGAAGCAAACACGCCCAAGAGGAGCAGAAGGCAGGAAATCATCAAACTTAGGGCTGAAATCATCAACTTAGAATCAAAAAGAACTATACAAAGAATCAATGAAACCAAGAGTTGGTTCTTCGAGAAAATCAACAAAATAGACAGACCCCTAGCCAAATTAACTAAAAGGCAAAGGGAAAGAACCCAAATCAACAAAATCAGAAATGAAAAGGGAGAAATAACAACAGATATTGAGGAGATCCAGAAAATATTCGGGTCCTACTTTAAAAATCTATACTCCACTAAATTTGAAAACCTAAGTGAAATGGACAATTTCCTTGATAAATTCCACCTACCAAAACTAAATCAAAATCAGATTAACAGCTTAAACAGCCCAATAACCCCTAAGGAAATAGAAACAGTCATTAATAATCTCCCAACCAAAAAAAGCCCAGGGCCAGATGGCTTTAGCACGGAATTTTACCGGACTTTCAAAGAGGAGCTAACACCATTACTCTTCAAACTCTTCCACCACATAGAAACAGAAAGAACACTGCCAAACTCATTCTATGAGGCCACTGTCATTCTGATTCCTAAACCACACAAAGACCCAACAAAGAAAGAGAATTTCAGACCAATCTCCCTCATGAACATAGATGCAAAGATACTTAATAAAATACTAGCAAACCGAATTCAAGAACACATAAAAAATATCATACATCATGATCAAGTAGGCTTCATCCCAGGAATGCAGGGATGGTTCAATATACGAAAGTCTATCAATGTAATTCACCATATAAACAAGATGAAAGAAAAAAAACACATGATAATCTCGCTAGATGCAGAAAAAGCATTTGACAAAATCCAACACCCCTTCATGCTAAAAGTTCTGGAGAGAATGGGCATACAAGGACCATACCTAGAAATAATAAAGGCAATATACAACAAGCCAGTGGCCAACACCAAATTAAATGGAGAGAAGCTTGAAGCATTTCCTCTAAACTCAGGGACAAGACAAGGATGTCCACTTTCACCATATCTCTTCAATATAGTACTTTAAGTTCTTGCTAGAACAATAAGACAACTAAAGGATATCAAAGGGATAAACATTGGAAATGAAGATGTCAAATTATCCCTATTCGCAGATGATATGTTAGTATACATAAGCAACCCCAAAAACTCCACCAAAGAACTCTTACAGCTGACAAACAACTTCAGCAAGGTGGCTGGATACAAAATTAACTCAAAAAAATCAGAAGCCCTTTTTTATACAACAAACAAACATACCGAAAAAGAAATAAAGGAAACAACCCCCTTCACAATAGCCACAAACAATATAAAATACCTGGGGGTAACTCTAACCAAGCAAGTAAAGGACCTATATAACAAGAACTTCAAGCCCCTGAAGAAAGAAATGGAAGAGGCATTTAGAAGATGGAAAGATCTCCCATGCTCATGGATAGGTAGGATCAACATAATAAAAATGGCTATTCTACCAAAAGCAATATATAGATTCAATGCAATTCCTATCAAAATACCAACACAATTCTTTATAGACTTGGAAAAAGCTATACTCAACTTCATATGGAACAACAAAAAGCCCAGAATAGCTAAAGCAATCCTGTACAATAAAAAAGCATCTGGAGTTATCACCATCCCAGATTTCAAGCTGTACTACAGAGCAATAATAATAAAAACAGCATGGTACTGGTATAGAAACAGACCAGTGGATCAATGCAATCGAATTGAAGACCCAAAAATGGACCCACACACCTATGGCCAACTAATCTTTGACAAAGAAGCCAAAACCGCACAATGGAAGAAGGACAGCATCTTCAACAAATGGTGCTGGTCCAACTGGATGTCCACTTGCAAAAGAATGAAATTAGACCCATACCTATCACCTTGTACAAAACTTAATTCCAAGTGGATCAAAGACCTTAACATAAGGCCGGCCACACTAAAGATACTAGAAGAAAAAGTAGGAGAAACCCTTGAACTCATTGGCACAGGTGACAACTTCCTCAACAGAACACCAATAGCTCAGGACCTGAGATCAACAATCAATAAATGGGACCTCATGAAACTGAAAAGCTTCTGTAAGGCAAAAGACACTGTCATTCAAACAAAACGGCAGCCTACAGACTGGGAGAAAATCTTCACCAACCCCACATCTGATAGAGGGCTATTATCTAAAATCTAAAAAGAACTCAAGAAACTAAATGCCAGGAAACCAAATAATCCAATCAAAAAATGGGAGACGGAGCTAAATAGAGAATTCACAAAGAGGAATCCCTAATGGCCGAGAGTCACCTGAAGAAATGCTCAACATCCTTAATCATCAGGGAAATGCAACTCAAGAAGACCCTGAGATTCCATCTCACACCTGTCAGAATGGCTAAGGTAAAGAGCTCAAATGACAGCCCATGTTGGCGAGGGTGTGGAGAAAGGGGAACCCTACTCCATTGCTGGTGGGAGTGCAGACTTGTGCAACCACTATGGATGTCTGTCTGGAGATATCTTAGAAACCTTATAATAACTTTGCCTCAGGACCCAGCCATACCACTTCTGGGTATACACCCGAAGGACCTCTCACGGAGACATAGGGAAGTCTCCTCATCTATGTTCATAGCAGCCTTATTTGTAATAGCTAGAAACTGGAAACAACCCAGATGTCCCTCAACTGAAGAATGGATTAAAAAATTGTGGTACATCTATACATTGGAATATTACTCAGCTATAAGAAACAATGAAATCATGCAATTTGCAACCAAATGGATGGATATAGAGAAGCTCATCCTGAGTGAGCTAACCCAGACTCAGAAGGATGCACATGGCATCTATTCACTTATAGTAGGATTTTAGCTATATCGTACAGGATATCTGTACTACAACCAACACACCAAAAGGAACATGGACATAATTTTTTTTTCTTTTCATTTCTTTTACTTTTTCCTTTCCCTCTTTTTTTCTCCTTCTTTTTCCTTTATTTTTTGTTGTTGTTCTTTGTTTTTGTGGGTTTGTGTGTCTGTTGTTTTTTTTTTTTTAGTTTTCTCCCGGTAGCAAGGAGACACCTTTCACTGGCAGTACTGCCTCGTAGGCCCCCGGTGTATGAAGAGGCTCTCAGCCCTCATATGACTCCTGATCTGTGGTGAGAGACTGGTATGCAGGGACACTCCACCCCAGAGGATCAAGATGGAAGGGTCAGGGAGTAGAGCATGGGAGGGTGGGACTGGGAAGCGGGAAAAGAGGACAATATGTCAAGGATGTAACCTGTAGCAACAAACAAATTAATTTACTAATTAAAAAAAAAAGCAGGTAACAACGTTAAAACACTGTAAATAAAATAAAGGACACAGCCATTCAACCTGGTTTTATGAACCTCCAAGTGTCGAAAAAACGTAGAGCTAAGGTAAAATACAGGAGAAATTTGGTGTTAACCCATGCCTTTAACTTCAGCAGAGACGGGAGGAGCACCATAGAGTTAGTGGACTTATAAATTCTAGAGTTACACGGAACAGGGTGGTGAGGGTACACACCCTTAATCCCATCATTCAAGAAGAGTACACCCTTAACCCCAACACACTAGAGACAGAAACAGGCAGATCTCAGAGCTCAAGGTCAGCCTGATACAAAACAAACTGTAAATAAAGAAAAACTTCGATCCAGGAGTGGTGGAACACATCTTTAATCCCCTCATGTGGGAACCACAGGTCTCGGATCCCAATAATTAGAATGCAGAGACACACATGTAGGATTTGGAAGGACCTAAATTTAAAATCTATTTACAAGAGGCCCACACAACACAAACAAATTGTCCTTCGAGACCTCAAAATATATACACTAAAGCTGGTTTAGCTCCAAAATAACAAAATAATTTCTTCTTTAAACCAGATTGAAAGATAACACTTTATATATTGTCAAAAACCAAATTTGCTTCAGAAGAAATATTACCTACCCCCCCCCAAAAAAAAAGAGGGCGATTGTCCCTGAGTGAGGATTAGGGCAGGGCTCTGTTCTTATCTTTCCAGGAGAATCAAAGCATCCATTCAAGTAACCCAGGGACAACTGGACAACGGAAATCTCAGCAGAAATCAGAATCAGACACCAAAAGAAGACGAATGACCCAGATGATTCAGCCTGACAGACTCCCTCAATAGCTGTCTCCATCAAAAGCCTACAACTACAACAACTCAATATCGCTAAGACCGTTCAGCTCTACACAATGCCCCATCCAGAACCTCAGTAAAGCCTGGAAGTTCAGCTTCTGCCTACAAACTCCTTAGGACATCTAAACAGCTGAGAACAGAAGGACTGAACATAAAAGGATTGTATTAACATTTTTAACCATTTTTCCATTTTGGTTTGGGCCCCAAACAGGTTTACTACAACCCAAATCAGCAGGAAGTCATTTTAAGAGAGAGACATCCCATACCCAGAGGGTGGGGAGGGTGTTTCTCCGCCCCCCCCTTTTGGTTATCTGAAGGACAACTGAAAACTCTGTTATTTAGGGGAAGAGATTACAAGTTGTTAAATGGTCCTGTTTAATGGGTTTTGGAGGTTAGACCCAGGGTATTCCTTCTTTCCCTTTTCTGTATCCTTCTTTATCTCCTATGTAGGAATGCACGGACTTGAGAAAAATTGAGACATAGACAGCACAGGAAGGATCAAGAAGAAAGGTCAGATTATTGAATATGCCCTTATACCTTTGTATATTGATACAAAATTAGTAGTATATTTGGCTAAAGTGGTATTGACCATTGTTTATTGTGCAAAAATAAGATTGTATTGGTCTACGTCGGTATTGATATTTGTATATTGATACAAAATTAAGATTATAGTTGGCCACAATGGTATTGACCCTTGTATATGGACGCAATATTAAGATTGTATTGGGCCGCATAGGCATTGATCTTTGTATATTGATACAAAATTAAGAGTATATTTAGCCACATTTGAATAGATATTTGTATATTGATACAAAATTAAAGGTAGCGCTTCCTAATGGTGTCGTACCTAGAGATACTTAAAATGAAATGTGAAGCTCTGGCCTCTTGATACCAACCATCTTAAACTGTTTAGGATAGTTAAGAAAAACAAACTCCTAGTCATGCATACATGTCACCTTGTTAGCTACTATGAGTCTATCACAGATATTCTCTAAGCTACTCAGTAATCAAGTTGTTAAGAGACAAGCAACATTTGCTTATCTAAATACAAGAGATAGATAGGGCATCTTCAAAAACCCCAAGAGATCTTCAGAATATGGCATTCAAAGATGTGGTCTTAAATTAAGATTTTTTTTTGATATCGTGACATATCAGCTCCTGACAGCACCCCCTGTTCTACTCCAAGTAGAAGAAAAGCATCGAAGAATCTCCAGTGTGAGATGGTTGAATTAGTGGCAAGCCTATCTCTTGGCATGTAAAAACTCCTTGCTTAAACTGCAGATAGACTGCTGTCCAAAAAGGACAAAACTTGGTAGCAGGGAAGTCGACAGCCTAGCTCTGCCAAGACAGGGTAGGTTAGTCCTTCATAATCCCTGCCCTACAATAAATGTCTGTCAGAGAAACAGGACCAAAAGGCTGAAGACTGATGCTGGAATGTATGGAGAGAAAATGGGAACTGTCCAGGTAGTCACTGGTTTGTCATTTCTTAGTATTGGAAGCTGCAGGCCCTGCACTTCCTATATAATCAGATATATTTATCCTTCTCAGCTCTCTGAGGTGGTTGAAGAATAGACAGCTTGAGTCTCATAGCTAAATTTTGAGTTGTTTAGGAATCAAGAGGGCATTCTAGATCTAAGAAGATGGTTATAATAGTGATGCAAGTTAGTATGAAAACTAAGTCAGTTATAGAACTTTAAAGTCATGGAGATGGTTAGAAGGTAGAAGGTTAAAGTCAGGGGCCAAATATGTATGAACTGGACATTGGGAAGGTATACTGGGCCATTTAACTCTCATAAATGTGGCATATTTAATTCTGCTGTTTTGTATAGAATTTACTGTTATAAGAGAAAGAACCATTTGTTGGAATGAAAAGAGAAGCTGTTGGGGGGGAAGAGGGTGGAAGGGTGGGACAGGAAGGGGGAATAGGGAAAGGTTTGTGACTGAGATGTAACTTGAAGAAAAAAAAATAAAGTACTTATAAAAAAAAAGACTATTCCCCACTTTATCTTCTATTAGATTTAGTGTATCTTGTTTTATGTTAAAGTCTTTGATCCACTTGGATTTGGGTTATCTGCAGAATGAATATGAATCTATTTGCATTCTTCTACATGCAAACAGTCAGTTAGACCAGCAAAATTTGTTGAAGATGCTTTCTTTTTCCATTGTATGGTTTTTGCTTCTTTGTGAACAATCAAGTGTCCATAGGCATATGAATTCATTTCTGGGTCTTCAGTTAAGTTCCATTGATCAACCTGTCTGTTTTTATGCCAGTGCTATGCAATTTTTATTATTTTTGCTCTTAAGTACAGCTTGAAATCAGGGATGGTGATATTTCTGGAAGTTCTTTCATTGCACCGTATTGATTTTGCTATCCTTGGTTTTTGTTTTTTGTTTTTTTTTTTTTCTATATGAAGTTCAGAAGTGCAATTTCAAGGTCTGTAAAGAATTGTGTTGGAATTTTTATGGGAACTGCATTGAATCTGTAGATTGCTATTAGTAGGATGACCACTTTTACCATATCAGGCCTACCAATCCACGAGCATGGGCAATCTTTCTATCTTCTGATATTTCTTCAGTTTCTGCAGAAACTTGAAGATCTTGTCATATAGGTCTTTCACTTGCATGGCTAGAGTTACACCAAGATATTTTATATTATTTGTGCCTTTTGTGAAGGATATTGTTTCCCCAATTTCTTTCTCATCCTGTTTAATATTTGTATAAATGAGGGCTACTGAATATTTTCAGTTAATTTTGTATTTAGTGACTGTGCTGAAGGTGTTCATCAGCTGTAGCAGTTCTCTGGTAAAATTTTGGGTTTTTTTAATGCATACTATCACATCATCTGCAAATAGTGATATTTTGACTTCTTCCTTTCTAATTTGTATCCATTGATTTCCTTTAGTTGTGTTATTGCTCTAGCTAAAACTTCAAGTACTCTATTGAAGAGATAAGGAAAGCAAGTGTGGCAGCCTTGTCTTGTCCCTGATTTTAGTGAAATTGCTCTAAGTTTCTCTCCATTTAATTTGATGTTGACTATTGCCTTACTTTATATCATATGTGCCTTGTATCCTTGATCTCTCTAGGACTTTTAACATGAATGTATGTTGGATTTTTGTAAATGGCTATGATTTTTTGAAAATATTTTCTAGGCCTTAGAGCTGAGAATCTTTATCTTCTATTCCTATTATTCTTATATTAGGTCTTTTCATAATATCCCAGATTTCCTGGATGTTTTGTATAAGAATTTTTTAGATTTAACATTTTCTTTGACTCATGTATTAATTTCTTCTATCATGTCTTCTACTTTTGAGATTCTCTCTTACATCTTTTCTTTTCTGTTGGTGATGCTTTAATCTGTTGTTTCTGTTCTTTTTCCTATGTTTTCCATCTTCAAGATTCCCTCAATTTGTGTTTTCTTTATTGTTTCTATTTATTATTCTATTATTCTATTATTGTTTCTATTAATTATTCTATTGTTTCTTTTCAGGTCTTGAACAGTTTTATTCATTTATTTCACCTCTTTGAATTTTTCTGTATTTCTTGAAGGAATTTATTCATTTCTTCTTTAAATGCCTCTATCATCTTTATAAGATTAGATTTGAGTTCATGTTTTTATGCTTCAGTTATGTTAGGATAGCCAGCACTTGCTGTGGTAGGATAGCTGGATTCTGGAGGTGCTATATTGCTCTGGGTCTTTTTGATTGTCTTCTTAGGCTGGCCCTTAACCCCATGGTTGTCCTTGGATGTTCCTGGTATAGCAGACCTGCTGAAAGCAGGAATAGAGGTGGCCTGAAGCTCAGTGACAATGAAGCTCAGGGAACAGCTTGCAGCTCAGGGAAGCTAGCCATGCTCTAGGGGACCAAGTAGGCAGGGAATTGAGGGGTGAGGAAGGGGTCTAACCTGGATGTTCCTGCTGCAGCAGGCCTTGTGAAGGTGGGTAGAACTATGACCTGACAATGAAGTTCAGGAGACAACGTGCAATTCAGGGCAACTGGTTTGCCCCAGGTCATCTCAAGAGCATTTATTCTAAAGCATTTTAGAATCTCTTTAAGAATTAAGAAAATTTCCTTTCAGGGCATATTTATGCATTGGTGAATCATTATGTGTACAAGAAAATACAACACATTTTTTTTGTTAGCAAAAATGACTTTTAATATACCTTTTCATGGCCAGAGTGTCTGTTATCACTATCATCTATTTCAGTATCTACCAATATTGCCTAATAAGTATAGAAGGGATTTTATTCAATGTCATGGAGTGATAACCCAACCAAAATTTATAGTTGGTGGGATATACTTAATATTTAGTGACGTTTATTTTGCTTGATACTCCTTTTTTGTTCATATATCAGGACTTTAAAAATGCTTTCTAGTATATGAAGTGCTCAGAGGTAAATATTCACTTTATTTTTTTATTCTTATAAAAGTCCTATTACATAATTTAATATTTAAGGGAATAATTCAAATTTTGTTTCCTCTGCATTTCAAATAGCAGTGATCTACAATAAATAATTGTAGTTACAAATCCCTCTGAATTTTCTCACTATAATACTAATGCTACATTTTAAAGTCCTAGAGACTTATCAAATGTTTCATTATGACAAAATGTAAGAGAAAACTTGCAGATATTAAATTTAAAATGTAATACATATATATTGCATTAGCTTATTTCTAATCCTTAAAGTCACATAAATTCAACTGATAAGTCAAAACACATAGTATTTTATTCATGAGTTATTTAAGTAATTGCTTTATAGGGAAGCATGGTTAATGATGTTTCAGAACCAATAATGAATGATTATGTTTTATGTTACCAAACCAATGGTTTAAATCTAGGAAACTGAACATATGATTCAGATATATATTATTAAATCATCAATAAGCTTCTAATATTTTCATGGATCACTTATTTAACTTCATAATAATTGGAGCGGATGTTTCTAATGTTATAAGAGTTTTTTTTAACAGGTTTTATGAATGTAAAATGTTATTGAAAATAATGTAGGCTGTCTCCCTTGGCCTGCAGCACCACTGGCAGACCTGGCTCTTCTCTTTCTGCTCTGTCAGTTTCTCCACTTACTGCTGTCTGGGAGGCAATTGACCATGGTGAATGTTTCTGTAATGAAACTGTAAGACATCTTGCATGTCCTTTCCTGTGACAACAAGAAAGAACAGGAGAAGGCATATAGTGTCAGGAGCTGAATGCTCTTGAGGCTCCTCCTTCGTGTCCATCTGCTATTCTTAAACCTTATACATACAGTGTTCAAGCACTGTCTGAAATTTTCTAAAGAAGAGGTTCAGTAAACATGTAAACTTCCTGAAAAGCTATCCAGTCTTTTGCAAAATCTGTGCTGAATATGCACCCCAGTCTTTCTATTATTACTGACATGGTGTAGAGATTCCATAATTGTTCTTGTTTGTCCAAATCCCACCCAGAGTCCTATAAAGGTGATTTTATTATTCCTGACAAGAGTTTTACAAACTGCCTGACTCAGTCCAAACAATTCTAGAAGTTAAAGAAGTTAGATAAATGATAGAAAACATACAACTCTATGTAGTAAATCCTCTTCCCAAACATTATGTATCTCATTAGGAGACAGGCTTGAGACAGATTTATGACCTCAAACAAGTTTTCACTCTAGAGATGATAAGACCAAACTCTAGGTGTGCCATAAAACCAATTAAAGACCCTATATTCCCCATGAATTCAAGAGATAATGAGGCTACCAAGGAATGCCTAAATTTAGTACAAATCTTAATGACAAAATACACAAACTGTTTTATTGTAATTCCTTATACCTTGTCAAGTTTGACGTAATATATTGACATCTTAAACTTGTGTATAGAAAAGCAAATATTTAACTAAGTAGTGGAATGTGTGATTGTTAAGTGCCCTCCTATTGCAATGGTTTTATCTGTCCTTGTGATAAATGTCTTTTAACTATGAGGTAATTCTTTCTTTGATGTAGAGAGCCCTAACTCAGAGTATAAAAGGAATAGTCACCATAATAAACTTTTCATTGCATCCTAGTTTTGTCCATTCTCTTTCTTGTGTGAGTGTGTATGAGAGAGCCCCACTGTTCTCATCCCTTTCTTATTATCTTCATATATATGCATGGATCAGGTAAAAGTCTTGGAGCTCCACCATCAACTTCTGAGATAAATTGGTCAAAATGTACTTTAGTTTGCTGAACACTCAATGGGTGGCCTGCTGTAGGCCAATGCACTTGTGTTAAGTTACAGAACAAAGATGTGTGTTCACAATTTTGAGGCTGCTATCTAAGAACCACTTTGTCCAAAGGAAAAGGAATGTCACTTTAAAACTTTCCCAACCAGTTTTCAGGATGGCCTGTCTCAACTGTTAAGATCAGATCATTATCTCCCTTCTCCTTTCTCTCTTTCTAAACTAACCAACACTATTAGCTGCCTCTTGCAGTGTCCAAATTTATAAGGTTTTTAAAAGATAGATGTCAGTCTCTGAGAGTTGTGACTGACCTGACGCCATGTTCACTCAAGGTATCGTGTGGATGTCAAAGACTGCAGCCTTTGGCAATATAGAAAGTTAACCAAGGAATACTGTCCTGAGAAGGATTCAATGTTGGAGATAAATGTAACAAAGTAAGTTTTGCATATCAAATTCAGAGAAGAGGGAGCCTTATGACAGAGATAGAGAACAAGGTCTTTTGGAAAATAGTGGGGGAGATGGCAGCATAGATGTTACCTTCTCTTACATTTGTGACTTGTGGATTGTGAGGATTCATGGACAATTAGAATACAAGTGAAACAGCAGAAGAGAAGACATGATACATCCACTGAAAGTATCTTTAAAGATGTATACAACAAGACATCCAAACTTGAGGTTAGCAAGAATGCACCCAATAGGCATGCAGTAGCCAAGGCAGAAAGTCTTGACCTGTTCAGAAATTTAGTTCTTGCTGATATTCTTGATCAGACAACTGGCTCCTGGCATAGTATGCCATATGTAGTCTGTGTGCTCTGACTGTAATGGAGAATGAGGAGTAATTAATGAAAAAGACCATTGTAAAAAATGTGAAGAAATGAATGATTACAGAAGTTGATATTCTTGCCACTCTTTTAGACAAAGACATGAAACAGATGGAGAATCACATTAACTGGGGAAGAATACTAGGCCCAAGGGGAGGGCTGAGACCCTGTTTTTTGCTAGAGAAGAAAGAACATGAAAATTTCCAGAGAGACATGGATAGTATTCACATGACATATAAGATGAGACTTCTTGAAACTTTATGTGGATTTTAGTTTACATTAATGCACCCAGATGCCCATCAAAATGTTAGTCAAATATCCCTGGCAAAGCCATAGAACCAAGTTGTGTTCCTATAGTTCAAGATGAAGGAATGCCACAGTATTATAATCCCTTTGAAAAGGGGCATATTTGTATAAATTTTGATGTGCAGTTTTCTGAAAGCAACTTGCTCAACCCAGATAAACTTTCTAAATTAGAAGAACATCTGCCACTCAGATCAGAAGTTTCCAATATAACTGGGGAACCAGAGAATGCAAAACTTTACACATTTAATAATACTTGTGACTCTGGATATTGGATGTGTTTTATAGCCTACAATGATACTTTTGATGAAGAAAGTAGTAGTTGATATTGACTTGGAGTTAGTGGATACACCAGTAAACTGGAGAGCAATTGGACAGGTAGATTTATTTTCCTTACATTTGTCAGCTGCTGGATTGTCTCATCAGTCCAGATGAACTGATAGTAGTCTGTTCATCTATGTATAACTTTATAAACTGATGTGGTATCTAGAGAGTGTATCGCTGAGAATAACCACAGTGCTTTACCTCTTTGATTGTGCTGCGGGAGAGAAAGCATGGACAGAGCATTGCGGTTTGAATAAGAATGCAACCCCCAAAGGTCAATATATTTGAATACTTAGTACCCAGTTGGCAGAACTGTTTCAGAAAGGTTAGAAAGTATGACATTACTGGAGGAGGTGTGTCACTAAAATTTGGCATTGAGGTTTCAAAAACATCATACCAAGTTAGCTCTCTCTGCCTCTTGGTCATAGATCAAGATGTAAACTCTCAATTGCTCCAGTGTCGTGCTTTCTTATTTGTGGCCATGATCCCCACCATGATGGTTATGTTCTCATCCTATGAAACTGTAAGTCCCTTTCTTCTGTAAGTTGCCTTGATAATGGTATCTTATTACAACAATTAAAGGTAACTAAGACACAGGGTAACAAATAAAGCATGCTCATATATGGCTTGTAATTTCCTTTTTTATTTTAAAAGTTTTTTTTTTCAGAAACAGACCCATTGATCAATGGAATTGAATCTAAGACCCAGAAACAAACCCAGACACCTACAGTCACTTAATTTTTGACAAAGAAGACAAAACCATACAATGGAAAAAGGACAGCATCTTCAGCAAGTGGTGTTGTCTATCTGAATGTCAACATTTAGACGAATACAAATAGACCCATATTTATCATTCTACATGAAACTTAGGCACAAGTATATCAAAGACCTAAACATAAAACCAGACACACTAGACACACTAAATCTAATAGATGAGAAAGTGGGGAAAAGCCTCGAACTTGGGAAATTGGCACAGGTGACAACTTCCTGAACAAAACACCACATCTCATAGTCTAAGACCAACAATCAATAAATGGGACCTTATGAAACTGAAAACAAATCCTTTGTAAGGCAAAGGATACTGTCATTAGCACAAAACAGCAGTCTACAGATTGAGAAAAGAACTTCATCAACCCTATATCTGACAGAGGGCTAATAGCCAAAATTGGCAAATAACTTAAGAGATTAGACACTAAGAAACTCACACCTGTCAGAATGGCTAAGATAAAAATCTCAAGTGACAGAACATGCTGGTGAGGATGTGGAGAAAGGGGAACGCTCCTCCATTGCTGGTGGGAGTGCAAACTTGTACCACCACTTTGGAAATTAATTTAGTGTTTTCCCAGAAAATAAGGAATAGTTCTACCTCAAGATCCAGCCATACCACTCCTAGGCATATATTCAAGAGATTCTTTACCAAACCACAAGGACATTGGCTCAACTATGTTCATAGAAGCTGTATACATAATAGCTAGAAGCTAGAAATAACCTAGATGCCCCTCAACTGAAGAATGGATTAAAAAAAAAACTGTGGTACATTTTCACAATGGAAAACTACTCAGCTATCAGAAACAAGGAAATCATGCAATTTGTAACTAAATGGATGGAATTTAAAAAGCTCATCCTGAGTGATCTAACCTAGATCCAGAAAGATGCACATGGTATGTTTTCACTTATAAGTGGATTTTAGCCATATAGTACAGGATATCTATCCTACAACCCACAGACCCAAAAGAACAGGAACCTAGTATAACTATCCTATGAAAAAATCCACCCAGCATAGGATCAAAATAGATGCTGAGACACACAGCCAGATATTAGGTGGAGCTCTGGGAGTCCTATATAAGAAAGAGAGGAGGAATAGAGAGACCCAGATGGGACAGGAATAAGATGTGAAGATCAACAGAATCAACCAACCTAAGCCCTTAGAGCTTACAGAAACTGAAACACTAACCCAAAAGAGAAGAACAAAGCTTAGACTAGACATAGACTCCCCTAATCATATACATATATTATAGGCAACTGGATCTTCACACAGATCCATTTGCAAGTGTGTATGGGGGGAGGTGGGATCTCAGTCATGGACTCTGTTACCTGTTAGTGGGACACCGTACTCTAGCTGGGCTGTCATGTTGGGCCCCAGAGTAAGAGGAAGCTCTTAGCCCTCATGTGACTGATAAACTATTGTGGGTGGATATGGGGAGCCCTCCTTACAAGAGGAGAAGGATAGAAGGGAGGGGGCAAGTGGGTCGGACTGGGAGGGGAAGAGGAAGGGGGTCTGTGAGTGTGAATTAGCTAGCATAAATACATAAAGGCTGAAAAAGCAAAACAGAAAAAACAAACAAAAACGAACAAAGAGATTTAAATAAAGGAAAAAAAGTTTGTAATTTTGGAACTTTCCCATGGGAGCATTGTTTTTCCATCAATTTCCTCCCTCCCTCCCTCTCTCAACTCCAATTCCTCCCATGTCTCCTACCCTGAATTCCCTCTCAAATTCATGAGTTCTTCTTGAGTGAATGTGATAGTGCTAATAAGAAATATTCACCATAGTCTCAGGCATTTGAATACTTGGTCCCAGTTGGTGGTGCTCTTTGGGGAAGTTTAGATGATTTTATCTTGCTGCAGAGTGTGTGTCATTGGGAACAGGCTATGACAGTAAAATGTCTTACCTATTTCTAGATTACTCTCCCTGGCTTGGGAATATATTTTAAGATGTGATCTCTTAACTTTCCTTTCCTGCTACCATGCCTGCTGTTTGCTGTCCTGGAAACTGTGGACTCTAACACTCTGATACCATAAACACAAATAACCTTTCCTTCCATAGGTTATCTTGGTCATGGTTTTTTTAACAAACTGAAAAGTAATCCATAGAGTCCACTTAGTGTTGTTTATATGCAAATGTGTTTAGGGCTGACCACTTGGGAATTTATTGCACCTTTGGGGTAATTTTGCTGGGCCAGGTAGTTGGTAGTCTTCACAGATGAATAGGAGTACTGATGGCTTTTCTCTCTTGGCAGCTTGTATAACAACTTTTGTTACTGTTAGAGCTAGACTTCAGAGAAAGGGCTTCCTGGTCAGTTCCAGCTCCATGCTTCTAATTGTATTGTGTCTAAAGTATGTGTTGTCTTCAGCAACAGAGTTTTACCTTCACTTTCTGGAAGGCAAGCAAGAACAATGTTTTATGAGTCTCTTGGACACTCCTGAATAAATAACTTGAAAGAAAATTTCCCATGATTGTCATTGGAGATTTTATTAGATAGTCTATAACTCTTGGGGAAACAGTATCATCTCATATGTCATAACTATATTTAAACCATATATACATGTAAAGACACACAAAATCATATATGTATTTATAAATATAAAATATACATACAAACACTAATGGGCATCTATAGCTATATCTATACATGCATATGTGTAAGTGTGAGAATGAGTGTTTGTGTGCCTGTGTGTGTGTTAGTGAGGATGTATATTAAAGGAGATATACGGAGGATCCAGGGGTAAGTATGATCGAAATATATTGTATGAAATTCTTGAGGAATTAATGAAAAATATTAAAATAAGTGAAAAACAGACAACTGAAACTGAAATTTAATTATCAATTTTATTTGTTAATAAGTATAAACTGTAAGATTAGTCTGGCAGAGCAGGTAGCAGGCTGACAGGAGGCCAGCAGGCCTGACTCACCTTAACTGGTGGTCTGACTTGTCCTGGGGAAAAAGCCCTGGGCCAAGGATGGCCTTCACCATCTACAATGTAAACTCTGTTAACTAATATCTTCATTAATAATGATAAGTTATTATTTTAGGCCAGTAGAGCAGCTGGCAACCTGGTGGGAGATCGATAGGCCTGACTACCCTTAGAAGCCTGTATACCCGGAGGGATGGCCTGGTGGTTTGGTCTGGCAGTGAAGCTGGTGGGGTAGGCACAATATAGTTATTAATAACAATAAACTATTATATTAGACCAGAAGAATTGCTGGAGGCTTAGAGGAACAGTCGCAGGGGTTTGGTGGGAGGCCAATGGGCTTGGATTGTTTTGAATGGTGGCCTATAGAGTGCTGTGGCCCTTTCCCCAATAATTAAGTACACCAAGATCTTTGAATGTTTCAATGCGTAGCCCTTAGATGGGCAGACTCTCAACTAACTAATCTAAATTAACCTAGACCACTTAATCCCAAACAGTCGTGTGGTCTGTTGTTACCTTCCAGAGCTCCTAAACACATCTGTCTGCTTCCATGTCTCCTGGCAAAAAAGGGATTCCTCTGTATAAAACACAGGGTTCCTGTTTCCATCTCAGGAAGTCCCACCTTCCTATACTCTTCTGCCCAGCTAATTGGCCATCAGCAACTTTTATTAACCAATCAAGAGAATGCCTCAGAAGGGGTGGTAACCAGATCTCAGCATTGAAATCAGCCCTTTCTAACCAAAGTGTTAGAACTTCCTCCAACATACCCCTACTAGAACCATGCTTATACAGAACTTGTTAAAATACTTTTTTCATTGTGTTTTATTTCAGGATAATCTGTCTCCACAAAGTTGAATATCTATAATTAGGGAAAGCACAGATTGATTCAATATAGAAAACCATGACTCTTAGGCTAGCAGATTTCTTCAAAGTGGTCACATCATTTTATCAAATAGGTGACTAAATAAATATGTGAAGCTAAAAAAACATGGTCAAAGTTTTAACTATTTCATATTTTAACTGCAAAAATACTCAATAAAAGCGGTACAGAAAAATTACAGATTCACTTGACTTGTTAGAAAGAATATTATATGACTCAGTGGGAGAGAGGACCTGCTGTCAATCCTGACAATATGAGTTCAATTCCCAGGTCCCAGGGAGTGGAAAGAGAGAAGTGACTACTGCAGGAGAGATTGTTTTTTGATATCTTCACATGCACCATGGCACATTCATCTCTCTCTCTCTCTCAATACATATATGTGATAAAATGAAAACTTTCATAGTTTTAACTGAAATTTCTAACAAAACTGGATATGATCTGTAAGTATCAATCCATGTATGTAAAGAAATGATATCTATACCATTTTTAAAAACTCACCTCTTGTCAAGATTGGCATCTGTGCCCTTATCCATGAATTTATTTTAGAATAAAACATATCTATAACCATGCCAATGATTGATAACACCTTAAACTACAATATATACTTGGTTTATGTTTGGCAGCAAGCATAATGGGAATTATTTTATTTTATAAGCAGTCTTTTAATAATTTTATGATGAATGATCTCCCTGTCAGATAGTAGTTATTTATTTACTATTTGAATTCAAATACTGCTGACATTTAGTGACACTAAGAACATTCACTTTGTTATGTGATTATCACCACACTCCATCTCTATAACTTAAATGTTCTAAACTCACTTAGGAATCAGATAATAGTTGCCATTTTTCTTTGATTTTAATCAGTTTCTTACCGTATTTTAGGTTGTTTATGTATAAAGCTTCTTAAGGCACTTACACATTGGCTACCCTCAACAATTACCTGTTAGCTGAATAAAAAAATCTGAAAAAATAATTTTATTTCTTCCTAAATGTATCAGATTGTTATATTTTGAATTTTTAAAGAACAGGTGAAACATAATGAATGCAAATTGTAATTTAATCACTAAATAAGAGTGGTACCTCTGTGAAGAAAAGAGACTGACCATTTTAAATAGAACTATTCATTTTCCTATTTTGGTTATTGATTATTAAAAATACTTGAGTTGCAATTTTACCAGACATTGTCAATAGTTCTATTATTTAATTCCTTCCTTCAAATCTCATCCTCCTCAGCTGACTTTCCTGAGCTGGAGTGGGTTAGAAACTAACATTTGTATACTTCCTGTTTATTCAGGAATAAAAATATATTTATCCTCAGGTCTCTGATGTGGTTGAAGACTAAATAGTTATATGCTCACAATTAAGTTTTAAGGTGTGTAGAAATTAAAAGGATTTTCTATGTCTAAGGAGATGTTTTAAGTTGGTAATGCAAGTTAGGATGGAAACTGAATTAGGTATATAACTTTAAACTCATCAATATAGATAGATAATAGAATATTCTTATTAGATGCCAAATACAAATGGACTAGACATTGAAATATATGTTATACTGTATAAGTTTCATAATTGTTACCTAATTGTTTTTGTTGTTTTGTTTTGAATTTACTGTTACAAGAAAAAGAGCCTTTCATTAGATTAAAAGGGGAGTTTTTTTGGGGGGGAAGAAACACCTTAAATAAAAAAGAAAAAATTCTAAATGTAATATAAATAATGTAAAATATTTTGTGTTATCTTGCAGTGTGTAGCTGCAAAGTTTGATGATGTAGCCATGAATATGTTTGGATATATTTGCATTATTGTAGTGATACCGTAAATTAATAATACCATAATGCAGTTCTTTCTTAAAATTTCTTATTATGCTTATAAATGATTTATCAAATTTTCATGTTTCTATGACACTCATAAGGCTTTTGAATTGAAGTTATGCTATGAATTTCTCTTTCATAGTTATTTTCCACAAACATTTATAAAATTTGAGTCTTTACATTTACATTTTATCTGATAATCTAGACACGAATTTTACCTCACTGCTCAACAAAATAAATAAAGCATTTTCTGTATTTAATATTCTGCTAACTTAGAATATTCCTTCTAATGTTTAACTTATCATTTCAATTGACTTCTTTGTTATAGTGTGAGAAGCCAAGTGAGGGCTTCAACTTAGTGCACTTTATTTACTACATTTTTAGAATGACAGACATTAAATGCACCGTTAGATTACTTGGGGATATCAAATCCAGTTTTTGGATTTGTAAGGCTCCATTGGCAGGGAAGAACTCATGAAGCAATTTCTAAAAGGCTTCCAGTAAATTCGACTGTGAAGGAACTACTTGTTACAATACAAGAATGTGGGCTGGTTAAAAGAATTTCAATCTATATTAACAATCACTCTAAAAAGTAGATATAAAAATTGACATACAGTTCAATAAAAGAGGTGGCCTTTTTGCAGCTGTGGCAATCGGCTCATGTGGGCTCAGTCAGAATGTTGGGTCTTGCGCCTCAGCTTGTACATGGAACTGGCCTTTGGGCATTTTGATGGAGAAACAGTCTTGAGAGTATCAAATGCCCATTTCCAAATTCAGCCACCCCTCTGCCTACATTACTATAACCATGTGCATCAGTACAAGATTCTCTCTGTGAGCAAATGTGGGATTTGACTTGGATTTGGACACTCTATCCACTTAAGGAATTGAACCATGTCTTGGTGTAATTATATGCAGAATAATGAGTGTCAGAATCCCTCTATGCAAGATTCTTACATTAACTTAATACAAAAAACAAGTTAATTGTTTTCTATTGAACTGAGCTTGAATTGCAAAGAAACATGAAAAACGGCTGCCTGGCAGATGTGATTTTTGAAGCCTGGAGAAGATCACTTTCCCAGGTAAGTGACACCATAATTACACAGATTCATCCTCTTGCTCTGTGATACTCGTACTATTTGAATACATATCTGAATACAGAGTCAACAACTGAGTAATTAAATATTTCTGAGGGCAACAACTGCTGTGATTTATATTAAATACTTATAGCAGATATTAGATTGTTTGGAAACTTGGTATAAGAAAGAGATGTGGTTGACATGTCATGTTTTATTTCAGGGCTCTGCTTAGTGAAGGAAGCTGAAGTGGAAGGAATATCTTCTCATTGTACATTCCTCCCTCTTTCTGAGTCTTGGATCTCATTGTTGACAAGCCTATGACTACACTTTCCTTCTATGCATATGTTTGAAACTGTGTGGTTCCTCTAATTTACATTTTAAAGTTTTGTAGAAGTATTTAATCCAGTGACGTGCTTTCCTCCAATTTCAATTTTTATTGGGCATCTTTTTGAGTTGAATCCATTCTGACTGCTGTGTTATATTCATTTGTTTGAATGCATCGTGATATACTTATGCAGCATGCTCATGAACACTTAGATTACTTTGAAATCTTCATTATTTTAGAGCTATTGCTGCAGTGCATAGCCATATCCCATGCTCCCTTGGGGGGAATCTTCCTGAAGAGCTATGCACTCATGCCCTATCACCTTCTCATGTGTTTGGTATGTCCACTGGTATGTTGTTGATGCCGGCACTCTTTGTGGAAGTTGTCAACATTTTCTTGAGGGATACCAACTCAGACAAGTAAAAGTACAATGATGCCGAATATATGTTTAACAAATTAGTGCCTACAACTGGATTAATCTGAATCAGCTCTTCTCCTGGGTGTAGATTTCTTATTGGTATCTTTTTTTTTTTTATATATTAGCCCAACTACAGTTTCCCCTCCCTCCTCTCCTCCCAGTTCCTCCTACCTCCTTCCTTCTTCACATGGATCCCTTCCCTCTTCACTCCTCCTCTGTTTTTCTTCAGAAAAGGGCAGGCCTCCCAAGGATATCAACCAACCGTGGTGTATCAGGTTTCAATAAGACTAGGCACCTCCCCTCATATTAAGGCTGGACAAGGCAATCCAGTAGGAGGAGAGGGGTCCAAAAAACCAGGAAAAACAGTTAAAGACAGCGCTGCTCCCATTGTTAGGAGTCCTACAAGACCAAGTTACACAACTGTAGCATATGCAGAGGACCTAAGCCAGGGAACTCATCCCTGACATTAACTGGAGGGGCAGAACCCAGAGGCTGGATAGCCCAGAGACTACAATAGACCAAACACAACTAGGGAAAAAGTCCTGTCTGTATCTTAATTAGCCTGCTTTGGGTTATTTTCAATGATTATAAATTACTTCATTGCAGTTAAACCTTAATCTCTATGGGAAAGCTTCCCATGCCTCAATAAAATACAAGGATATAGCTGTTTACTCTGAGAAAGAAGTCAGCAGCATGGTCTTCCCTTTCCTCTTAATATTTTAGGGGCAAGGTGGCCCAGGCACTATCTGGATCTGCCTATGTAAAACCCACTTGTCTTTTCCTCTAGACCTAGTTCCTCTGTCACTGGCCAGTAGGAAGGATAGATAGGCAGAAGCAGAGAATGGCTCACATGACTGGCCTTCTGTAGGTAGATGAGGGCCAGGTAGTGGGTGTTTTCTCTTTGCTGCAGTGTAGGGTCTCTACCTCCTGCACTCTATTTTCTCTCCTTACTCTCCCTATTTCTTCTATCCTTCACATCTCCTTTCTTCTCTGACTTCTCTTCTTCATTCCTTTTCACATTCTCTTCCTCCTCTGTTCCATATTCCTTCACCATCTCTTCCCTCAATCTAATTTTCTCTTTAAACAATTTCATTGTATATATTCATTGCACATGGTACTGTTACATAATGACATCGTTATACAAGTATATAATATACATTGAGCATATTGCCACCCATATCTTTTGCATTTCCCTTCCATTAGTTTCCTCTGTTCACATAGACTGTTTTATTTATAATTTCATGTCATATATACATACATAACTATATAACTGTGTGTGTATATAAAATCCAGAAGCCACAAGTCAGAGAAAACATATATTTGTTCCTCAGAGACTGACCTACTTTCTTGCCAACAGCATAACTGCTTTATAGGGCTGAAAAATTCCATTGTATATATGCTATATTTTTAAACTATCCTTCTGTTATAAAATAAAATTAAAATGAGGCTATGGCGAACAGGATTGTTTCTTGATCTATTTTGAAGCATAATTGGTATCTTATATACTTGTAAGATAACTTACATACTTGTAAGAAGCCTACTGATTTTTCTGTGGTGATTTTGTGCCCTGACAAGAACTGAAAGTGCTCATCAGCTGCAAGTGTTTTCTGATGGAGTTTTCAGTCTCTTGTATAGAATCATATAATCTGCAATTAAGGATACTTTGACTTCTTTTCCTATTTTCCCCCATTTATTTCCTTCTCTTGTTTTATTGCTCTGGCTAAGATATCAAACATTATATTGAATGAGAATGGAGAAAGTAGACATCATTGTCATATTCCAAATTTTAGTGGAAATGCTTCGAGTTTCTCTACATTTCCTATAGAGTTGCCTATAGGTTTAGATAGTTACCATTTATTAGGTTGAGATATGTTCCTCGTCACATCAAGACTTTCATCATGAAAAGGCTTTTGTTACACTCTTTTCAGCATCTATTCAGATAACTATGTGATTTGTGTTCTTGAGTACATTTTGTAGTATATAGCATCTGTTGATTTACATATGTTCAACCACTCACTTATATATATGTAATAAAGGCAACTTGATTATGGTGAAGATATCTTTTATATGTTCTAGATTTCAATTTTAAGTACTTTATTAAGAAATTTCATTTATGATCCTTGCTGACTATAATTTTCTTTTCTTTTTTCTTTGTTTTGTGTTGTTTTGATATCAAGTTAATGATACCTTCATTAAAAAAAGGATTGATAGCATTTTTTTCATTTTGCATTTATGGAATAGTTTCAGATGCTTTGCTGTTACTTCTTCTTTAATAGTCTAGTAGACTTCATCAGTGAATCCACATGAATCTCGACTTTTTAAAATTGGGAGATTTGTTTGTTATTATCATTACTATTATTTTATTATTAATGTCAGGTCAATGTCATCACTCATTATAGTTTGGTTTAAATTTGTCTATTTCATCTTGGTTTATTTTGACTCATCGTTTGTATCTAGAATAAATTTATCCAAAAACAGAGGTATACATGAAAAATAGACGTAAACATACCTCATATTCCAAGTCTTCCTGGATTTTGAAGTTACTACTGGGAAATCTGCTGTTATTTTGACTTACTATTTCTCTGTTACTATTTTCAGTGTAATTTATTTGCTATGCACATCTGGTTTTTTAACTACGATCTCTGCCTTGAAGAAGTTCATCTCTGATTTCATCTTTTTGGTGATCTAAATGTCTTCTATATCTTTATGACATCTCTCTCTTTAGATTTGTAAGATTTTCTTCTATGAGTTTATTGAAAATATTTTTTGTTCTCTTAGGATGGAAATCTCCTTCTTGTCTGTCTGATTTATAAGTATAGTCTCTATATAGTGCTCACAGTTCCCCAATGTTTTGTTCATATCATTATTGATTTATCTTTTTCTCTGTCTGAATGAATGTACTGGGTCCTTTATCTCCCTTTCAGTCCAAATACACTGTCCTTCCTTAATCTATTCCACTGGTTATTTTCCACAGAAGTTTTATTTGACTTCTTGGACTTTTCATTTTTAGTATTTCAGTGTGATATTTTTAAGTATTTATATTTTGTTATTAAATTCCATTTTAATATTCTGTATTGATGTCTTTGTTTCATTCAGCTGTTTCTTTGTGCTCTTTTGGAATTCATTCAGAAATTTATTTCTGTCCATCTTTGATTTCATTGACTATACTTATAATCACTCTTTTGAATTCTTTTTGTAAGATCTCATCTAATTCATTTTCATTGGAGGACATTTTTGTGGAATTATGAAATTTTGGGTAAGTAATTTTGCCATGTTTTTTAATGTTTCCTGTGTTTTTGGTTTGGGACCAGGGTATCTGGGGTTTAGTTACTGTCTGGTTTATTTTTTAAATTTACCCTTTTTCTTATAGTTCAAGAGAATCTTTTTGTGGGCCTGTGTGGTAAAACATTTCTGAAAATATCTCTTGTACAAAGAGAGTCTGAATATTCATTAAACATAGCAGTTAAGTTAATAATGTCTTGAGATCATTTAAGATCATGTCCTCAATCTGTTTAGTAAGTACTTAGCCTATTTAAGTTAACCACCTTTAAGGAAACAAGGAACTAACCTTACCATTCCTTCAATGAGATCTTACATCCTAAGTTAAAACTATAGTTTTAATCTTTTTTATATAATTTCCCCATGATTCAGACCCAGAATAGTGTGTGTGTGTGTGTGTGTGTGTGTGTGTGTGTGTGTGCCATGTGAGAGTGTGTGTGTGTGTGTGTGTGTGTGTGTGTGTGTGTGTGTGTGTATTTGTGTTTTGAGGTAATCATTTGTGGAAAATACTCAACAGGCTGAAAACAACCTTAATCAACAAATGTCTTTGAATGCAGATGTAGAATTATAGCCTCTGTGTGTGGTTTTGAGTGTTCCTCTGGGTCAGTTGGGTTAGCAAATTATTTCTCCTTTAACACTCTGTAAGGATTTCTGTAAAGAAAGTCCTTATCATGTGCTCTATGCTGTTCAATAAATACAGAGCCAGGCCCTTTATTAGGGACAGGCACTGACTTAGAACACACACAAACACAGATTCAGAACAGAGACAGACAGCAGAGACAGACAAGTGGTCACTTCCAAGAGATAGATAGTCCAATAACCACAGACAGAAGCTAGAAGGTAGATACAGAAGTAAAGAATTCAAATTTGGAATCACTTAGCCAACCTAATCTGAGAAGTTACTTTATTTTCATTCCTTAATTTAACACCAATGTAGTTCTGAAGTATTGTTTTTCTTTACTATAGTATGTAACTCAAAAATTTTGTTCATTTGTGCATGCCACCAGGATCAATCCCCATGACGCCCCTCAGAATAGAATACTGTGTGGAAAAACAATTACTACAAAAGGGTAGGATCACCCTGAAAATAAATCAATGAACTTAAAAGCAATTACTTATTGAATTCCAATCATTTGGGGGAAGTAAAAATACATAAATAGCACTATGTGTACTAAGATATCAGTTAATGTAGGTATGTGTGGAAAGGAGAAGACAGTGTAAGTCTAGTAATCAGTATTGAGGATAGAAAAAAAGTAAATGTAAGGAAAGCAATCAGAATGAGGGAACGAATAGGATAAAGATGGGAGAAGAGATAATTGTGGCTAAAAGTAGAATGAAAAAAGATGTTAAAAATTCAAACACACCATCTGAAAAAGTGCCAGCTCTCAGGAAGCTGAAACACACAGACCCCCACAAACCAGGCTAGCCTGTGTTGTTTGGGAATAGCTATCAGAAGGAAAATGAAAATAGGAGTAGAAAAAAAAATGAAGAAAGCTGAAAGACTAGGGGAAAGAAGTGGTTGGGAGAGAAAAACTGAGAACAGAGCAAGGTAGTGCTATCCTGCTGCTAAACTGACATGGGTTGTTAAAGAAGAAATTACATGTAAGGGGAAAAATGGGTGGAGGAGCAGCCTGAATGTGGTCCTTTACTTTCTTGCTGACTGAAGGTTTAACTCTTGGCATTCCTTATTGTACTCCCAGGCACACCACTGTGTGCTATTGAGTCAAGGAAGTTGGTCCTATCAGAGGAAAGTCATTCATGGGAATGGCCACACATTCTGGTCACACTTCTGGGTTGTCAGTCAGGAGTCAGGCTGCATGCCATTCAGGCCCAAGGTATCCCTTCCTGATGTCTGGTGTGCAGCTGTGTCTGCATTCCCCTAAGATTCTGACTCCAATCAAGTTTCATCTTACTCAGTGTTGTGTGGTTTTGATTCAAAGTTTTTTCTCCTAGTCCAGAGGCATTCTTGATTGCTTGGGTTTCATTGTCTAGTCCTGTCACACTTGTTTGCTCAGTATGCTCAAAGCTATAAACCTAGTAGGGGCCTCCTTTTCATTTTAATGGCTTCACACTTTTGCTTTGGACAAAGACTGATAAAATGGTTATCCCAGTGTCTTTTCTCAGTTGCCAATTTTGTCTTGTCCCTCTTTCCTTACTCTGTAAAAATGTTTATTACTGGCAACGGAGTGTTGGTGTGCTGATGCTCTAATTAATTCATGGTTATTCCTTCTTACTAGAAAGGGGAACTCTCACATTATGCTCAATGCTAAAAGCTAGAGTATATAGTATTTTCTTTTGTCTGATTTGTCAAGATTTCTAGTTTACTTTGGTATTAAATCTAGAGATTTTCAGTTGTCAGCATCCCTTTTGATAACTGTCATCTAATCAATTTTATTCCCTGGAGATTAGGAGACTATGTCTGCATGTTGTCTGCCATATTTTTTCCTCTTGTCCCATTTCCACTTTCCTCTCCATCTTCTTTCATTTTTCTTTTTTCGCTCAGCTTGTTTTCTTTTTTCATATAATTTATTTTTTATTTCTTCAAGTTACATCTCAATCACAATCCTCTTCTTACTCCCCCCTCCAGTTCCACCCTTCCACCCTCTTCACCCTCAACCCCCCCCCCCCCCCCCCTTTTTTTTTTTTTTTTTTTTTAAGGTTATCCCCCCCCCCCCCAACAGTTCCCCTTTCGGTCCAACAAATGGTTCTTTCTCTTATAACAATAAATACAATACAAAACAACAGAAATAAATAGGCCACAATTATGAGACAGAATGCTGTCCAAAAAGGACAAAATTTGGAAGCAGGTAAGTCGACAGCCTAGCTCTGCCAAGACAGGGTAGGTAAGTCCTTCATAATTCCTACTCTACAATCAATGTCTGTCAGAGAAATGGGGCAAAACGGCTGAAAATTGATGCTGTAATGTATGGAGAGAAAATGGGAAGTCCAGGCAGCCACTGATATGTCATTTCTTAGTTTTGGAAGCTGCGGGCCCTGCACTTCCTATATAATCATATATATTTATCCCTCTTAGGTCTCTGAGGTGGTTGAAGAATAGATAGCTAGAGTCTTATAGTTAAATTTTGAGTTGTTTAGGAATCAAGAGGGTGTTCTGGATCTAAGAAGATGTTTTTAAAATTGTAATGCAAGTTAGTATGAAAGCTGAGTTAGATATAGAACTTTAAACTCATGGAGATGGTTAGATTGTAGAATGTTAAAGTCAGGTGCCAAATACATATGGACTGGACATTGGGAATATATGCTAAGCCATATAACTCTTTTTATTTTTCTTATGTTGTGGGACCATAAAGAGCATACCAGAATCACATTTGACCACTGGACCAAAGTTTCTTGATCTGTAACAAAGTTTAGTAAGTAAATTCACATTGATTTAAAATACCCAATATAATAAAGCATCCCTTCATTTTTACATTGATTAGAAAATGGCATCATATGTTTCTCTATTATAATGTTCTTTATTTAAAATCCATAGTTACTTTTACTTTTCAACATACAAGCTACTATCAGCCATGCCTTCAGTGGAAGTTTGACTTGAAAAATGCCATTTGCTAGTATTTTTTTTATTAGATCCAATTTCCCCAGCATCTTTGTAATGTAGTCCAGTGGCCTCTACTCATTTTGAATTGAAAATGTTTCTATTATGGTTCATAGATTAACCTGTTGAACTTCAAAGATGGGATTTGTCTATGACTTTAGAATTCTCACTATCAGAATCAGCACGAGCCTACCTTTCTCCTCGTCTCCTACTCAAAGGCTGTCAAGGCAGATCTCAGTGACTTTTTATTACATCTGTATATTTTGAAATGTGCAGGGCATCCTTGCTGCAGTACAAGCTCCCTATGGGCTTTTGTTTTGGTTCTCTTCTTTATTCACCCTTGCTCTTATGAGGTTTTGAAGATTTACAGACTAAACATCAAGTGGCCAAATCTTTTACAAATCATCCTCTATTTTTCAGTAGATAAGCCTGGGTTGTGTAATGGAAAAGAGACAGCAGGGAGAATAGCAGGAGGCAGATGAAATCCCAGAGGAAACAGAGGAGGTTTGGCCTGGAATATGGCTGCAGTGGCAGAAGTACTAAGAAGCAAGCCCCTTCTGAAATCTATTAGTGTTATTATTATCATCATCATCATCATCATCATCATCATCATCAGTAGTAGTAGTAGTAGTAGTAGTAGTAGTAGTAGTAGTAGTATTGGTAACTGTAATAGTACTAGCAATACAGTACTAGTTTTGTGTGTAGTGTGTGAGTAATACAGAGTTGTGGGCATATGTGGGTGCGTGCGTGCGTGTGTGTGTGTGTGTGTGTGTGTGTGTGTGTGTGTGTGTGTGCAAATGTTTCATTGGAAATTTGTTTGGTTTCTTTTGGTAATGGTCTCACCTAAATGAGTTATGACTTTTTATTGTTGAGTTATTGTATCTCAGGTCTAGTTGTGCATTGGAGAGGTTCATCCTTTCAAACTGTGGGAGTTATTATTGCTAGACACAAAAAAGCTTCTGTTGTGTAGAGTCTGTTGCAAAGGCAAGAGGCTATCATTTACCTGTTGAGGTACTGTGTGCTGCCACTCCTCCAACTTTATAGTATCCATTCCAGCAAAGGCTCTTGGTTATTATGCTCACATGTCCTCCAAATTTATGGTACAAAGGATTTTGGTTCTCTTATTCACTCTTCTGTGGATTTTCTAGGGTCAGGAACAACTACCACTTCACAAAGGGGCAAGTGTAAATTCTAAGAGCACCTTATAACCCCTTGGTAACTTTGGGGTTGAGGCTTGAATAAACCTCCACACTAATTCTTTATATCAGGGTGAGATCAAAGTCTTACTTTAATTGTAAATCTCATGAGGTACTTAGCCCAGAAGGACAAATAGCTTAGAGTTGAGGCTGGAGGAGAAAGGAACACTGTGTTAGTTACTATCTCTGGATTCCCTCTTTAAGATCTTTATACCTTGAATTTTTTTTTTAATTTCCAGAATCTGATCAATTTCCATAAATATAAATATAAATAAATAATGTTATATTTTATATACATATTATATACTTGGATTCCATGAATCTTACTAATGTATTGCTATTTTGATATTTGTTGATAGAGTGGTAAAAGCTAAGAGGGTGGAGAGATTTTGCAGTGGGCAAGAGCTCTTGTTCTGCAAACTTGAGGGCATGAGATAAAATCCCCAATACCCATATAAAAAGCTCTTCCATGGCTGTGCATACTTGTAACCTTAGCATTGTGCAGGTGAGCGGGACACACAGATCCTAGGAGATTGTTAGTTAGCAAGTCCAACAAGAAAGATAATTTACATTTCCTTGAGAGACCTGTCTCAAAGAATTTGAAGTCCTGCTCTAGCTTTTGCTTGTGCATGCACATGTACACATACCCAAACACTCGCATGCATGTAACACACAGACACACACACACACAGACACACACACAGACACACACAGACACACACAGACACACACACAGACACACACACACAGACACACACACCCACAGACACACACACAAAGACACACACACACAGACACACACACACACAGACACACACACACTCACAGACACACGCACACAGACACACACACACACACACACACACACACAGACACACACACACACTTTGGGAAGAAACAGAGCATTAGACACCAGTGTAGCCTTCTGTGGTTTGTTGGAAAGTATGAAGAAACAGGTATTAGAGATGATATTCTTAAGTTTACAGCCCCACTAATAGATAGAATATATATGACTTTGAAAGAAGAGAAAGAGAAGAAAGAAAAAAAGTTTACCCATTGGCAACACAATTTTCTACATTCTTATAGGCAAGTCTTGTAGACATTTTGGGAAAGGAAGGACAGGGATCATAAAACATTAGACATGTTACTTAGTATATATTCTGCACTCTTTACATAAATATGGGTATGCACTAGGGAAACTTTCTTTTATAAACATTTCTTCACTAAAAGCACATGCCAGATGCTGGTGATTCAACAATAAATACACCATGGTTCATTGTCAGCATTTTATGATTTACACTGTGTTGGTTCTGGGTTATTATTATTTTTTAAGTTTTTCATAGTTCTTGATTGATAGCATACCATTGAGTAATACTGACAAGCTTTAAAATGATATTGTAATGAGCAATCAGTTGATGTTTGACCAAATCATTTGAACAAAAACTTAATGTTCTTTATGGCACAGATGTACAAGGAAATTAGTACATATGAACTTTCGATTTTAGTAGTAAATATTTTGGGGAAAGTTGGAATGTTGTTATGGACATGACAATGTTAAAACTTGAAGTTTTCAGTGTTTGACAGTGTGAAGTATGGAGACAGAACTTCATTTCATTCCTTCGTAGAGTTGATCTTGTTGACAGAATGTTTGTGGATGATCTACAGGACTTAAAGTTGACTTGAAGATTGTTTCATGACTCATGGTGCTTAAAAGACCTGTTGATTCAGCTCCAATCATCCTTCAACTTAATTTTCTAAACTTATTTTAAGCAATTGATTTTCAAGCAACAATACATTAATCTCTGTGAAGTCAAACCATTATTAATAGTAAAGGCATTGTACATAGTGCGTTGAATAACAAAGAATTCCATTGCAAGATAAATGGTGTGCACACAGTTGCACTGTTGGTAAGACAATTGATGAAGAAAATACATACTTTCTATTTCTCCTTTCTAAAACAAAATGTATTCTCTCTCTGTTTTTTAAAAAATTCTGAAGATTTTAACTGATCTTCCTTCAAATGTGAATAAATATTACAAGAAAGGTCTTTGAGTTATTTAACAGTATAATAAAAAATCCAAGAGAAGAACTGTACAAAATGAGAATTTATCTCACTTTTTAGTTTCAATCATGAAAGAATACTTATGTTTCTAAGCAATGTAATTAATCTTTAAAGTATTTTTGTAACTTAGGACTTTTCTGAAGCCTTTGATTATGGTCTGTAAAAATGAATGGTTGAAAAATCCAGATTTTTTTTCTAATGGGGGAATTTATCCATTAATATAATGATTTATGTTATTCATGGTACATATTAATAGATGGATTAATATCTAAGAAAAACCTCATATTTTCAAAGTCTCCATTTTTGGTAGTTTTTTGTAATGAACATGTAACAAACCAATCAGTATGAATTTATTTATTTAGTGTCTCCTTGACAAAGGGACCACATTAAGTTCAAGATACCTTGTCACTTTCAATATCCTTTTCAACACAATGAATTCTTGAATTCTGAATGTACAAACCCAGAACAGTGGGATAAATATAAATGTATATTCAAAATATTCTGCCTCTACAATTGTTTCATGTTGCCAAGGCTTTAAGAGAAGCACTTGAATATTCACAGTGTCTTTTATGAATAGTCAATGTCTTTCAAAACACCCAGCCTGACTGTGGCAGTGGAACCAGGGCCTGTCAGTGTTCATCAGAGCTTTACTCCTACCATGTCCAGATTTATTCATTGAGCTTTAACTGACACAGAGCAGCTATTGAATATTTATACAAAGAAAGCCCTGGAAACTCAGAACAAATTTCTCTGAGGCAGGTTTCAGAATTCATGTTTCAGCTAGCTTGTCAATTTTAAGATTGATCCCCACATCCAAAGCATGCGTATGTGCTCTGGGAGGGCTGTTCTTTCTTGATCTCCACGGAATCATCCCCAGGCCATTTGGATGCCATTAAGATGAACATCCATCATCGTTGAATTCATCCCTGAGTCATGCAGCTATATCTAATTTACCTGTGTGCTTTAACTGCCTGCCCTGAACCTGCACCAACCCCACAGGCATGAGGGGAGATGCCTATAGATTAAGTCAATCACCAGTTTACATTCAGGAAAGAGAAAGTTGCTGAAAAAGGGAACAGGTTAACATTTGAGCATCTGTATATACAGTATAAACTTTCTTAGATGAGCCATTATTTGTCACCAGTTTGTTGTTACAGCTGTTTTCATTCTTCTTTACAGACATATGATTGTCTACTAAAGTCTTTCTAAAAACAGAAATGAAAGAACAAACACCCTAGACATTGTTAAAAGAATTGTTGTAATTGCAATGTTTTTTTTCAACAGTTCTCTTTTTTTAATTTATGTGTCTGTTTCTGTGCATACACATGTATGCAAGTGTGAGTAGAAACCAGAAGAAGGTATCAGATCTTATGGAGCTAGTGGTTTTGAATACATTTATCTTAAGATGTGTAAGACTTGAGTTGCATTTCTCTGATGATTAAGGATGCTGAGCACTTCTTCAAGTGTCTCTCAGCCATTAGGGACTCCTCCTTTGTGAATTCTCTGTTTAGCTCTGTTTCCTATTTTTTGATTGGATTATTTGGTTTCTTGGCATTTAATTTCTTGAGTTCTTTGCAAAATTTGGATGGATATTAGCCCTCTGTCAGATGTGGGGTTGGTGAAGATTTTTTCCCCAATCTGTAGACAGCCATTTTGTTAGAATAAAATGCAACTCACAACAACACTGAGATTCCATCTGTCAGAATGGCTAAGATCAAAAGCTCAAATGACAGCACATGCTGGTGAGGTTGTGGAGAAAGGGGAACACTTTTCCATTGCTGGTGGGAGTGCAAGTTTGTACAACCATTATGAAAATCAGTCTGGCAATATTTTAGAAAACTTGGAATAGCTGTACCTCAAGACCCAGCCATACCACTTCTGGGTATACATCCAAACGATTCCTCACCAAACCACAAGGAAGTTTCCTCATCTATGTTCATGGCAGCCTTATTTGTAATAACTAGAAACTGGAACCAACCCAGATGTCCCTCAATGGAGGAATGGATAAAAAACTGTGGTACATCTACAAAATGGACTACTACTCAGCCATCAGAAACAACAAAATCATGCAGTTTGAAGCCAAATGGATGGAACTAGAGAAGCTCATCCTGAGTGAGCTAACCCAGACTCAGAAGGATGCACATGGCATCTATTCACTTATAGTTGGATTTTAGCCATATAGTACAGGATAACCATATTATAGCCAATGCACCAAAGGGAACAGGAACATAGGCTTTGTTACCTGTCAATGAGATAATTTGTCCTAGTGGTGCTGCCTTGTAGGCCCCAGTGTATAAGGAGGCTCTTGGCCCTCATATGACTGCTGAACTGGAGTGGGGGACTGACATGTAGGGACAGTCCACTCTGGAGGAGTGGGATGGAAGGGACGGTGGTAGAAGGTGGGAGGACAAGACTGGGAGGGGTTAAAAGAGGGTACTGTGATGGAGATATAACCTGAAGTAATAAATAAACATTTAAAAAAAAAGATGTGTAAGACTTAGCTGGAAGCACAGAGGAACTAAGGGATATCTATTTGTTGGCACAATACATAATGCTTTATAAATATTTTGAAATAATTTAAGTTCTCATCCTTGCCTAGTAGGTATCAGTTCTTACAAAGGCTGTAACTCTCCCTGACTTTAGTGACACAACCACCAAAATGTCATAGCTTTTCTTCTGATGGTCATGATATTGCTATTAGCACAGCAGTAAAATATAAAACATTAAATCATAATAACACATTTTAAATAACTTTTGGAGATTGAAGTGTTTCCATGTGTCTGCCTAAACAGGTGATGCCTTAATTTTCATATGAGAAATAGATCATGAAGCTATCTGGTGAGTGGGCATCATTATCATTTAATCACTAGACAATGTGGCTACATATGAATAAGTCCTGATTCCTGAATGTTCCTTTTATTAGAAATTTTCCTGAAGAGACTAGGGAGTGGCCAATCAAGGATGTCCTGGTCTAGAGGAGTTTTTGCCCTGGATTGATTTGAATGTTGCTTCTCATCCTTGAATCCTCCTTCTTTCCCCCTTTCCACTTTCCTCATCCTTCACTCCTAGACAGTTTCTTGTATCCTAGCGTGGATGTAAATTTGGTACATAGCCAAGGATGACCATGAACTTCTTTTATTTTAATGTTTTTTTTTATCACTTCAATTTACATCTCCATCATGATACCCTCCCTCCACCCCTCCTGGGCTCACCCTCTCACCCTCCCACCCTCTTCCCCTTTTTCCCACCTATCCTACTCCTCGGGTGTGGGATGCCCTACAAATCAGCCCCCTTCAGTTCAGCAGTCATATGCAGGTTAAGAGCCTCCTCTTGCACTGGAGGCCTATATGGCAGCTCCATTAGGACAAAGTATCCCACTAACAAGTAGCAAAATTACTTTGTTCCTTTCAGTCTGTTGGTTGAAGGATAGTTAACCTTTACTATATGGCTAAAATCCAGTCTGGGTTAGCTCACTCAGGCTGAGCTTTTCTAGTTCCATCCATTGGCTGCGAATTGCATGATTTCCTTGTTTCTGATAGCTGAGTAGTATTCCATTGTGTAGATGTACCACAGTTTTTTTTCTCCACTCTTCAGTTGAGGGACATCTCAGTTGTTTCTAGTTCCTAGCTATTACAAATAAGGCTGCTATGAACATAGATGAGGAGATATCCTTGTGGTTTGATGAGGAATCATTTGGATGTATACCCAGTAGTGATATGGCTGGGTCTTGAGGTTGCGCTATTCCAAGTTTTCTGAGATATTGCCACACTTATTTCCATAGTTGTACAAGTTTTCACTCCCACCAGAAATGGAAGAGTGTTCCCTTTTCTCCACAGCCTTGCCAGCATGTAGTGTCTGTTGAGTTTTTTTTTTAAATATTTATTTATTACTTCAAGTTACATCTCCATCACAGGGTTCTCTTTCCACCACTCCCAGTCCCACCATCCCACCCTCTACCCCCTCTCCCTTCTGTCTTACTCCTCTGGAGTAGAGTGTCCCTACATATCAGTCCTCTGCTTCAGTTCAGCACTCATATGAGGGCTAAGAGCTTCCTCATGTACTGGGGACCTCCTACATGGCAGCACCACTAGACTATCACCAATGCACCAAAAGGAATAGCAACATACACTTTGTTACCTTTTAATGAGTTTTTGATCTTAGCCATTCTGATAGGTATGAGATGGAATCTCAGAGTTGTCTTGAGTTGCATTTCTCTGATGATTAAGAATGCTGAGCATTTCAAGTGTCTCTCGGCCATTAGAGATTCCTGTTTTGTGAATTCTCGGTTTAGCTCTGTACCTCATTTCTTGATTGGGTTATTTGGTTTCTTGGTGTTTAGTTATTTGAGTTCTTCATAAATTATGGATATTAGCCCTCTGTCAGATGTGGGGTTGGTGAAGATCTTTTCCTAATCTGTAGGCTGCGATTTTGTTCTAGTGACAGTATTCTTTGCCTTACAGAACCCTCTCTATTTCATGAGGTCCCATTTATTGATCATGATCATGAACTTCTAAACCTCTTATTCTATCCTTAATTTGTGCTGTTTTAAAAAAAACAAATTAAAAAAAAAGTGCTACAGTCATTGTACCACAATCACTGAGAAAGTTTTTCAATTAATTTTTCAGGACTTGCTTTGGCAGCCTTTTATAAGTAGTAACTTCAAGGACAGTGACTCCAAGGCCAGCTGCCAGCTGCAGATTGAATGAATTTAGCACACACAGACTTAACCATGCATGGTGATTCTCAAGGACTCACTCTCCTAAAGCTCACAGCTGACATGGCAACCTGTTGAAAGAAAAAAATAACTTGAAACAGTACAAATGCATATAAATTGTATGGTAATTGTTTTTCACTTTTAGCTGTAAAAGGATGTGGATACTTTCCATCTGTCTCTCATTCCTTGTTTTGGGTACCTTTGCTCCATGTTTATTTAATCAATTGCCATCAAATGATTCAAAATTAATAATTTTTTAAATAACTGGTGTGAAAATGATGCAAATGTCATTCATTTGTAGTTTTATTTTCATTTAAGATATTTCTGAAATTATTTTGTAGAAAATAGCAGATGTAGTCATATAGTCAATTATATACAGATTTACAAATGAAACACCCTTGTTTAAAACTAACTTACCTCTTTGCATTGTCCCTGAACAATTTCTTTAATAATTAATTCATCCCATGGTCAAAAGCATGGTAATCTCACCATGGTGAGAGGGTAAGCCATGGGCCTCTTGGTTCCTGCTCTATATTTGCACTGCTCTCCTGAATCTACCCAGGGACTGAACAGAACTTGAATAATGGAGTACCAGGCTTGAAAGTTTCAGTCTGGCAATATCTTAGAAAACTTGGAATAGCTCTGCCTTAGGACCCAGCCATACCACTTCTGGGTATACACCCAAATGCCTCTTCATGGAATCATAAGGAAGTTTCCTCATCTATGTTTATAGCAGCCTTATTTGTAATAGCTAGAAACTGGGAACAACCCAGATGTCCCTCAACCGAAGAATGGGTTAAAAAACTGTGGTACATCTACACAATGGAATATTATTCAGCTATCAGAAACAATGAAATTATGCAATTTGCAGCCAAATGGATGGAACTAGAAAAGCTCATCCTGAGTGAACTAACCCAGACTCAGAAGGACACATATGGCATCTATTCACTTATAGTATGATTTTAGCTATATAGTAGAAGATATCAATACTACAACTAACACACCAAAGGGAACTTGGACATAGACTTCTTATTTTTAATTTTTATTATTTATTTATTTTTTATATATTAGTTATATTTTTTCTATTTTTTAGTCCTTTTTATCATTGTATGCTTATTGATTTGTTTGTTTAGTAGTTCTCTCTCCCAGGCAACGAGACACTTTTCACTGATGGTACTGCTTCGTAGATCCCCAATGAATGAAGAGGCTCTTGGCCCTCATACGACCTCTCAACTGAGATGAGGGACTGTTATATAAGGACACCCCACCCCAGAGAAATGGGATGGAAGGGTTAGGAGGTAAAGAAAGTTTCTTTAGAAATAAAACCATTGTGCTGGCAAATGTGTCTGTCTATTTCAAAAGCTCTAAATCCAATTTGGGGACCTTTAGATGAAAATGTTCTTTTTCTGGTACTGAGAATGTCTCTGCTGAAAGCTGAAGCCACAGGAGCATTGTACCAAATGATGGGGAACAACACTCTTTACCACATAAAACTACACCCCCAATTCATTCATACAGAGTTTCTTTTTTTCAATGAGTTTCTGAGGCCAAGGTCAAAAAACTTTCCAATGACTTAGGATAATTCACACAGTACTTTCAAAGGGCTATTTCTTTGTATAAGAATATTTTTGGAAAAAACAAAATAAGAGTGTTGGTCAACTCATTTGTTTTTCTTTATGTTGACCTCAGAATGGGAAAGGATTGGTTAACCTGAAAGAAAAGAAAAGCTTAGCTAGGAATGTGACATCTCACCAAAGAAGGGATTTATAAAAGGTTGTAGGATTTTCAGAGTAGATGTTTTCATGAAGATTCTTAAATAACACTAAAGTTCAATGCGGAAGATAAACACAATGTAAGGAAAGACAGCCTCTGTACTTTCCTGAGGAATTGAAAAAGAGTTGTATTTGCAAAGCTTGGTGTAACACTGGAAGCAGTGCTTTACTTCTACTTTCATAAAGGAAACATCTTAAAGAACCACTTAATTCTTTAAATTAATTTGCCTACTTAGAGAAAAAGTCTAAGATTTTTTTTCTAAAATATTTGTGAGTCACATTAATGGCTATGAATGAAAGAGAATTTAAGTTAACATGGAATTTAATTTATTCCTCATATTCTTCAAGATTCTGGGGCTCACGGACCTTTAACCTTGAGGAAGTCTCATTTCCTTTAATGTATTAGCTTTAGACAACAGGTCATGATATTTATAAGGCTATTTAAAATGGAAGGGTCTACATTTCCAGAAGAGATTGTGTGTTCAGCTTGTGAGAGGCTGAATCTGGAAGGCTGGCTTTATGCTAAGAAAGAGATTCAAGTAAACTACCTCCACTGAACAGGAAAATGATTCGGTGGTTAGGAAAGTAGCAAGGCTCTTCTCTTCTCCATACATCTCCTTTCCCTTTCTTCTTAACTACTCTGCCCGATTCCAGGAAAGGAGGTACTTAATAATTCTTATGTATTATTAAAATGCAGTTCACATTCTTATAAAAAAACTTTTTGAAGGGTTTTATCAGTTATGACACGAGGAAGGAAATAGCATCATCAAAGAACAATTGACCAGACAACTCTGACTGCTCTTCCAGGGGGCCCAGGTTCAATTCCCAGCACTCAGCTCAAATGGGAGTCACAACCCTCAGTAACTCTAGCCTCAGGGGATCCAATTCCCTTTTTTCCTCTCTGCGGACACTGCATCTATATGATGCACCGACAGATTGCAGGAAGAACATATAGACATAAAATAAAAGTAAAAATAAAGACTGAAAGAGATAGCCTTTGAAAGAAAGCATCTGTTTATCAAGTACAAGTAGAGCTGAGTTAACCAATAAGAATACTGAAGAAGGGGCAGGTTATTGAATATGCCCTTATACCTTTGTATATTGATACAAAATTAGTAGTATATTCGGCTAAAGTGGTATTGACCATTGTTTATTGTGTAAAAATAAGATTGTATTGGATTACATCGGTATTGATCTTTGTATATTGATACAAAATTAAGATTATAGTTGGCCACAATGGTATTGACCCTTGTATATGGACGTAATATTAAGATTGTATTGGGCTACATAGGCATTGATCTTTGTATACTGATAGATAATTAAGAGTATATTTAACCACAATTGAATAGATCTTTGTATATTGATACAAAATTAAAGGTAACGCTTCCTAATGGTATCATACCTAGAGATACTTAAAAATAAAATGTGAAGCTCTGGCCTCTTGATACCAACCATCTAAAACGGTCTAGGATAGTTAAGTAAAACAAACTCCTAGTCATGCAAACATGTCACTTTGTTAGCTACTATGACAGTCTATCACAGATATTCTCTAAACTACCCAGTAATCAAGTTGCTAAGAGACAAGCAACATTTGCTTATCTAAATACAAGAGATGGATAGGGCATCTTCAAAGACCCCAAGAGATCTGCAGAATATGGCATTCAAAGATGTTATCTTAAATTAAGATTTTCTTTTTTTTTTTATATCGAGGCATATCAGCTCCTGACAGCACCCCCTATTCTACTCCAAGTAGAAGATAAGCATCGAAGAATCTCCAGTGTGAGATGGTTGAATTAGTGGCAAGCCTATCTCTTGGCATGAAAAAACCCCTCACTCCAACTGCAGACAGACAGCTGTCCAAAAAGGACAAAACTTGGTAGCAGGGAAGTCGACAGCCTAACTCTGCCAAGACAGGGTAGGTTAGTCCTTCATAATCCCTGCTCTACAACAAATGTCTGTCAGAAACAGGACCCAAAAGCTGAAGACTGATGCAGGAATGTATGGAGAGAAAATGGGAACTGTCCAGGCAGTCACTGGTATGTCCTTTCTTAGTTTTGGAAGCTGCAGGCCCTGCACTTCCTATATAAGCAGATATATTTATCCCCCTCAGAGACCTGAGAGGGATAAATATATCTGCTCAAAAGTCTCATAGTTAAATTTTGAGTTGTTTAGGAATCAAGAGGGTGTTATAGATCTAAGAAGATACTCTTAAAAGTGTGTTGCAAGTTAGTATGAATGTTGAGTCAGATATAGACCTTTAAACTCATGGAGATGGTTTGATAGTAGAATGTTAAAGTCAGGGGGCAAATATGTATAAACTGGACATTGGGAAGGTATACTG
>CAJQZJ010012070.1:1151240-1166905 GCA_907164525.1 Lophiomys imhausi
CACTTCCCATATAATCAGATATATTTATCCCTCTCAGGTCTCTGAGGTGGTTGAAGAATAGACAGCTAGAGTCTCATAGCTAAATTTTGAGTTGTTTAGGAATCAAGAGGGTGTTATAGATCTAAGAAGATACTCTTAAAAGTGTGTTGCAAGTTAGTATGAATGTTGAGTCAGATATAGACCTTTAAACTCATGGAGATGGTTAGATAGTAGAATGTTAAAGTCAGGGGCCAAATATGTATAAACTGGACATTGGGAAGGTATACTGGGCCATTTAACTCTCATAAATGTGGCATATTTATATCTGTTGTTTTGTATAGTATTTACTGTTATAAGAGAAGGAACCATCTGTTGGACTGAAAGGGGAAATTTCTGGGGGGAAGAGGGTGGAAGAGTGGGATAGGAAGGGGGAATAGGGAGGGGTTTGTGACTGAGATGTAACTTGAAGAAAAAAAAATAAAGTATTTAAAATAAAAAAATAAAAAAAATAAACAAAAAAATTAAAATAATGAATAAAGGAAAGAAAAGATTAAAAAAAAAGAAAGAAATACTGAAAGGCCCAAGGACTAAGTCATTACTACCCTGGGGTTTGAAGGGACAAGCAAAGTTCATAATTATGGGAAACAATCTTGGGCTTCAGTGGTAGTGAGTCCTTAAATATGGGGGGGGGGAAGAAGGGCAACATCGCCTTCTAGCATCTTAAATTGGTATTCCCTACTGACTTAACAGGACTGAAAAATCAGAATGTGTGGTGGTTTGATTAAGAATGCCCCCCATTGGCTCATATATTTGAATGCTTAGTCATAAGGTAGTAACACTATTTGAGAAAGATTAGAAGGTGTGGATTTGTTGGAGGAAGTGTGCCACTGGGCATGGGCTTTGAGATTTGACAAGTACATGCCAGGCTCAATCTCTCCCAGTAGCCCCACCAAACAGAACAGGATGCACCTCTCTATTATGTCTTCAATGCTGTGGGTGCTGCCATGCTTCACGATATGATGATAATGGACTAAACCTCTGAAGCTGTAAGCAAGCTCCCAATTAAATGCTTTCTTTCATAAGAGTTGCTTTGGTCATAGTGTCTCTTCACAGAACCTGAGCAGTGACTAAAACAGAATATAATGGAGCTTGCTGAATCAACTTTCTAATTTAACTCCCAGAACACAAAGTAGGACAGAAGTGGCTGCAGAGTAGATTCAAGAGAGCACAAAATATTCTAGCATGAGTGTCTAATGTGTACCAAGAAATATTAAACTAAGCATATTTTTCCTTTTTTGTTATTATTTGAAGGGCTAGGATAGGAAAAGGTCATAGGACAGAATTTACAAATTTCCAATGACAGAATTCCAGCCTAGTATTGAAATTTCTCACTAAAACATTTCTTCATATAAACCTCTCAAAGACAAGATTCTGATGAATTAAGAATATTATAGAGTTTGGACTTTTCCAGCTGGAATAAGAGTAGTATGTGAAAAACAGGATTAACTGAGTCAGTGGCCACACATAAGAGAAATGAAGGCTGTGTGAAAATATTTGTAAGAAAAAGACCCTTTTTTCTGGTGTGTAGTTGTGTGTTTAAATTATCATTTGACTTTATACAGCTTGTGTTACATTCAGATTCCACCCTTTCATAAATTTCACAAGTTGCTTTCAGTTGCATAGGTCCAGTACTAACTTAGCTCCTAAACCTTCTTCCTGTATACTCTTGGAGAAACTGTTTCCTTATATTTGAATTTATGTTCTTACTTAATTGCCTGATTTTAACTTCAAATTTCCTCCTAAAAAGACTGAATATTTTTGTATGTAAGAAAGCAGGCTATCTGAGAGCTTGACTCTGTCTCCTATAATTGGATACCTCTATTTCTTGCCGTATCAATCCACCAGCTTTGTTAGGAGGAACCAATTATTTATTATTATCTTTAAAATATTTTTATTAATTCTTAGGGAATTTCATGCATTGTATTTCGATTATCGTTTTGTGCCCATTCTTCCCCTCATTCCTCCTAGATTCACCTCCATCAAGCCTCAGTGATCCCATCCCCATGAAACATACCGATGAAGAGGCTATCATGAGGACTAAGGAACTTGAAAGCTATCTGACATTAAGACAGTGACAGATACTAAGACATTGTTGACTCTGAATCTATTGCTATCACTGTTGTTATTATCCTTAGAGCAAAACATTCATGTTCATTAGCTACAAGAAAGTATTGAACTCTAAATATATGCCTTATTTTTTATCTCATGTGATTTCATCCAGTTAATTAAATTTAACCTTAGATTATTTTTGTGTGATAAATTTTTAAAAGTTGATGATTTCTTGATGAAAGTCAGTACATGTTGGAATATAGATCTAAACATTACAGACATGAGAAGTAAAATTCCTCCTAGAAAAGGTCTCAAGAATAAAGAAGATTGACTGTTGCTGTGAAGATTTTGAGAGTTGGGTGGAACTTAGAAGAGGGAAAGCACAGTGGGGGAGTATTGAGGACACTGCCCTGGGAAGAAATCAAAGTGATTCCTGTGGGATCCTCAGTTAGTTCTTATGAGTGGGTTATTACAAACGTGCCTCGGATATCCTTCTGTGGTTTTCTGCATGGTAATGCCATGAGACCTTTATGAGAGTTAAGGTAATGAGTAGTGCCGTGTTCTTGACCCTCCACACCTATGGGCTAAACCCTCCCCCTTAGGAAGTTATCAAGCCTCAGGTATTTACTATGGCAACAGATACAATGAGATGTAATGACTGGATGTAATGAGCCCTCTACTACAAATATGCCTAAACTGTGATGGCAACAGAGAGAAAGAATGTCCATTTGCAATAGCAGCAAATTAGCCTTTTTGGCTCCTGAGTTCTTGATATGCATATATAAGCATGTGTATTTTGTTATGTAAATATGAATTTGATGAATATGAACATCTACATGTATGTGGATAAAAATAAATGATATGACAGTCCCCAATTTCTCTCCATACATTAGAGCATCTATCTTCAGCCTCTTGGCCCAGTATCTCTGACAGACATTAACTGTAGAGCAGGAATTATGGAGGACTTGCCTACTCTGTCTTGGCAGAGCTAGGCTGTCGACTTCCCTGCTACCAAGTTTTGTCCAGGCAGCCAGTTGTCTGCCTTCTCTTAGTTGTGGAGGCTACTGGCCCTGTACTTCCTGTATAATCAGAGATATTTATCCTTCTCAAGTCTCTGATGAGGTTGAAGATTAGATAGTTATAGTCTGACAGTTAAATTTTAAGTTGTTTATGAATTGAAAGGATGTTCTAGGTCTAAGAAGATATTTTTAAGTTGGTAATGCAAGTTAGAATGGAAAATAGTTAGGTATAGAACTTTAAACTTAAGGAGATAGATAATAGAATATTAATACCAGTTACCAAATATGTATTGACTAGACATTAGGAATGTATGTCATAACTTATAATTTTCATAATTGTGACCTAATTATTCAAAAAAGAATTATGAGTTCTAGGAGAAGGAGGAGAGGGTGGGAGGGTGAGGCCAGGAGGGTTGGAGGAGGGGACTATGATAGAGAGGTAACTGGAAGTAATAAGTAAACATTAAAAAATGATATGAGTTGAGATGTACATTTAGTGTATCTCTGTTTTAGTGTAGAGAATTAAACCTAGGGTCTTGTGCATTCTAGGCAAGAGCTGTAACACAGAACTGTTCCTTATCTTCAGATTGGATTTTAGCTTCTTCTACTAATATATATGAATGACAGTGTTGAATGGAACATGTACTTTGTCTGTCTTAAGCCAAGCAGTTTGAAATAAACAAACATCGAATGACTAAACACACACATAAGGAAAAGGTAATATTTTTTTACATGTATGCTGCAATGTATTTGTGTACTATACTTTATTCTAATTTCTTGAGACTTAAACTTAGACTGCTTAGATGGACCAAGTTTGATCAATCCAGGCTAAGGTGACTGTGCAATTATTTATAATGGTAGTTAGGGATTAATACCGCCAAACAATTAACTATAATATATATACAGGTAATAATTTAAATATCTACTTCTGCATATGGCACCTCCTTGGGATTCATACAATCCACACCCTTAAAAATAATATTCAGCTGGTACTCAGACTGCTGGCCTTCTCTCCTATGGATCCAAAAACAAGGGGTGGGGGAGAGACCACATCCTAATTAGCCCTGAATTCTTTTATACAGCCCTTCGCTCTCTGTACTGAGAGCCTGCACTGCCCAGGAAGGACTACTCTCCCTCGGCTCCTAAAAACAAAAGGAGGATGTGTAATGGGTTAAAATTAGAAGGTTAGAAGAGTAAAGACTCTTCAAGAGCAGGCACATCAGCCTGGCACCTGGCAGCATATGGACTTTTTCAAAGCGCTGGAAATTGAAGGAAAGCTTCTCAATGCAGCCATACTTTGAAAGATGTTATATGAAACTTTTGGCTACTGAACACTGGTCACTGCCTCATTTTGAAGGACCGAGAACTAACCAAGACTTGCAGCCCAGGATGGGTGGAGAAAAGCCTGTAGAAAGCACCCAATGGAGGCCTGGCTACAAAGCAGCAAAATGGGGGGGGGGGGATTGCCAGTTTCTGTGAGAGTTTGAGAGTCCATGGGACATTGTGAAAGACTGGGAGATGACACCCTATATAAACTAGGGAGCTCCATGTGACTCTCTCTCCCTCAGCCCCCATGGACAGAGGAGACAAAAGCACCTGCAGAAAAAATATAAAACAAGGTATGCCATCTGCCAACCTTTAGGCTGCAATAGCAAATAAGCAGTCAGAAGTCTCGGGAAGAACAGAGAATAGCCGAGAAAACTGGGAGGTGGAGTCTGCCAAGCGAGTGAGCAAACTGTCAGGAGACAGGCAGAATTCAGAGGCTGAAGGGAGGACCTAGGAAAATAAAACACACACACACACACACACACACACACACACACACACACACACGTCCCATGGACTCATACATGTGTGTGTGTGTGTGTGTGTGTGTGTGTATCCCTTTGAGCTGTTATTCTTCACACTATGTTGATGTTCTTAGACTAAGTGTTCTTGTAGGTATTAGGTTATAGGTTATAGGTATTAGGTATTGTAGGTTATAAGATATAGGTGTTTGTTAATTATTAATAAACATAAGTGTTTTAATAAAAATTTTTTGTTATGGTGGTTGAACCCATGACCATCATAGTGAGGAACACAACAGCAGGCAGAAAGGTATAGTGTTGTAGTCACTGAAAGCTGATATATATACTTTTTCCATGATCCAGTGGTGTCACTGATAAAGATTATATGGAGAAAAGATGATATTTTGGTGGCTGTTGACCATATAAGTAGGCATGAAATAGCCAAGGAAAAGAGAAGAGAGTGAGGGAAGGAGTGAAGAGAATGTTGACGTATGGGAACAAGAGAAGCAAAGAGAACTCTGCAAAGTAGCTGTTAACAAGTCACTAACAAGAGAAGAAATATTGAAAGAAAATTACTTCATATTATTAAATTCAAGAGCTGTAGTTTATTTATAGAATTTTATATCTTGAGATCCTAGCTACCTGAGAGAGGATGGAGAAGAAATGAAGGTAGTGGCCTATCCTTAGGATGTTTCTGTGGGTTTAAAGTTTCTGTGGAGGCTAAAGATCATGGATTTTTAATGATAGCAATTTCAAGTTCAAAAGCTTTTTAAAAATTAGTCCTCAGGCCAGTCATGGTGCCGTATGCTTTTAATGTAAGCACTCAGTAGTCACTGGAGTAGGTGGATCTTTGCAAATTCAAGTCCACCTTGGTCTACAAAGTCTGTTCCAGGCCAACCAAGAGTAAATAAGACTTTTTCTCAACAAAGAAACAAGTAAATATTCCAAATAAAACCAAAAACATAGTCTTTGTCAGCTTAGAAAAAAAAATGGTACGTGATAGACTATTTTCCAAGGAAAGGAAGTTTGGCACAAATATTACTCCTAAGATGACTGACTGAAAAGAAGGTGAAGACATTGATGGTGTAGGTGCTAAATAAAATAGAAAATGGTAGAAAAAAAGAAGACCTTCTGAGTTACAGTATGAGAGGATGAAATCACCCAGCTTCAGTTGCAGAGCTAGCTCTTAGAAAGAGAAGCCGCTCTTTAATTGCATATGAAAAGCCATCACTAAATTCACCCAGTCCCAGAAGACAATGAGAAAGTGCACTTGTTATGTCAAGGACACCAATATAGTTGACAGAATAAAAGATCCATGATGTTCTTCCCGAATGATTAAAACATATTCTTTTCTTTATTCTCTCTATGTTCTATATTTTATCCAGAGAAGCAGAACCACTCAAAATACGACTTGAGAGGTTTCTGTCTTATTGTTAAAAAGGAGGCTCCATCTCTTAAAACACAAATGTCACAACAGGCATGTCAAACATGCGTAGTGTGCATAAAGAGGAGCCACCATCTATAAATTGCCATGCTCTGAGCTTTTTGTCACATGAATCCAAGATATTCCGAGGCGCAGTTTTTTTTTTTTAACTTCTTGTTATTCATTATTAAATGAGGAAGAAAATCCCCATGAAATATACAATTAATCAAATTATACACCCTAACTGAAGGAAATACTGATAGAAACAAATACAGCACACAATAAATTTCTTTGGGCTGGGACATATAAAAAACTGGAGAAGGAACATAGGCATGCCCATTTCATCAGAATTAAACTGAATGGATAGAAATGTTTTTCTGCTAAATAAGCCAGATGTGGCCAAATCTAACTTTGGAATTAGCATTTCTGTTCTTGCTGATATTTTCTTCAGCATGAATAAACACCATAATGTCTTTTAAAATTCAGCATTCCTTATTATTATCATTCTATAACTTATTAAAGGAACTTCAAGGTAACGAGAACATTCATTAGTCATAAAAATTATATTATATAAAATCAATTACATGTATTACTGACTATGCAAACCCAAGAGCAAACTGCATAGTAAATTGAGAGCCTCAAAATAAAAATTATAATTATCATATGCTCTTCTGATTTGGTTACATGGACAATCATAAAAGTGATCAAATATGTATACCTCTGCTTTTTAAAGGCTTAGGGATATTAGGGATATGAATTAGAGATAATTTAGCTGTACATTTTCATTGTTAAAATTTAAGGCAAAAGTAAAAATGACAGTATAGCAGAGGATTATTGTGTCCAGTTAGTTGTGTGTGACTCAAAAGATGAAAGGCATCGCCTAAATTAGCAAAAAGAAAGAAAAGAAAGACACACACACACAAACACACACACACACACACACACACACACAGAGAGAGAGAGAGAGAGAGAGAGAGAGAGAGAGAGAGAGAGAGAGAGGAGAGAGAGATCTAATAAGTAGACGAAACTAAAACAAAGTCAGAAATACAGCTTTGGCCACCATAGCTATATGTAGGATGTGCATTCGACATCTGTAGCCATCTTCAAAATGTTGGAGTCAAACCACTTTTAGAGACAAAGTAGAAATCAAAGAGTCAGTAACATGAAGTTCTCATGTTGATTCCAATACCACTTTCACTTGTCTATGATTGTGTACTTTATCCCATCCAACAGAAAATTAGTAGTAATCATGAGGTAAAATTACACCCTGAAGAAACATACATTTTAGTAGAAACAGAATCAAGGTGTAGATAGAAAATGAACATTTCACACAAATCTACTCAATAAATGTTCTGAAGATTTAAAAAGAACAACCCAAAGTTCAACACCAGATGTGGGATACACAGCAGTATTTTGTGATACCTAGATTTAATCCATGGCTTGATCACTTACTGATAATTTGATTTTGTGGCTAATAGGAAATTTATGTATCCTGATTTCCTGTTAGAAAGAAGGTAAATCTAATATTTTGTTTTATAGTTTTCAAGGATTAGGTTTGTTTGCATTTGTTGTTTACTAGAAACCTGTCTTATAGTTTTTTGACACACTATGTCAACTTAGTATTAGCATTTAATAGTGGTATGTCCTACAGTGAATGGCATTTGCTTTTATAAGCCAGGTGTCTTTGGTGATATTTTCTTATTTTATGCCTAGGTACAAGTTTGATTCTTTCTGGAATGGCTGAGCAACTACAACCCACCATGATTCAGTAAGCAATTGCATCAGGACCATCTAAGAAAGAAAAGTGAACTACAGCTATTGGCTGAGGGCTTTCCTTGGTGTCTTTTGGTAAACTGCAACCGTCCTTGAAATGAAACTTGCAAAATATCAGGATATGGAAAAAAAATCTTGAGACAAAGAGAGAGCCCTCTTATGTAACATCCAGCATCATCCATTGTTCTAGAGGCAAAGAAAGCAATAAGGGAAAGGGGGCTTTCACAGCCTTACTTGAAAATGACTGAGAAGAAACAATCTGATTAGGAACATACCTGCAAAAGGAACTATGCTGTTTGCTTCACATTTTACTGTGTGTTTAAAACATGCATACATATTATAATTAAATGGCAGAAATTTATGCCTCAACATATACAATAACCTTTTAGATAAAAATTGTCAGTAATAAACCTTTATGTCAGTTTAATTGGCACCTTTGTCTCCTTAGTACCATAAAAGGTAGTCTTGGCGTCAGTGACTTCTTGTGTTTAATGGGGTCTGTCCCGGACTTAGACACTCTTGCCTCCCTCTGGAGCTCATTTTCCTAGCAGAGCTCCCGTATTTTGCCGCAATGGAAGAGGAGGCACTCAGTCTTGATGTGGCTTGATGTGCCAGAGTGGGTTGGTACTGGGTTCTGGAGTGGGGAGGGGAGGTATGGGGTAAGTGGGAGGGTGGGACTGGGAGGAGAGGAGGGAAGGGGATGGGTATTAGAATGTAAAAATTAAAAAAACTTAAATAAAAGAAATGAAACAAAAAATTGGTATTTAAGGTGGACAAGGTGGCTCACCTTTGTAGCCATAGCATTCAGGAGGCTGAGGCAGGAAAGTCACTTTGAGTTTGATGTCAATCTAGGCTACAGAAGTAGACCTTGTTTCATGTAAACAACAAAAAAGGGTATTTTAAAGAGTTTAAGAGATTACAAGGAAAACAAATATGATTTATAGGAGTTGAAAACAATAAACATATTTCAGATGATGGCATGAAAGGAGATTATTGACATATGGTTGAGAAAAAGAGACAGCTAATGGGTCTAACTTTGGGCACATCATGCCAATGCACTGGAAGATAAACTGTCTTCCCTCTTGTTCATTTGGACCATCATGTGCCTTGCCTGTCCCTGCTGTCCCAATCAATGGTGTAATATGTGCTCTGAGTGTGCAAAAAAGGAATAAGTGATCAACACTACTATGTGTATTTGTGAACTGAGTCAGGCAACAAGTCTCATTAGTGTATTTTTTTTCACAATTTCCAGGTAAAATGTAAGTTACTGTTGGTATTTTAAGTGTTTATAAATACATGTGAATATTAATATTTACTTATTTTTCTATTTAGTTTAGTTTAAAAGAAATTTAAAAATCAGCTAAATTTTGTTGAATGTATGGCATCAGTAATACATCTAATAAATAATATGTAGAGTTTATATTTTGAAATAGTAATCATAAATGTTTAATTACTCATATAATTTTCCTGAAATATAAATTTCATTTATTGTTATCATATTTTGTAAGTATACTTTCTTTTTCAGTCCACTTTTAAAAAATTACTTAAAACATTATTATGAAGAACTTTCTGTATTATAAATTAAGAATTTCAGAGTTTCTCTGTGTAGCATGAGTTGTTCTCTTTAATTTTATGCTTTTGTCAGAGTTTTAATTTTTTGTTGTTAATCTTGTCAAATTATCTTAGTTTAAAAGTTCTAACTCTATATTCTTTCTTCTCCATTTAAAGACTTGGGAAACACTAAATAATTTAATCAGAGAAAAATCTATCACCAAGTCTTTGAAATAGGTCATGTAGGAGAAACTGGGTTTATTTGGATGAAATGGTTAAGTAAATAATTTTCATTACTATGTATTCTGAGATGGACTTGACCCATAATTGTAGAAAAAAATATCTAATTAAACTATTTACCCAGTATTTATATTATCTTTAATTGTTTTGGGTTAAATCCTTTACCTGCCATTATAAATGAATACACACAGACACCCGGTGGATCTTAACAAGCCTAGGCCTGGGTTGTGTAATCCTAGCCCATCTTAGCTAGCTCATAATTCTATTACCCAAATATAACCCCATATATACATACATCCCTTTGGACTATTATTCTCCACACTAAGCAGATGTTCCAGGCCACGTGGAAGGATCTTCTTTAATCTACCCCATGGTGTGCCTTCCTTGTTTACTCCTGGCTTCTCCCACGACTTTCCTCCCAGGTTGCTCTGTATCTCTCTAAAAAGCCCATGAACTAAGGTCCTGCCTACCTCTGTCTTTGCCCAATTTCCAGGCCTCAGCATTTATTTAACCAATCAGAGTCAATTAAGTAACAGACAGCAGACAGGACCAATTAACATTTAGAATGCTTAACACCACCTCAGCACACAATGGTTATACACAGGTCTGCAACTGGTAGGTTAGACACAGCACAAGTCTTGGCTTTATAAAGTTAGAAGACTTAATTCACCCCCCCCCCAAAAAAAAACCCAACCCCAAAACAAATTATTTCAGTATATTTTCTGTAATCAACTTCAAAAAGGATACTAAAGATCACACTACCTTAAATTTCAATTTGGAAAATGAAACTTACATCTAAATACTCCTTAATAAATGACAAACTAAGGAAGAAAAGCAAGTAGATTTATTTAATGTAAATTTCATGTGATACAAGAGACTTCACAGGAAATGGAGATTATAACCAACCAGGAACCTTGTACATTTCGATGGTAAATTGATGGATAAGTGGGTTTCCAGAGGAGTGTGATGGACAGGGTGCTTCTGACCTAATTTATTGTAACTTCAACTTTAATTTACTGAGCCTGTTTGTTCAGATTCTTCTCTGTCTCCTGCTGTGTCTTCAGAGGGAATGATATTTCTCTCTTCCCAGCAAAGAGAGAGGCTAGCTCTTGAACAAAGGACTTCTGACCCAGTATCAGAAGGCCAGATAGTACTTTCAGGATACCTTAAGAAGAGAAGGGCAGGGGAAGGCCAGGGAGACCTTCCCTTCCAGCTTTTGCTGCTTTATAAAACGCCAAGGTGATGCGTTTGGGAGTAGTATGAGCTGAACTTCATAAGGCGATTGCTTGTTCAACTTCATAAATCTTTTTTTTTTTTAATTTCTGCTGTTTTGTTACCTGAAGTCTTATCAAAAATATCTGTTGTCTCTTGTAATATTTTCACTATAGCTTTTAAATCTTTGAATACATTTCTGCTGCAGTCTAATTCTATCTTCCTCAGTTCTTCATTCATATTCCTTTGTTCGTATATTCATCATTGAGATGCTGCCTGGCTTTGTTTGTGGATTCCTCATCAGGAAGCTGCCTGCGATATAATGGGTGCTTACTAAATTACAGTGAGAAGCAAAGATCCCAATGGAACTTACAATCAAGTAGTTAAACTTTCCACATATAACACAAATAGCTCTTTTTCTTTTTAAAACATCAACATTTAAAAAATTATTTACATTGGTGATTGTCTGTCTTTAAATAGTATGATAGAGATATGTGCTACCAGTTTAACTGGTGACTAGCACTGTGAGGTTTATTACCCTAGACGTATTTTTCCATTGAAAACAATCACATTTTCCCCAAGTAAGTTCACTTCAAATGTCAAAACAAAACAGGTTTAAAATTGTAAATAGCAGCAAAAGAACTCTTTAATTAGACTTCAGATGGCATTAAAAGTCTGCTTAAGAAAAGAATTTGAGATCAGACTTCATAAAACCAAAGATGTTTCCAGTTTGCAAATGAGCCAAGTGCGGCCTTGCCTTGCCTCAGTGGAAGAGTAAGTGCTTAGTCCTGATATAATTTGAGGTGTCAGAGTGGGTTGGTACCAGGCAGAAAGAATACGGGGACTGGGAGTGTGGGACTGGGAGGAGGGTAGGGAGGGGTTGCAATTGGAATGTAAAATAAACAAATATATTAAAAAGTAAAAATGAAAGTATGCACCATAAAAAAAATTAAAGTGAAAGCAATCAAGAAATTATGAAATGTTATTCATGTCTTCAGTGATGGGCATGTAATTATCAGACATGTTATGTTAGGAATGGAATTTGCCACTTTGTAACCCCACCAGGGTTGCAATTACATGTGGAATTACTCAGCTTTTCTTGCATTTTCTTGTTCCACTTAAATTTCCAGAACAAAATTTGCAAGTCATTAGGTGAGAATGAGTCCAAATGAGAGGGCCATTGGGTAGGAATTTGGAGGCCTGCTGTCTCTGAAGAGGGAAAAAGAGGGCAGTTAAGTGTTACTGGCAGTTCCTTGATTTGACAGTAGCTGTTTGTAATAAGAAACTTCCTGGGAAATAAATGGAAGATCTCACACTTCCCATCATGTAAATGAGACACTCATGTGGTCTGTTCCCATTTCTATGGCAATGCCCTGAAGGAGAAAAGTCTCTGTTTAGTATTCCTCCAAAGGACATTTTCATCTCTTGAGCAAATAACTTCTTTAAATTTCGTATGAAGCATGTCAGTTTTTCCTTTGTAAGGCTGAATGTGCAGATGGCTTGTTCTACTGGAAAGCTATGTATTTCTGTGGTTTACCCTTTGTTTCAAGTGTCAAAACAGACTAGCTCATCCTGAAGCCATTTAAGTCAGTTTTGTGGCAAATAACATCATGCACTCCTTAAGAATTCATAGTGGTGCTTTTAACACATTTCTAAACCTAAAATATGACAGCCGGATAACCATTCTAAGATTCATTTCTCTGTATTCTTGTAGTAAGATGATAGTGGCCAATTATTGATATCTTTCATATCCTTATAAAAGATAGCTGCTTTTACTGATTCATGAATTCAATTATCGATTCAGTCACTGAGTATTTACATACAGAAAACAAAATAGACACCATGGATGCAACAGAAAATTTAAATTAGAGATATTTAGGGTGGCAAGGAAAAATATGCAAGCATGTGGAATGCCTGGGCAGCAAAACAAATGGTTAAGTTCTTGGATGAAGTTCAAATCCCAGCACCCACATGACAGTTCACAGCTGTCTGGAATTGCCAGGCTTGGTGGCACAAGCCTTTAATCCTAACACTCTAACACTCGGGAGGCAGAGGCAAATGGATTTCTGCTAGTTCAAGGTGAGCCTGGTCTGCAAAGGGAGTCCAGGACAACCAGGGCTACACAGAGAAATCCTGTCTCAAAAAAACAAAAAAAGAAAAGAAAGAAATGTTCATTTCTGGAAAAAGTTACTGCTGCGGGTTTGCTCTCATGATGATTTTGTATTCCATTCATTCCTTCTACATCTATTATTAAAATTCCATGTGGAACATGTGGCCCTTTTTCAGTTGATACATTAAATGATTCATATTTGTCTGTGTGGACTCAGGAATGCTCATTGTATTCTGTGTATTATAATGCAAGCCATTGCCATTCATCCTTCAAAAAATCCCAGCTCTGCTCATGAGGAACTTTTCCAAATTGGCTCCTCTTCCAGATTTTCTCCTGTAACCTTTTGATGTCCTCCAAATAGCCTTTAAAGCATCTTTACATTATTAAACCATAGGATAGTTTATGCATGTTAGATATTTTAGTATGTTCCCTGGTTCACTACTGGAATAGAGAAATGTTTATGGCGATGATTGAGTCTTTTTCCTACAGAACACTTAGAAATAAAAATCACTGTGTGAGGGACATGTAATTAATTCTAGGCATGTGTCTAAATTTTGGACCTATATGGATTCATGCTGCCATTATAACTATGGTATGTATGTATGATCACCTAGTCATATTAATCTGTTTTTCTTTCTTTTTATACCTGAATAGTAAACAAGTTCAAGTGCATAGTGATGTCTCAGCCCACTGTCTGTAGAAGAACTGATCATAGTAAGAGGTTCTAACTGGAATTATTTTAAAACAAAACATTTTAAACTCTCCAGCCCCAATTCCATTAAACTGAAGTGAAGAATCTGTTCTGCTTGGGAACTTGTCAGAAATCTCTCTCATTCACTGCCATCTGAAATGGAATGGTAGGACAGCAAAGTAGTTATTCTAGCAGTTGTTCAATGCTATAAAATATGTTTGACCTTCCTTTATTTCATGTTCCTCTATTTTCGTTTATACCCAGAATTATATGCTTATATCATTACTTCATTAAACTCCCCTTCACACTGCAGCTAGAGTAATCAATTAAAAAGGAAAATTCAGTTGTACTTCTTCAAACTCTTCAATAGTTTCTGTCCGCATGAGAAGTTTGATTTAAGAACATGGAAAAGAAGACCATGAATCTTTTCTGTCTTTGAACTTCACCAGTGCTTGTTTTCTTTGTTTTTATGTTTTAATACTGTAATACTGCTCAATATTATCTCCAAGCTTGCTAATAACATTTTTTCTTCCAGTTCTTTGATTTTTTTGATAACACTGGACTAGATTCTGAGACGAACACACTCGACTCTTCTAGCTGAGTAATTCTCAGCTCTCTAGAATCTCTTTGGTGTCGTGTATCCACCAGCTGGCTTTGTGCTTTGTCCCTTCAGTTAATGCTTCCTCAGCTTGATGAGCTGCTGGCTCTTTCTGTCAACACGTCCTCCTAACTTCTGATACCTGATATTTGAGCCACTGTAGTTTATGTTTAACTCCATTCCTTATTGAAGATTATTTGATATAAGGCTCTCATTGCCAAACACATGAACAGCTTTTAGTTCTTATCAAGGTACAGAGCACAAGATGTTAGAGGAGTCTGTAGGTGATGTTACACAAGGAGTTCAATGGAGCTTAGGAGTGGCCATGGTTTAGTGAAGGGAAGAGCCATGCTCAGGGACAGGATGGGAAGGTAAGCAAAGGCCATCTCTTGCAACTGTCAGTAGACCATGCTAAAAATTCAAATTTAATCTGAAAGCAATGTACAACTGTGCCAAAGGTCAAATAAGGAAGGCAAAGTTTTAAAGGCCTACTTTAGAAATCTGAATGGATTTTGCAAGACTGAAGAAAAAACAAAAAAACAAAAAATTTTTACTGGTCTTCAGTTAGTTAGCTTATCTCAGACAGACTGCATTTGGGTGTTATTAAACACCTGAAGCTAAATATAATTCCAACTAAAAATAAAATACTTTGAAAAGTAAAATGTACTTAAGAAATAGAAATTAATAGATTATGATTGAAGTTGAAACAGTAATTCTTCCTCTAAAAGTATTATGCAGGTAAGACTAAACAAAAAATATGAATAAGAAAAACTATCTTTCATGACAGTCTTGAGAAAAAAATGAATATCGTCTCAGGGAGTTACAATGAAGGCATTTGGATAAAGGGGAAAAGCCACTGTCCTGGGATAAATAAAAGGAAGGAATAGAAAACTTGGGAAAGTTGTGTGTTTCATTCCATATTTCTCACATTTTTAAAGAGGCTAAAATCCATGAACTAAAATTCCCATTTGCCACACTGAGGTCCTCTATACTGGCAGGACCTATAAGATGGCAGGGAACCCCTTGTGCCAGCACCTGTAGTGACATGTCCTACAGTCCTTTCATGAAAGTGAAAGCAACTGATGGGTATAGAGAAAGGGTTAAAGGAAATAAATTGATTGATATGGATGACTGTGTGTGTGTGTGTGTGTGTGTGTGTGTGTGTGTGTGTGT
>CAJQZJ010012070.1:1166915-1200209 GCA_907164525.1 Lophiomys imhausi
GTGTGTGTGTGTGTGTGTGTGTGTGTGTGTGTGTGTGTGTGTGTGTGCTGGGAAGATCAACTGGAGAAAGGAAAGGAAGAGGATATTTTGGAAGGTAATACAGAGACAGCCAAAATTCAGGGGCATTTGATGGATAGTGTGAAAACCTAATACAGTAGATAATATAGAAGGTTCTGAAAATATATACATATATGAAGATAATCTAAATCAAATTGTGGGAAGATAGAAAACCAACTGCCTAGCTCTTGTACCCAGTGAAGCTTCCAGTACTGAGATTGGGTTATATATAATTGAATTGTAGGCTACAGGGGAGCCATTTGGAATCCCCAACAACTCAGGTTGATGCCAAGGCAATAGGTTTCTCTCCACAAACTGACAGCAAGGGCCCATTGTTGATGCCAACACCTACACAACTCATTGAAGATGGAAATGTCAAGCCAGTGCCCATATAGAGTCCTTCCACTTACTTTCCCGCACCTTTGGTACAAGCAGGTTCTTTGGACACTATCAAAAGAAAAACATAAATACCAAGCCAGTCACAAACCCTTTATCTATAATGGTGTACTGCCTGTAAGATATGCTAGTGCAAGGGTGGCACAAAGCTTGGGGGAATAAGCAACCCCAGACTGATTTGACTTAATACTTCATCCACAAGATAAAACACATACCCAGCACTGTTTAGGTGACCAAGAACCCGACAAATAGCCCAAGGATCAAAGATAAAACCAAATAATACTGCTCTGAAAAAAGAAACAAAAGTAGTGATAAAATGACTCTTGATGATATTCGGTAAATTCGTATACTAGCCATTATCATGGAAGCTTCCTACTGAAGCAGATGGCAACAAAAATAGAGACCCATTTCCAGACATTGGAAAGGGTGTGAGAGACCTTAGAACACTCAGCCCTTAAAGGAATGTTTCCATCAAACTTATTCCCTCAGTGCTAAGGGAAACTCACAGAAGAGGAGAAAAAGAATGTAAGAGCCAGAGGGGCCCTCTAAAGCAGTACAGACAAAGATCATATAAACTCACAGAGAATGAAGGAACATGTGTGAGCCTACATGGGTTTGCACAAGGTCCTCTGCATATATGTTATGACTTCTGGCTTAGTATTTTAATGGGATTCCTGAATATGAAAACAAGTGAGTATCTGATTCTTATGTCTTCTCCTGGGCTCTTTTCCTTCTGTTGGTTTGTCTTGTACAACTTCAATGTGATAGATTTCTTTTGTCTTATTATTTTTTGTTATATTTAAAAATGAATTTAAGAATGGATGCATGACAGTGAAAACCTAGTCGCTTCTGTATGTTAACAATTGAACTATCAGTCATACTTGCTGGGAGAGGGAAAATCAGTTTTCTCTCTGATTGAGTGACAATAAGCTTATCAGCCATTGCAGGACAAACGTCATGTTCAGGAGTACTTGCCCAATATATAATGAACTGTATGTTTTGTGTGTGTGTGTGTGTGTGTGTGTGTGTGTGTGTGTGTGTGTGTGTGCTATTATTTGGCTATTGTTGCGTGGATATTTTTCCTTTCCTTTTGGGTTTGTGGTTTATTATTATTATTATTACTGGTTTTGGGGTTTTTATTGTTGTATTGAGCTTTTGTTTGCTTATTGAGAAATAACTTAAAGTTTGGTGAATAGGGAGGGGGAAAAGTTGTGGAAGGACTTACAGGAAGGAAAAATATATTTAAACTTAAATTTGACCTAAAATAAGCCAGAAAATTGAGTAAGCCTAATTTGGCGTCTTGGTAAAGTCTTCACAGGAGTTCATGATACCTCTCTATGCCATTCATTTGTCCTCTGAGCAGGTAGAGTGAAACTCTAGAATTAAAACACCAATGTACTTTCTAGGGAGCTGATGGTCTGTGGTAGGACCTTCACTTTAACTTCTTTAAGATGAAGGGAACCTAAGCAGAGTCTTAATTCAGAATGGGTGAATTTTGTGGGACTTTACATTTACAGTAGTTTAATAGCCAAATTAGCAAGTCTGTTAGAACTCAGTAAAGGCTGAGTGTTTCCCTTTAATAAATGGACTACACCCTTCTGGAGGGTCTAGAGACAATGCTATTCAGTAGACACTAGGAGTCTTGAATGCATGCTCGAATTTTCTAATAGCTCCAGTCCAAGGTAAAAAGAAAGGAGTAAATGTTATTTTAATGATAGATTTATTCAATCAAGATTACTTAAAATATAATTTCATCATGATGCCTCTGTTTCATTTCATACTAAGTTTTGAAGGTTGTTGACTACTTTAAGCTAAGAGCACCTTTTAACTTAAACTAGCCACATTTTAAGTGCCCCCCAAAACCACATAGCTAATGGCCAGCAGAGATGTCAAATCTCATCATGTATTGAATCAATCTTCATTTTACTTGATCCTTTTTTTTTTTCTGGATCTGTTTAAAGGCTCAGATATTGTTAACATTTTGAGACAGAAGCACCCACAGCAGATGCATTACAACCACAAAAGATATGAAAACAAGCAGCCTGTGTTATACTTTTCACACTATAACCTCAACCATTGTCTTATAAATGCCATAAACAAGTCGGGCCTGTAAATAACTGAACAATAACAATATTATTGATCTCAGGAATGCATTTTGTATAGCTAAGCCGTGTCAGTGTTACAACTATAAATACACCCAAGCTGTCAACAGCACCCCAGCTACATTGGTATGAAGCATCAACAGCAAAATCAAGAAGTAGAAAGAATAAAGGGGTCCTTGCTAGCATCTTCCTTTATTTGTGTTTAAGTAATAGCAGATTCTCTCCAAAACAAAAATGGAGGCAGTTGATGAAGAATCAGGAAACTTAATGTTTTATACCTTAGAATAGGGGGAGTCACAAATTTTATCTGAAAAATTATCACCTCAAAGGACACATATATAACATTTTTGTGCTTCTCAGGCCCTTTATTTTAAATGTCTAATTCCTTAGATAAGCAGATAGGAATATGGTTATTCTGGCTCAAATTAGGAATTTACTACTGGACTGTTCAGTTAAGGCAAGAGGAAAAAGGCTCTGAAATTCCAGGCAAAACAACTGGACTCTTCTGATAAGCAGGGGTTACTGATATTAGTGATTCCATAAAGAACAACATCAATAGGAAATATGATTGTAAATATAATGTTTACTTGGCTAGATTACCACTTTAAACATCATTACTCATATATTAGCTGTTTGTGTTGAGCTTATGAACCATAGAAATCCTAGTAGAACTGACAGCATCTTTACTTCCTCTGAGAGTATACAGCTAGTTGCATTTCAGAATAACTCAGGAGAGAACTTCATTTAAAAGCAGATTCAAGAGGACAAAGAACTGCTATAATTGAAAAATTAATGTATAAAATTGTACCATCTTAAAAATATTAAAGACAACAAAAAGTTTATGGATGGAAAACAGTGAATTTTGAAGAGAGCCTCATGTCATTTTGATGTGGATTCTTACTTTCCCTCTTTTGAGAAAATGTTATTTTTGTAGCAATTAGCAAGTTGATATCATAGAGATATTAATTATATGTTCTTTATTGCTTTCACATTCTGCTAGAATTTCAAAGCAGTGATGTTAGAGCTTGTCTTGAAGCACCGTATCTCTGAGCCTAGAACAACATCTGGCACATAATCACCATGAAACAATAAGGAGAGCACAACATTCAGTGCATTTTGTTGCTAGTATAAAATAAATGTGGTGTGTGGTGATTTAGAGTTTAAAGTGGCCTTAATAATTATTTAAAATATTTTTACTTACCACCGAAATGAGTGAAGTCCTTGCAAATGCACCCTTGGCTTAAGAATACTGGAAAAGATGTAGGAACAAACAGAAGGACATCTACAAATGATTTCTTTTCAGAATTTGAATGTTCTATGCTAAGGTTAAGCAAGTCATATATCTATTCATTTGCAAAACTGAAAACAATTATACAACAACCATTTCTTTCGCTTCAGTTCCCTATCAAACACAGTTCTGCTCTCAATTCCCTTGAAGTACTAGATGTACACGCAAACATAAATATAAAATGTGAGGATTAAAATGCTTATTCAAAACTTAGAGTTTTAAATTTGGAGTGTTTGAAATATATTCTGCAGAGGGTTTCAATGTATGATAGAACATCAAATATTTGCATTTTGCATTTCAAAGTTTTTGTATAAACAGGTAATCTGTGAATCTTTCAGAGGGTCAACACATGTGGTCATGGACTATGAGTTCAAAAGGGTCCACCTGGACAATGAAAGTCATATTTCCATCTTGAAATGCTTAAATGATTCACTTCTGCAAAATCTTTCTTACGCTATGGGTTGCAATACATCAGTGGAGTCCAGGGCTTGTTACATTGTGGACGACATTAAAGGGAAAGGTCATTATCATGTCTGCCATATATTTCTACAGGAAGAGTCAAGTTAACATCCTCTGCAGATTGAATGATGTTGTGTAGAAATATTTAATTAAATTATTATTCAGTATTTACATTATGGTTAATTGGTTAGCAGTGTTAATCCTTAACCTGCTATCATAAATAATTACACAGACACCTGATGAATTTTAACAAGCCTTAGCCTGGATTGTGCAATCTTAGCCCATCTAAACTAGCTTATAATTCTATTCCCCAAATAAAACCCCATATATGTATATAGGCCCTCTTGGGTTGCTATTCTCCATGCTATGCTGATGTTCCATATGTGGCATGATGTTCTTCCATCTTTAACCTATTATGTGTCCTCTCCTTCCTTCTGTCTGGCTTCTTCTTCCCATGATCCTTTCTGCTCCTCCAGAGCTGCACAACTTAACCCTGCCTACCTCTCTCTTTGCCCAATCACAGGCCTCAGCATTTATTAAAGCCAATCAGAGACAATGGTTAGCAAACACCATAATAGGCAGCAAGCAGGCCACTGGGAGTAATTAATTAACATTTAGAATACATAAAAGATCACTGCATCAATGTTGTGAATGGGAATGCAAACCTGTTACTAAATTTAAAGAACTTGCAAGGCCAGCATGTTGGCATATACCTGGAATCTCAGTACTCAGAAATAGAGGGTAGAGTTGCAAGTTTAAGGCCAACTTGGGTTTTATTGTGATCAATGGCTCAACCCTTCTCTACTCAACAAACAAGCAAGCAAAAAACAAAAGCAAAACATACCCAGTGTTGTCTTCCAGTGATTTCCAAGGTTTATACAATGTTTGCTAACCATATGACATCCAAATTAGAAGTATACTGTGACAGTCATTGAGAACAACAGAAAAGTGTTAAAGTTTTACAGGGCTAGATTAACATTTTGAAATGACTTCAACTTACTAAATAAATATCTATCAAAATACCTTTCTTTGCAGTTCTGCTGTTAAAGTCATTCAGTGACCTTTGTGTTATTTCAAAAAATGTCATACTGAGTACAGCTCAGTCTCACCATATATAAAAGCTGTCAGCATTGGCACAGAGAGTGTTCATAAAACATCTCCAGACCACAAAGACCATGACAGACAAAAAGATCTACTTTGGAAAGCCTTCTTTCAAGAAAAGGTTTTCAAAAGTTAAGCAGTTATGATATAAATTCTCTTTCCTTCTGCAAAGACTCATTCTTAATGAAAGAGTTAACACAATGTTGGAGGTGGGGAACTGGCACTTACATTGGAAATAACTGTTTTAATATTCTCTGTGATGAGTGGTTTGGATTGTGACCTGGCTTGGAGTAGTTCCTTTCATTCTTTTCACATTGTTATAACTCAACAATTTTATTTAGATGAAGGCCACTTGGTATTTGTACACACAAATGTTTTCAAATTATAATTAAATGATATAAAAGCAGCAGTTTACAAGGAAAATTTATGGATGACAGTAGTAAAAATCCCCATAGAGTAGCAATGTATCCAATTGTACTTTATTCCTGCGGTGACTTTGCCATACTTACATTTAAAGTGGATGCTATATGTTGCATCTACTTGTTTCTTCATGAGCTTTAGAGACACTTCTTCTTGTAGCCCCAACAAAAGCTTTCCTGTCTGCATTGATGCTTTTAGAAATAAGTGATTGATTTATCAAGGACTATAATACAAAAAGCAAGACTGGATGGCTACCTTTGTGCATGCTGTTAGTTAACAGCATTCTTGAATATCAGACACCTCAAATCCCACCACATTCATCCAGCTTGTTACCAATGCAAATGTCATGGGGTCCATGGAGTAAATACACAGATTCAGCAGACAGTTCTTGAATTCAGTTGATAAATATTTCATTGAGCACTTGGAGAAAATATAAAAAGTTTTGCTAAAAATCCGTTTCAATTACTAGGGCTTCTTGTATGTTCTTGTTTGGAAAGTCTTTGACTTTATCATATTAAATAGGTAGAGAAGGAAAAAGTGAAGGCGTATTTTTATATTATTTATTTGTTGTTTTCTTTTTTTTTAAACATTTTATTTATTTATTATGTATACAGTATTTGCTCTACATATATGCCCGGGCACCAGATCTCAATGTAGATGGCTGTGAGCCACCATGTGGTTGCTGGGGATTGAACTCAGAACCTTTGGAAGAACAGCCAGTGCTCTTAACCTCTGAGTTTTCTTAATGTCTCTACCTCCCTTCTATCTCACCCATCTGAGGTAGGGGACAAAGCACGTTAGGAGGGACAGGGGATGTTACACTCTTTAGATGTAGTTCCTTGGGGGCAATTCTACTCTTCATTGCCATGTTTCCAGAAGTCCAGTAAAACATCAAACACATCAGTAGAAATCAGCAGCAGTGGAGGTTCCAACACCCCTGCTCGGGGAGTCTTCTCTCTCAGCCAGACCTGGGCTATGATCTGCAGTAGTAACAAGGACAGCAGCAAACTTGAAATATTCTCTGGAGTGTTTTTTCCTAGGAGTCTCTTGAACCTAAGCAAGGTGGAGAAAGGGGAGCTAAGCAATGTGATATCTCTTTTGGTGGGGGGGAGCCCCTAATTTTACCCTCTCAGAGTCTTGATGAGGAAGGATGTTTTCCAACTGGCAAACACTGCACCCACCACATGACGCAGTTTCCAGCTGATAAACATCATAAACTCTCTCATAAGTCTGTTTCTCAGTGGTGGATAAAGCATTTCCACATCTCACAATTGGGACAAAAAAAAAAAAACACACTCACATAACACAATGGAGTTTTTTTTTTAATTTATTTTTTATTTCTTCAAGTTACATCTCCATCAAAATCCCCTCCCTACTCCCCCCTCCAATCTCACCCACCCCCACCCTCTTCTCCCTAAACCCACCCATCCCCTTCCTTTTTTTTAAGTTTCAGATATATCTTTTCCCCCCAACAGCTCCCGCTTTCTATCCAACAAATGGCTCTTTCTCTTATAACAATAAATACAATACAAAACAACAGAAATAATTAGGCCACAATTATGAGAGTTATATGGCTTAGCATACATTCCCAATGTCCAGGCCATACTTATTTGGCACCTGACTTTAACATTCTACTATCTAACCATCTCAATGAGTTCAAAGTTCTATATCCAACTCAGCTTTCATTCTAACTTCCATCACAATTTTAAAAACATCTTCTAAGATCCAGAACACCCTTTTAATTCCTAAACAACTCAAAATTTAACTATGAGACTCTAGCTATCTAGTCATCAACCACCTCAGAGACCTCAGAGGGATAAATATATCTGATTATACAGGAAGTGCAGGGCCAGCAGCTTCCAAAACTAAGAAATGACATACCAGTGGCTGCCTGGACAGTTCCCAATTGCTCTCCACATATTACATCATCAATCTTCACCATTTGGCCCCATTTCTGACAGACATTGATTGTAAAGCAGGAATTATGAAGGACTTGCCTACCCTGTCTTGGCAGAGCTAGGCTGTCAACTTACCTACTTCCAAGTTTTGTCCTGTTTGGACAGCATTGTGTCTACAGTTGAAGCAAGGGATTTTTCTTGCCAAGTGATAGGCTTGCCACTAATTCATCCATCTCCAATTTGAGATTCTTCGATGCTCATCTTCTGCTTGGAGTAGAATAGGGGGTGCTGTCAGGAGCAGACATGTCTCAATATAAAAAAAAAATCTTAAGAAAACATGTTTGAATGCCATATTCTGCAGATCTCTTGAGGTTTTTGAAGACCACCTATCTATCTCTTATATTTGGATAAGCAAATGTTGCTTGTCTCTTAGCAATTTGATTTCTGATTAGCTTAGAAAATAATTGTGATAGACTGTACTAGTACCTAACAAAATGACATGCTTGAATGGCTATTAATTTGCATTTCTTAATTATCCTAAATAGTTTATGACAGTTGGTAGCAAAGGGCCAAAACTTCACATTTCATTTTTAAACATTAACTAGGAACAATACCTTAAAAAGAGTTAACTTTAATTTTGTATCAATATACAAAGATCAATACCAATGTGGCCAAATATAATCTTAATTTTGTATCAACATACAAAGATCAATACTGATGTAGTCCAATACAATCTTGATTTTGCATCAATATACAAAGATCAATACCAATTTAGCCAAATATAATCTTAATTTTGTATCAATATACAAAGGTATAAGGGCATATTCAATAATCTGTCCTTTTTTCTTGATCATTCCTATATTATGTCTATGTCCCATTTTTTTCTCAAGTCTGTTCACCCCTACATAGGAGAGAAAGAAGGATACAGAAAAGAAAAAGAGAGAAGTCCCTGGGTCTGACCTCCAAAGCCTATTTAACAATACCATTTAACAGTTTGTAATCTCTCCCCCTAAATAACAAGATTATCTATAACCCATCAAATGACCAAAGCGGGGAACAACACCCACACCAGCTTCTGGATATGGGACTTTGCTCTCTTAAAATGACTTCCTGCTGATTTGGGACATAGTAAACCTGTTTGGGGCCCAAATAAGAATGGAAAAATGGTTAAAAATGTTAATAGAATCATTTGATGTTCAGTCATTTTGTGCTCAGCTATTTAAATGTCCTAAGAAGTTGGTAGACAAAAGCTGAACTTCAGGGATTTACTGAAGTTCTGGATGTAACAGTCCATGGAGCTGACAGTCTTAGTGATTTTGAGTTATGGTTGTAGACTTTTGAGAAAACAGCTATTGAGGAAGTCTGCAAAGCTGGATCTTCTGGGCTACTTGTCTACTTTGGTGTCTTATCTGTTTTCTTCTGAGGTTTCAGTTGTCCAGTTGTCCCTGGATTCCTTAGATGGATGCTTTAAATCTTCTGGAAAAATAAGAACAGAGCCCTGCCCTAATCCTAACTCTGGGACACTACCTTTTTTGGGGGGAGAGGTCAGATAATATTTTTCCTGGAGCAAATTTTCTATTTAGAGCTTGCTTTGTGTCAGGCTGAACTTGAACTCTGAGATCTGCAGGTTTCTCTCTCTAGTGTGTTGGGATTAAGGGTGTATCCTCAAATGATGGGATTAAGGGTGTGTACCATCACCACCCTGCTCCTTGTAACTCTAGAATTTATAAGACTACTAAATCTATAGTGATCCTCCTGTCTCAGCTGGAGTGAAAGGTATGGGCTAACACCTCACATTTCATATATTTTACCTTAGCTCCAAAATTTTCAACTCTTGGAGGTTTAAAAACCAGGTTGAACTGAAGTAACTTTTAATTTATTTACAGTATTTTAAACCTCTTACCTGCTTTTTAATGCCAAACCATGAAAATATCTTTTATATCTACAAAAAAAACCCAAAAAACAAAAAAACTTTTAAGCTGCTATCATGTTTGTGTAAGCTATGTGCCCACCTGCAGTCTAACATTCTAATCTGAAATTAAGGCCATTTTCCTTTCATGACAGTAAGGCAAGTATACCTTTGGCAAATTATAGTATGAAAATTTTATATTGTATTTTTATTATGTTTTTTTAACAGTATTAACTCTTTTCTTAAAATAGTATTATTTTGTTTTCTCAAGTTACTTCTAGAACATAGTTTACTCCCTCCTCCCCTCCTGGCCCCTTCCTCCCTCCAAACTTCATTGTTCCTCTACTTGGTAGTCTCCTTCTCCTCAGATGAGGTGGGCCCCCACATATCATACTCCCTCAGATCTTCAGTCATGTGAGGGCCAAGAGCTTCCACTTGTACTGGAGCTTAATATGGCACACCATCTAAGGTAAGGTGTTCCACTAGCCTGCAACAAATTCCATGATTCACTGGTGGGTGAAATTTTTGCTATAATAGTTATGCTAGGTTCCTATCTATTTGGGTTGTGGTTTGCAGGATAGTTATCCTGTGATGTATGGTTAATATCCATTTATAAGGGAATACATACCATGTTTATCTTTCTGGGACTGGGTCAGCCCACTTAGGATGAGCCTATCTAGCTCCATCCATTTGGTTTCAAATTGTATGATTTCCTCTTTTCTGATAGCTGAGTAGTACTCCATTGTATAAATGTATCACAGCTTTTTTTATCCATTCTTCAGTTGAGGGACATCTGAGTTGCTTCCAGTTTCTGGCTATTACAAATAAAGCTGCTATGAACAATGTTGAGGTAATGTTCTTGTGGTTTTGTTTCGAATCTTTTGGATATATGCCCTAGAGGGGTATGGCTGAGTCTTGAGGTAGAATTATTCCCAATTTTCTAAGATATCTCCAGATTGATTTCCAAAGTGGTTGCACAAGTTTGCACTCACATTAGCAATGGGGGAGTGTTCCTCTTTCTCCACATCCTTGCCAGAATGTGCTATCATTTGAGTTTTTGATCTTAGCCATTCTGACAGGTGTGAGATGGAATCTCAGAGTTGTTTTAAGTTGCATTTCCCTGATGACCAAAGATGTTGAACATTTCTTCAGGTGCCTATCAGCCTTTAGAGATTCCTCTTCTGTGAATTCTCGGTTTAGCTCTGTACCCCATTTATTAATGGGGTTATTTGATTTTTTTGGTGTTTAATTTCTTCAGTTCTTTATATATTTTGGATATTAGCACTCTGTCATATGTTGGGTTGGTGATAATCCTTTCCCAGTCTGTAGGCTGCCACTTTGTTCTAGGGACAGTGTCCTTTGCCTTACAGAAGCTTTTCAATTTTATAAGGTCCCATTTATTAATTATTTGTTTTAGTGCCTGAGCTATTGGTGTTCTGTTCAGGAAGTTGCTACCAGTGCCAATGAGTTCCAGGATTTTCACCACTTTCTCTTCTATTAATGTTAGTGTGTCCGGATTTATGTTGAGGTCCTTGATCCACTTAGACTTAAGTTTTGTACAGGGTGATAAGTATGGATATATTTGCATTCTTCTACATGTTGACATCCAATTAGACCAGCACCATTTATCGAAGATGCTTTCCTTTTTCCATTGTATGCTTTTGACTTCTTTGTCAAAAAATAAGTAACCTTAGGTATGTGGGTTTATTTCTGGGTCTTCAATTCGATTCCCTTTGTCAACTGGTCTGTTGCTATGCCAGTACCATGCTGTTTTTTTATTACTATTGCTCTGTAGTACATCTTGAAATCCGGGATGGTGTTACCTCCAGATGTTCTGTTATTGTACATGATTGATTTAGCCATTCTGGGTCTTTTGTTATTCCATATTATGTTGAGAATTGTTTTTTCCAGATATGTAAAGAATTGAGTTGGTACTTGGATAGGAATCACATTGAATTCGTATATGGCTTTTGGCAAGATGGCCATTTTTGTTATGTTGACCCTACCTATCCATGAGCAAGGGAGGTCTTTCCATCTTCTGATATCTTCTTCAACTTCTTTTTTTAGGGACTTGAAATTCTTGTCATACAGGTCTTTCACTTGCTTGGATAGAGTTACCTCCAGGTATTTTATAATATTTGTGGCTATTGTGAAGGGTGTTGATTCCCTTATTTCTTTCTCAGCCCATTTTTCCTTTATGTAAAGAAGGGCTACTGACTTTTTTGAATTGATTATGTATCCAGCCACCTTGCTGAAGGAATTTATTAGCTGTAGGAGTTCTCTGGTGGAATTTTTGGGTCACTTATGTATACTATCATATCATCTGCAAATAGGGATATTTTGACTTCTTCCTTTCCAATTTGTATTCCCTTGATCTCCTTTAGTTGTCTTACTGCTCTAGCTAAAACTTCAAGTACTATGTTGAAGATATATGGAGAGAGTGGGCAGCCTTGACTTGTCCCTTATTTTAGAGGAAATGCTTTAAGTTTCTCTCTATTTAGTTTGATGTTGGCTATTGGCTTGTTGTAAATTGCCTTTATTATGTTTAAGTATGGTCCTTGTATGCCTGATTTCTCTAAGACTTTTAACATGAAGGGGTGCAGTATTTTGTCAAAAGCTTTTTCAGCGTCCAATCAGATGATCATGGGGTTCTTTTCTTTCAGCTTGTTTATGTGGTGGATTACATTGATGGATTTTCTAATGTTGAACCACCCCTGCATCCCTGGGATGAAGCTTACTTGATCATGGTGTATGATACTTTTGATGTGATCTTGGATTCGATTTGCAAGTATTTTATTAAGTATTTTTGCATCCATGTTCATAAGGGAAATTGGTCTGAAATTTTCTTTCTCCATTGGGTCTTTGTGAGGTTTAGATATCAGGGTGACTGTAGCCTCATAGAATGTGTTTGGCAGTATTCCTTCTGTTTCTATGTTGTGGAAGAGTTTGAAGAATATTGGTGTTAGCTCTTCTTTGAATGTCTGGTAGAATTCTGTGCTGAAACCATCTGGGCCTGGGTTTTTTTTGGTTGGAAGACTTCTAATGACTTCTTCTATTTCCTTAAGGGTTATAGGACTGTTTAATTTGTTTACCTGTTCTTGATTTAACCTTGGTAGGTGGAATCTATCAAGCAAATTGTCCATTTCATTTAGATTTTCCAATTTTGTGTAGTACAAGTTTTTGAAGTAGGACCTAACGATTCTTTGGATTTCCTCAATGTCTGTTGTTATTTCCTCCTTTTCATTTCTGATTTTGTTGATTTGGGTATTTTTCCTCTGCCTTTTAGTTAGGTTAGCTAAGGGCTTGGCTGATCCTGAGATCCTGGTTTCCACCTCTGGATGGTGGGCAAGTTCCTGTAATAGACTGGCTCTCGGAGAGGAGAGTGACTGCTTCTCTCCTCAATGGTTGTGACTCAATTGGACCAATATACAGGGGATTGGAGTTGGGAGGGGGCTATCCTCTGAGGACCTAGGAGCTGGCAGGTCTCCTCAGAAAGGCAAGTAGATTTGTGATTGGGTCTGTGCTCTCCCCTCAGTGACACAGTTGATCTGGTTCAGCAGCTAGGCTGACCATGCAGGCAGGGAGCTCCACCCCTGACTCGTGCCAGCCTTGGTGTGCCTGTTGCCGACTGCCTCAAATGCTTGGGTGCTAGGGTGAGTGACCTGCCCCAATATTTGTGGAGAACACACAGTTCCTGGCTCTGTTTGCAGTCAGTCTTGGCTCCTCATTGCTTTGCTGTGCTGGGTTTGGTCTCTGCCTCTCAGCTACAGTGCACACTGTGCTGTCATTTTGGAAACTCCGGAAAAAAAAATCTTATTTACCTTTTACCTTTGCTCTTGTGGTCGGGCTGTTTTTCCCCATTGGGTGTAGAGGTCCGTCTGCAGGCTGGATATCAGGCAGACAGGTGGTGTCGCTGACCTTTGTCTGGAGCCTTGGGCTGAATCTGCTCATGGGCAAGATCTGCTCTAGCAGGTGCTCCTCTCCAGAGGGGTAACCGAGCTGGTTGATCTCAGGGGGGTGTTTCTGGGAACTGAGTGAGCTGTTTCACGTGGTGACAAGTCTCAGTGTTCTCCGTGGGAACTCAGACAGTGTCTGTGTTTCACAGTCAGCTAGGGCACCTCACATTCACTCCACAGTGACTAATCTCATTCACCTATTACTCAGATACAATGTTCTATGGTCGGCGCCATCTTGGATCTCCCCCCCCCCACAATGAAGTTTTTTTAAAGAAATGAAAACTTCTACTATAAAAAAGTAAAATTATTTCTTTTTGTAGATAGCATGATTCTAAGTATAGCAGATATCAAAGAATCCACAACCAACTAAATAAAAACTATTAGCTAATAAGTTCAGAGAAGATACATGGAACAAGGATGAAAAACTCAACTATGTTCTTTATAACAAGCAATACACCTAGAGATTGAAGAAAACAATTCCATTTGTAATAGCATAAAAAAGGACAAAATTTATACTTGAGAATAAACTTAAACAGAGATAGTTTCTAAGTTCATTTAGGCCACTATAACAAAATGCCAGACAACATAAATATATGTTTAAGTCACTCATATATAATTAAATATTATAGTGTAATAATAAACAATTTGTTTCTCACAGTTGTGAATGCTGAAATTATCATGATTTTTTTGTGTGAAGAAGATTTATGTAAAAGGTGGGGGAGGCTTCTTTCATTTTTGTTCACATAGTCAACATGCAAGACTACTTCTGTGCGTGTGCATTGTTAAGGTCCATTTTCCTTCTTGTGTAGGCCTCCTCTTTCTGGGCTCACCACCCACATCAACTTAGCTTGTTGCTGGCATAGCAGAATGTCTGTGCAAGGTCAGGGTGAACAAAATCTATGTTTAAGTTCAAGCGTACTCTGTGACTATGTTCAAGCATACTCTGTGACCCTGTTATTCTTGGAAATTCCCCAGATACAGGAGTAGTTGACACAGCTGGCCTTAATTGACAGCTCTATTTAGGACCAATATCAGCTAGAACTGCCTGTCTAATTAACAAAAATAATGAGTCAGAGCAGAATCAGAACTGACCACCCTGTTACATTGTGCACACACCTTGTATGAGCTAATTGTGATTTTTGCCTTTATAAGCTGACTGTAAACAACATTCAGGGACATAGTATGGCTCCCAAATCCTGGCTGTGGCCCTGATTAATCAATCTTGGGGTGTGCATTCAATAAGCCATCCATATCTGCCTGAGATTTGTGGCTGAATGGTTTGTAACGGCTATTCCTGAACATAGCATGTGTATGTGTACGTGTGTGTATGTGTGTGTGTATGTGTGTGTATGTATCTGTTTCTCTCTGTGTGTATGTGTGTCTATCTCTCTGTCTCTGTATGTGTGTTGGGGGTGGTTTGGGGAAAGGTCTGTATATATTCATCAAGTCTTCAGTAGACCAATGGATGTGTTATAATTCAATTCAACTTCGAAGTTATCAACCAAAAAATAGCATCAGAACAAGTTCAAGGGTTTAATCCCGTAAAACTTACCCTATTTATATTTCAGGAAGTGGGTATCTTATCATCTATATTATTGGCAAACCTTATGAAGGGTTACTGGGACTCATCAGTTGAATCTAAGTCATTTGCTAGAATGGTTCACAGAAGTAAGAGAAATGTTGACTTGCACATATCACCTTATTCTAAAGGATTCTAGACAGCCAGATGTAGAAATGGATAAGGAAAAGTTTGGTAGAGATAGGGCTATGAAGCTTCAGTGCTCTAATTCCCTTTCTTGGAGGACCACCCTATGAACCTCCATGTGTTTAACAACACCAAATCTTATTTAGAATATTTATGGAGCTTGCTCTCCACTATCCTGCTCTGACTCTAGTTCTTTGACTTCTTGATCTTCATACCGACCAAGCTCATTTTGAGTCTATAAGGTTTCTTATCCCAAGTAACATCATTAGCCTAACTCAAGAGTCATCACAGTTCATTGTGTATCACCAAAGCTATTCCTATCATGCAGACAATTCCAGTAGTTTCAGGAGCTCAGTGATAGGAGTAAGGAGTGATTAGATATATTTTACTTTATACCATGGCCTGTTTGCTGTTTCACAGGTGGCATCTTTTTGCTGTGTGCACCATCTACACAAGGTGAGAGAAAGAAACAGCTCCCTTCTGTTTCTTTCATAAGGATTCTAATCCCATTCCTGAAGCCTCCACCCTGTGATCTAATCACATCCAACAATCCAATTTTAATACCAAAACATGAGTGACTATGTCTTAACATACAAATTTTGGGTGGATTCAGTGCACAGCAGAGATAGAAGAGCAGTATGCTGACAACTATAAAATATTGTTGATGGGAATTGGGAAAATCCCTTCAAATGGAAATTCATCTAACATTCATGATCAGGAAGAAGATGTTCTTGGGATGGTCAGGCTCTTCCAAATTATGTGAAATGTCAATATAAACTCTACCAAATCCACACTGAATCATATTGAAAAGAAAAACAATAAAATGTACATAATTTTTATTTAAAAACTTACTAAAAAGTATATTATAGGCAGTGTGACTTTAACTTAGGATAGACAAGGATTTGTTGAACAGAATTAAGAGTCCTGAAATAAGCCAAACATTCACAATTAAGTGATTTTTCAACCCTGGTGCCAAGACCATGCCATGGCAGTGTATGTCTGTCTGTTTCATAAACTCTAGTTTCTTAAGCAAATGATGCTACAAAAACTGGGAAGTCACATAAAATAAAAATAAGTAAATCTTTAAGAGAAGATTAACAACAAACTATAGAATGTTATAAAAAGATATTCAAATACTTGAAGAGTATAGAATCTTTTTAATTTCATAATTGATGAGTATAATGTGAATCAAAGCCACAATGAAATACTTCATATGTATGTAAATTTTACTTTCTTACTTTTACTTTTGTATTTACTCAGTTTAAATGTCAATCTAAAATCTCTTTATAGTAAAATTAAAAAAGAAACAAAAACAAAACAGGAACGAACCCTAAATCTCATTGTATTAGTTTCCTTTCTTATTGTTGTGAAAACAAACAAACAAAAAACAAAAGTGACAAAAGAAACTGAAAGGAGAAAGTTTTTTCCTTTGGGCTCACAATTGTTCCATTATGGTCAAGAAGGTGTGATGGCAGTAGCAGGCTGGTCACATTATATCAGCAGGCAGAAAGGAGTACACAGGAAGAAAAAAACAAAACAAAACAAAACAAAACAAAAAAACAAACCTTGAAGTCTTTCTCTAGTGACTGACTTCCTCCAGTAACATTCCCCTGTTGACTTTTGCCAACCTGTGCAGATCTTGTCTGCTGGACCTGCGATCTGAGGGTCTGAGAGAATGGGGCAGACTACAGTCTAATGCTGTAGACAACCTTACTTCAGTTTCAGTGAACTTTATACATGAATGAAACAAAGAAAGTAATGATCCAAGGAAGGTTGTTTGAGTTCAGAAAAACATGGTCAGAAAAACATGTAAATAAACAACAGTAAGCACATACTAAATATTGATAGAGCAGCGCTTTCCCAGAACTTTCTCAAGACAGGCCAATTTAAACACAATGCCGGGCAGGTACTAAAGATTATATCTGGGAAAGCAGGAAAGCAAGCAGAAGGCCATATCCAGATTCAGAGTACACTGACCAGATTGGTTTCCATAGCTATAGTCTAACACCCAACAAAAATAAACATATCTTATAAATTAAATGTAAATGCTCATCACAGGAGTCATGAAATCACATCCAAGAACAATCCAGGGAACAATATGCACCTGAGGTAAAAAGGACCTATTCATTTTTGTAAAAGAGCCTCTCTCATAGATCCCTAAGGCATTGTTCATCATTCTTTTGACTGTGTTCTGACACTACCACTTCCTAGAAGTTCCACAACCTTCCCAAACAGTCCCAACAACGCAGTGTTCAAACATGAGCTTGTGAGACATTTCATATCTAATCCACAACAGTTGTCTCAGTTCTCTCAATTTAAAATGAGAAAACCCTGCTCCACCCTTAGGGTCTCTGTTTTTATGTGGAGGTAGTGGTATCGCCCTTTTCATAATTGCTGCTTGCTCTCCACATTCCTTCATAATCTAAGAATTCATGTACACTGTAAACATTTCTAAAATTAGGCCACTGCTCCTTAAGGAGTCAGTAATTGAGAATCCCAGAGAAATTTCTAAGTGTTGATAGGACTCATTCTGTGTCCACAGATATTAAAATAGTACAATGAGTCAATAGAAAAAGAAATACAAATGTAAAATAATAAGTCAAGTTGATCGCTTTGACAGAGTATAGATTTTTGTTGATTAGAGCTCAACAGGTTATTGAAGGTGGCAAATGTAAGGAGGGCTCATAAGCCTATACAACTTTTTCCACCAATAAATGGTTAATGTCACCAAATAAGTGATGGCATTATTCTATCAAGTTAGAAATTTTCTTTTTAAACAAAATTTTATAAGTTTGTTTATTTATTCTTTTTACATCCCAATCATAGCCCCCTATCTCCCCTCCTCTGGGCCCCACCCTCTTATTCCCTTCCTCTTATTTCCCCTCCCCTTCTCCTCAGAAAAGGGGAGCTCTCCAAACCATCCCACTACAGCACAGTGAATCCTATCACGACTGAGCATATCCTCTTCTATTGAGGCTAGTCACCACAGCCACATTAGGGGGCAGTGATCAAAGAGCAGGCAGCAGATTCCATGTCAGAGACAGCTCTATCTAGAACTGATTGCCTTTATTTACAGTATTACATTCCACCAGGTCTGAATTCTTCTTGTAAGGTGTTCATCTTTTTTCCCATCATATAGCTTGGAACTTGAGTAGGTTTTTAAGGAACATTTCGTGTACTGAGTCTTGGCTGTTGCAATAACTAAAGCATGTGTTATAATAAAAGAAAGTGACCATTGTTTAAACATTGTATGTCTCCAAAGTCATTAAGAATTATGTCCTTTCATGAGAATTGAGGAACTTAAACAATTAACAATGAAACAGAAGAAATAAAAACATTGTATTGATAAAGTAAGAAGTGTGGGATATGGAGACTGAAGAGACTTCTTTCTACTAGGTATGATTTTTAGTGGAGGGAGGAGATAACCAACCCACTGACAAAATCTTCAACCCAAAATTTACCCTGTATAAAAAATATTCAGGGATAGAGATATAGCAGAGATTGAGGGAATGTTCAACCAATGAATAGCCCAGCCTGAGACCTACCCCAACAGAGAGAGCCAACCCCTACAACTATTAGTGATACTCTGCTATGCTTACAGACAGGAGCAAAGCATGACTGTCCTCTGAGAACCTTCATGCAGCAGAAGATGCAAACAGAGGCTGACACTCACTGTCAAATATTAGATGGAGCACCGGATGTCCTGTGGAAGAAAGGCGGGAAAGATACAAAGATCCAGAGGGGATAAGAACTCCATAAGAAGACTAATAGAGACAACTAACCTAGGCACATGGGGGCTCACAGAGACTAAAGTATGAAAGAGTATGGATGAACAGTACCTAGGCCTCCTACACATATGCAACCGATGGGCAGCATGTTGTCATGTGAGTCCCCTAGCAAATAGAACTGGAGCTGTCTCTGACGTGGACTCTGCTGCCTGCTCTTTGATCACTGCCCCCTAATGTGGCTGTGGTGACTAGCCTCAATAGAAGAGGATATGCTCAGTCCTGATAGGATTCACTGTGCTGTAGTGGGATGGTTTGGAGAGCTCCCCTTTTCTGAGGAGAAGGGGAGGGGAAATAAGAGGAAGGGAATAAGAGGGTGGGGCCCAGAGGAGGGGAGATAGGGAGCTATGATTGGGATGTAAAAAGAATAAATAAACAAACTTATAAAATTTTGTTTAAAGAGAAAATTTCTAACTAGATAGAATGGCAGAATAAAAGATGACAAAGAAGCTGGGCTGTGAAGGTCATGGCAGATTGTGAGATGAAGTAATAATGGGTCACTGAGGCTGAGTAAATCTGCAGAAGAAAAGCTCCAGCTGGTAAGCATGGTAGGTAATGTTTTCTCTATCTACTGCTCAAAAGAAATATAAATGATTATTTGACATCATGGAGTGCTAGAACAATTTGTATTTATTTCACTTGACACATCCACCCTACATTTGCATATATGTGTTCTTTGTGGGGTGGATGAAAACCTGTGTTATCTCAGTGCTTGTTAGTATTTTCTAATCTTTAAAATATGGAGTTAGCCTTTCCATGATGTGTTGAATCGTGTACTGTCCTTATAGAGATGACCTAGGTAAGTAGAGAAGTGTCAATTTTTGATTAAAAGACAGGTGAGACAGCAGCAATCACATTCAGTCCCTGTGGAAATGCTTCTCTTTACAATTCATCCACTCTTGTGTTTTGATTTTCTTTTTCAAATTGTAGATCAGCAAGAGAAATAGTACTGGTAGGCTTCCAGATCCTATAGGGTTTTGGAGGTCTAACACTTCAGCAGGAGGCTTAATTTGAAAAGAAATGAGACTGGAATGGATGTCCTGAAAGGTCACCGTTCAAATTTGTAAGCACCTCTCTTTCACCTATTCCATCACAAATGTGAATTTGTGGACAAGACTATATTTTTTACTGAAGATATTTTTGTGATCTGAAAGGAGTACTGCTTCAGATTTATAACTTTAACATGTATTTTTTTTTTTTACCAAAGGGGTCATGGTGCATTTTTAAATATAGTGTTGAACATAATATAAAAATCAGGAAAAAAGAAAACACTGTTATTTCTTCTCCTTTGGCTTTCCCAATCACAATTAAACTGAAAGTAAAAAGGAAAGGAAAAGGATGAAAGGAGATTTTGCAAGGAAAAGATTTTTTATTTTGTTAAGAATTTGTTTCTATTTAGAAATTTATTTTATTTTATATATTAATGTATGTATATATATGATGCTTATGTGTGCACATGTGTGTACATGTGTGTACAAATACACCTGCATGTGTGTGCATTATGGTGGTAGCCAGGCAGCATCTGTAGGGAACAGGGCATGAGTGCTTCACTGATGGGACTCTACTGTGACAAGGCACATGGAAACTCCTTTCCATTTGGCACAGACATGTGGTGAATTTGATAGCCTTTATGCTTATTATCTGGACTGCATGTGCTACAAGATTTTCTTGCTTCTGCTATGCTGTTTATACTCAAGACAATAGTTTCACTTTGTCAGTCATGGGCAAGGCTGGGATCACACTAGACATTATATCACACTTTGGAGTGCAAAACAACTTATATGTTTGCATACTGCAAACACAACATGAAGAAAAACATATGGTTGATGCAAAACTTTATTGTTCTTTATTTGCTGGCTTGAATAAGAATGGCCCCCATAAGCTCATATATTTAAATGCTTAGTCACCAGAGAGTAGAACTGTTTGAAAGGATTAGAAGGATTAAGAGGTATAGTCTTGTTGGATGAAGTGTATCACTGGGGATAGTCTATGAGGATTGAAAAGTCCATGCCAAGCCCCCTTTCTCTCTCTGCTTAAATGCGTGGTGTTAGCCCATGCCTTTAACTCCAGGAGAGATAGGAGGATCACTATAAAGTTAGTTGTCTTATAAATTCTAGAGTTACAAGGAACAGGGTGGTGATGGTGCACACCCTTAATCCCATCTTTTGAGAAGAATACACCCTTAATCCCAACACACTAGATACAGAAACAGGCAGATCTCAGCGCTCAAGGTCAGCCTGACACAAAGCAAGCTCTAAATCGAGAAAAACTTCAATCCAGGGGTGGTGGAGCACATATTTTCACTAATTTTTAAGAAATATTCCCTATGGTGGTTTGAATAAGAAATACACTTCTTGAATATTTAAACACTTAGTCCCTATTGGTGGCACTGTTTGTAGGGGTTATGGAACCTTTAGAAAGTGAAAGCTTGCTGGAGGAAGTACACACTGGGAACAAGTTTTGGGGTTCAATGCTTTCTTCCACATCCAGTGCTCTTTCTACTTCCTGTTCATGAATGATGTGTGATCAGTCACCTTCCTACTCTTGCTGATATCCATGGCTTCCCACCATCCTAGACTATCCCTCTGGAACACAAGCCAAAATAAACTACCTTTCTTTTGGTCATTGATTTTGTCAGCATCAGAAGAGTAACTAATACACTTCCTTTTACTCAGTCTGCTGAGTCTGCTGAAACCACATTAACCACTGTGCTGTTCTTCAACATTCCACTTCCATACTGGGGAATGTATCATTCTGTCTTGACTCCGCAGAACAGTTTTCTCACTTCCTTTAAATCTGGACAATGAGTTCCCTTTTATATGAAGTCTAAGACTTGAGTGCCCTTTGCAAAAATTTGCAACTTCTACATCCAAGCAGTGTAAATTCTGATATTTTTCTTTTTTTTCTTATCTGCATTATACAACATTGTCATATATCTAATTATTTACTTCCCGTAAGACATAATAATATTATTCTATTAAAATATTGAATCCATTATGCAAAGGACTTGCACATGTTAAATGTTCAAAATTATTTAACAAGGGAATACATATTGTTGTTATAGTAAAATATTAGTGTTTATTAACTCAGATTTTGAAATAATTACTTTGAAATTAATTTAAAATGTATCATAGTATTTTCTAATTAAAAATTGGAATTTATTTATAACCATAAAACTTTTTAAAATGTTGAGAGAAAAAAACAAGACCATCTTTTTTAAAAAAAAACTTCCAGTAGTGTTTATTTTTTAACTGAATTTGCATGAAGAGCATAAATAAAAAACTTAATTTTGGTTTAAAATGCCTCTTTCTGGTTTTGGCAGTTATTTATTTTTGTAACTATATGTTAGAAAATTGTATTTGTTTTAAATTGGTGTATTCTTACAAGTTGAATTCTTTTTTGATGGGTCTTTATGGCTAATTATTCTGCATTAAAACCAATTATAATATCATTAAAAATTCATATGTGAATATAAAATGAGTATACCAAGAATGCATTTCTGGGTTTTGTAAAATCTGATATTTAAAGAGTCTTTAGTATCTGGTGGAAGGCACTAATAAGAGTCTTTATCCTCCCTAATGGCTAAAATCTTTCTGTTGGAAAGGCATATGAATTATTAAACATAACTAGAATACTCATTATTTCCCTAAGCATTTCAGTGACTTTAGAACGTGGGGATGGAAACATAGCAGGCTACAAAACACTGGCATGAAATGATTTCTGATAAATTTGGAAGTTCAGAAAATGTCACAGGTATTTGCCATGCACAAAAATTCCTTATTTTTTTTCTAGTTAAGTCTATGTGCTACCTTCATTGGACAATTAAATGTGTGGGAACTGTAGACCATGTTGAACTGTGTGTCCTGCACTGTGAGAATTTACTTCATAGCCTGCAATTTAATCAATTCCCCATTACATGTGATGATGGATTTGTCAAGTAGTTGGGCTGGTGTTTAGTTTACGGTTTGGTCACAGACTTTTTTTTAATGTTTATTAATTACTTCAGGTTACATCTCTATCACAGTACCCTCTTTCCACCTCTCCCTGTCCCACCTTCCCACCCTCTACCCCCTATCCCTTCCATCCAACTCCTCCTGTGTGGAGTGTCCCTACATAACAGTCCCCCATCCCAGTTCAGTAGTCATATGAGGGCCAAGAGCCTCCTTATAAACTGGGGGCCTACAAGGCAGCACCACTAGGGAAAAGTGTCTCATTGACAAGGCACAAAGTCTATGTTCCTGTTCTCTTTGGTGCAATGGTTGTAGTATAGTTGTTCTGTACTATACGGCTAAAATCCAATTATAAGTGAATAGATGCCATGTGCATCCTTCTGAGTCTGGGTTAGCTCACTCAGGGTGAGCTTCTGTAGTTCCATCCATTTGGCTGCAAATTGCATGATTTCATTGATTCTGATAGCTGAGTAATATTCCATTGTGTATATGTATCACAGTTTTGTTTTTGTTGTTGTTGTTTTGGCTTTTTTATCCATTCCTCAGTTGAGGGACATCTGGATTGTTTCCACTTTCTAGCTATTACAAATAAGGCTGCTATGAACATAGATGAGGAGATGTCCTTGTGGTTTGGTGAGGAAACATTTGGATGTATACCAATTTAGTGGTATGGCTGGGTCTTGAGGTAGAGCTATTCCAAGTTTTCTAAGATAATTGCCAGACTGATTTCCATAGCGGTTGTACAAGCTTGCACTCCTACCAGCAATGGCGGAGTGTTCCCCTTTCTCCACAACCTCACCAGCATGTGCTGTCATTTGAGATTTTGATCTTAGCCATTCTGACAGGTGTGAGATGGAATCTCAGAGTCATCTTGAGTTGCATTTCTCTGATAATTAAGGATGCTGAGCATTTCTTCAAGTGTCTCTCAACCATTAGGAATTCCTCCTTCGTAAATTGTCTGTTTAGTTCTGTTCCTCATTTTTTGATTGGATTATTTGTTTTCTTGGCATTTAATTTCTTGAGTTCTTTGTAAATTTTGAATATTAGCCCTCTGTCAGAAGTGGGGTTGGTGAAGATTTTTTCCCAATCTGTAGGCAGCCATTTTGTTTGAATGACAGTGTCTTTTGCCTTACAGAAGCTTTTCAGTTTCATGAGGTCCCATTTATTGATTGTTGTTCTTAGATCCTGAGCTGTTGGTATTATGTTCAGGAAATTGTCACCTGTGCTGATGAGTTCGAGACTTTTCCCCACTTTCTCTTCTATTAGATTTAGTGTGTCAGGCCTTATTTTAAGGTCTTTGATCCACTTGGACTTAAGTTTTGTGCAAGGTGAGAAGTATGGGTCTAATTTCATTCTTTTACATGTGGACATCCAATTAGACCAGCACCATTTGTTGAAGATGCTGTCCTTTTTCCATTGTATGGTTTTGGCTTCTTTGTCAAAAATTAAGTGACCATAGATGTGTGGGTTCATTTCTGGGTCTTCGACTCGATTCCATTAATCAACTGGTTTGTTTCTATACCAGTACCATGCTGTTTTTATTAATATTGCTCTGTAGTAGAGCTTGAAATCAGGGATGTTGATACCTCCAGGTATTTTTTTATTGAACATTATTGATTTAGCTATTCTGGAATTTTTTTTATTCCATATGAAGTTGAGAATTTACCCTATAATATTCATAGTTGTGGCCTAATTATTAAAAAAAAAAGAATTATGAGTTTGGGAGAAAGGGGAGAGGGTGATAAAGTGAGAGAATGGGACCAGGAGGGGTAGAAGGAGGGGACTGAAATGGAGATGTAACTTGAAGTAATAAATACACATTTAAAAAAAAGAGTTGCTATGGTCATGGTATTTCTTCACAACAACAGGATACTGACTGAGTCACTGGACATGGGACCTACCTTTTAGTGTGCTTTGTATATCCAATGAGATTTCATTGGAGAAACTAGTTTTTCTTTTGTGAGTGGTTGTCAATTGGAGAGTTTCTTCATTGGGGATGGATGCTTGTGTCTACTTCCCCATCTCAATTTAGGAGCTTATCTGATTTAGACCCATACAGACCCTGGGAACACTGCCCACACTCTCTGTAAGATCATGTTTGCATCAGTCCTATTGTGTCTAGAAGGCCTTCTTTCCTTGGTGTACTCCTCCCCTCTAGCTCTTACTATTTTTCTTCCTCATTTTCTGCATAATTCCCTAAACCCTGAGAGGAGGGATTTGATGAAGGCCTTCCATTTAGGACTGGGTTAGCAAACGTCTCCTATTCCTTGTGTTTTGTTCAATTGTGAGTTCCTGTATTAGTTCCCATCTACAGGAGGGGGAAGTTTCTCTGATGATGGTTGAGGTAGGTACTGGTCTATGATTATAGCAAAAGGTTGTTAGAAGTCATTTTATTGCTATACACTTTTAACAGAACAATAGTTTTTGCTTTCCCCCTAAATTCAGATTCTTTATTATCTGACCAGTTTGGGGGATGGGATCCATCTTATAGAGTTGGGAGTCAATTAAATCAGAGAGTGGTTGTCACTCCTACAGCTTTCATGCTGCTATTGTACCAGCGTATCATGCAGACAGATTTTGTATATATATATATATATATATATATATATATATATATATATATATATCAGAGTTTGTAGCATGATTGGTCTTTACCTTTCTCCTCTGCTAGTATGCAGAGTACCTTCTAATACCTTGAACACTAGTCAGTGGAGAAGAAGGCTTTATTTAGGCACCAGCTTGACATCTCCATGTTCAATGAAAATGTGTTTTCTTTATCAATACAGCCTTACTATCAGCTTGTGGAAAGCAAACAATAGCCTAGATGAAAACCTGTGTTTTGGGGAGACTTCCATGGAGCCTCTTTGATAAACAACTCTCTCAGATGTAACCCACTCCTGGAACTGCTGGACCTGGAGGTTTCACTTGGAGTTTTGTATTCCTTGTTATTTGGTGATTCCTTTTTGTTTTCTTTCATATATGCATGTTTCATATAATTTTCTTTCATATATATTTAAAAGGTATATATATATATTTACTATATACAGATATATTATACATATTAGAATATTATATATATGGCCATTTGAGTGATCATATGGAATCCTACTACAGTAGAAGCTTCTTGAATATATATATATGTGTGTGAGAATGTTAGTGTTGGGTGTTACTCCTGAATTCCTTCTGTGACTTCCCTCTTCCTTCTCCTCCATTGAATCTTCCCATTCCCATCTCTTCCCTATATCTCTCTAACTATATATTCTTTTTACCTTTCCTTGGGAGATCTTCCTTCCCTACTAGTTCCTTACTCTATGGTTAACCTCTTTGGTTATACATGCCTATTGAAGACTTAAAAGCTAGCATCCCCATAATTTTTGGGGTGGTTGGGATGCCTCAATCATGATTTTTCATTTTTGTTTTATCTTTTCACATACTAATTTCATGTTTTTTCAAACAGCTAAAAATATTTCATTTTCATTTTCCATTTCTTTGTTGGTGTAAATCTAGACTATTTCCAATTTCTGGCTGTTCTGAATAAAGCAGCAATGGACCCGGTCATGGACTTTTGATCATAGCTCACTTTTATGGAATCAGCATCCATTTAAACAGGAACCTTAGTTTTGCCTCAGTGCACCTAAAGAAGCTAGCATTGTTAAGGAAGAAGACATAATGACATTAAAAATCTATGCATAATTTTAAAGACCCAAGACTACTCCCACTCCTCTGCAGAAATCATCTAATCGCCAATGAACTGTGGAGAGAAGCTTTCTAAAGTGTCTGTTTAATTAGTTCTATTTAAATTGCACATCAAACTTTGAGAGATAGATTTGTTATGTGAAAGTTATATAAACTCAAGATTACAGGACATATATAAGTAAACAAATACTCATTCATCAGATTTGCTAGGGGTAACCAAAAGAGCCTATCAGTGTGTTGGTCTTCCTTTTTAAGCTGTCATTTCAGCAAGAGGTTTGAAATGGTTTGAAACACTGCCTTTGTGAGTCCTTGGCTTGAAATGAGAAGGCTGTGAGCTTTACTCCAATCCCTATTCTGTGATGTTCATTTTAATTTTCAGTTGTCAAAGATATTTAAAACCGAGCTGCCTTTTTTCCTATCCTCTTTCAAAGTTTCATCCACTAGTGTTTGACATGTGTGTGGAATGATGAGCATTAGCTAGCATAATAAGGAAGCAGGAAAGTAATTTGCCTTTCACAGCCCCATATTTGAAGATTAAAAATAAGGAACAACAGTTGTTATAAACCTTTCCCATTCTTTATTTTCCCCCTAACAAATGAGTTTCTGTTTTAAAATTTGAGATTTCATGGGAAGTTGCAGCATATACTGTAAATGATGAATGTGAGTTTGGTCTGAATTAATTCAGTTGAGCATTTGGACTCCTGCTTCCATTATGGTTAATTAAGTGAACTCAGAGTATGTGGGGTATAATTAATATATACAATATTGCTATGAAATCTTCAAGGTGCCATAAATTGAAGAAACCCTATATACTGTCAAGATCCAATCTAGAGAGACAGAGGATCAAATTCTGATCTTGTGAGAATGTGTGTTCATGCCACCTTTTGTAAGAAAATATTCTCTTTTCTCATTTTCTTCATCATAGTGCAGATACAGTAAAATCTCAGTAGGGATAGATTGTGAGCCTCATGGAGCAGCTTTGTATGAGATCCATAAACTTAGGTATTCACCTTGTTCTTTTCTTCCATGTTTACTTTGACGTCCAAAGTATCAAAAGTGGCTTTTTGATGCAGAGACCAAGGACAGATAATGGTTACTTTCTAGTATAATTGCCAAGTGTAGAGAATAAGACAGGTGCACTAAGTGTAATAAAACATGCAGTTTTTATGTGGTTATATTTGCTTGTTTTGTCTTTGAAAATGCTACTTCATTTACCTATGTGTAATTCCTCTAGCATAAATAAATATGAATACAATGGAAGAACTATTGCAAGGAATAAATGGAATGTTTCTGTGTTGAAGAAACTTAAAGTTCTGACTAAATTTTAGGAATAGAATAATTCTCTTTTCCTTACATATCAGTGCTACATATTTGCACTGTTCTGGTTAACATAAAAAAGCTTACACGAAACACAGAGGAATAATACATGTAATTGTATTTTTATAAATATATATATATATATACACAATGTAAATGTAGCATATACTTCTGATTTACTTGGAAGCAAGGTGTATTTGTTCTATTTTCATTTTAAAAAATTGTTAGCTTTTCTTGCTTCGTAAAGAACAAGCCTTGGGCTGGAAAGATGGCTCAGCGGTTAAGAGCACTAGCTGCTCTTCCACAGATCCTGAATTCAATTCCCAGCAACCACATGGTGGCTCACAGCCATCTATAATGTGATTGGCTGCCCCCTTCTGGAATGCAGGTGTACATGCAGACAGAACACCCATATACCTAAGAATAAATAAGTATTAAAAAAAAAGAATAAGCCTCTTAGCTGATAGAGAAACAATATATCACTCTGTTTATTTCAACCTTTTCTTTTATTTTCAACCTTTATGTTCAAGTTTCTTTCATAGGACATACAAAGCAAAGCAAAGCTACACTATGCTAGCACCTAGCAAAATGACATGTTTGATTGACTTTTAGTTTGTATTTCTTAATTATCCTAGGCAGTTTGTGACAGTTGCTATCATAAAGCCAAAACTTCACATTGCATTTTTAAGCATTACATAGGTACAATACCTTAAAAAGAGTTAAACTTAATTTTGTATCAATATACAAAGATCAATACCGATGTAGCCAAATATCATCTTAATTTTGTATCAATATACAAAGATATAAGAGCATATTCAATAATCTATCACCTTTTCTTTATCATTCCTATATTGTGTATATATCTCATTTTTTCAAGTGTTTTCCCCCCTACATAGGAGAGAAAGAAGGATAGAGAGAAATCCCTGTGTTTAACCTCCAAAACCTTGTTCAATAAGACCTTTTAACAACTTGTAACCAATCCCCATAAATAACAACAAACAACTATAACCCATAAAATGACCAAAGTGGGGGAAAATCACCCACTCCACCTTCCAGGAATGGGATATTGCTCTCTTAAAATTACTTTCTGCTGATTTGGTATGTAGGAAACCTGTTTAGGGGCCCAAATAAGAATGGAAAAATGGTTAAGCAAGTTAATAGTAACATTTGATGTTCAGTCTTTTTGTGCTCAGCTATTTAAATGTCCTAAGAAGCTCCAAATAGAGAAAAACTTAGATCCAGGTGTGGTGGTACACACCTTTAATCCTAACAATTGAGAAGCACATGCCTTTGATCCCAACACTTGGGAGACAGAGGTAGGGACATGGGATTTACAATGATTTAAGTTTAAAAGCTGCTTGCAAAAGTCACACTGAAATTCAAAGTGAATTGTCCTTTGTGATCTCAAAATATATACACTTAAAGGTATATTTAGTTCCAAAATATCAAAAGACTTTTTTTTTTAAATCTCAATTGAAAAATACTTTTTATATTGTCAAGAAACCCAATTTGCTCTAGGAAAGATATTACCTTTCAAAATATAGCACCCCAGATTTAGAACTGGGGCAGGGCTCTGTTCTTATCTTTCCAGGAGATTAAAAGCATCCACTTAAGGAATCCAAGGTCAACTGCACAACTGAAACTACTGAAGAAAAGGGGCCAGATACCAAAGAAGACAAGTAGCCTGGATGATACTGTCTCACACACTGCCTCAATACCTGTTTCCCCAAAAATCTACAAGGAGAAAAATTCAAAATGACTAACTAAGATGGTTCAGCCCACATACTGTTCCAGACAGGACTTCAGTAAAACCCTGGACTTTCCCACCCAAAGTAAGCTTTTTTTTCTTTTCTTTTTGTTTTTTTTTTCCTTTATTTTTTATTTCTTAAAGTTACATCTCAATCACAGTCCCCTCCCTATTCCCCCTTCCAGTCCTACCCTCCCACCCTCAATCCCCCATCCTCTTCCTTTTTTTTTTTTTTAAGTTTAAGGTATATCTTATTTCCCCCTAGAGTTTCCCCTTTCAGTCCAACAAATGGCTCTTTCTCTTTTAATAATAAATACAATACAAAACAACAGAGGTAATTAGGCCACAATTATGAGAGTTATATGGCTTAGCATACAATTCCAATGTCCAGTCTATACGTATTTGGCACCTGACTTTAACATTCTACTATCTAAACATCTCCATGAGTTTAAAGTTCTATATCTGACTCAACATTCATACTAAATTGCAACACATTTTTAAAAGCATCTTCTTAGATCTATAACACTTTCTTGACATCTAAACAACTCAAAATTTAATTATGAGACTCTAGCTATCTGTTCTTCAACCACCTCAGAGACCTGAGAGGGATAAATATATCTGATTTTAGAGGAAGTACAGGGCCTGCAGCTTCCAAAACTAAGAAATGACATACCAGTGGCTGCCTCGACATTTCCCATTTTCTCTCCATACAATACAACATCGATCTTCAGTCGTTTGGCCCAATTTCTCTGACAGACATTGATTGTAGAGCAGGGGTTATGAAGGCCTTACCTACCCTCTCTTGCAAGAGCTAGGCTGTCAACTTACCTGCTTCCAGGTTTTGTCCTTTTTGGACAGCATTCTTTCTACAGTTGGAGCAAGGGGCTTTTCCTACCAAGAGTTAGGCTTGCGACTAATTCAATCATCTCCTAATGGAGGTTCTTCGATGCTCATCTTCTACTTGGGGTAGAATAGGGGGTGCTGTCAGGAGTTGATATGTTTTGATATAAAAAAATCTAAAGTTACGAAAACATCTTTGAATGCCATAATCTGCAGACCTCTTGAGGTTTTTGAAGAGGCCCTATATATTAGGATAAGCAGATGTTGTTTGTCTCTTAGCAGCTTTATTTCTGATTAGCTTAGAAAATAACTATAACAGGCTGTCATAGTACCTAACAAAATGACTGGCTTGCATAACCATTAGTTTGCATTTCTTAATTATCCTAAACAGTTTATGACAATTAGTAGTAAAAGGCCAAAACATCACATTTCAATTTTTTTTCTTTACCCCCTAACCCTTCCATCCCATTTCTCTGGGGTGGGGTGTCCTTATATAACAGTCCCTCATCTCAGTTGGGAGGCCAAGAGCCTCTTCATTCATTGAGGGTCTATGAGGCAGTACCATCAGTTAAAAATGTCTCATTGCCCAGGACAGAGAACTAAAAAATAAACAAATAAGCACACAGATAGATAAAAAAGACTAAAAAAATATAAAAAATAAATAAAAAATAAAAATAAGAAATAAAAAGACTATGTCCAAGTTCCCTTTGGTGTGTTAGTTGTAGTATCGATACCTTCTACCACATAGCTAAAATCCTACTATAAGTGAATAGATGCCATATGCAACCTTCTGAGTCTCAGGTTGGTTCACTCAGGATGAGCTTTTCTAGTTCCATCCATTTGGATGAATTGCATAATTTCATTGTTCCTGATAGCTGAATAATATTCCATTGTGTAGATTTACCACAGTTTTTTAATAATTTATTTTTTATTTCTTCAAGTTACATCTCAATCACAATCACCTCCCTACTCCCTCCTCTAGTCCCACCCTTCCACCCTCCTCCCCCTCAACCCCCCATCCTCTTCCCTTCTTTTTTTTTTAGTTTAAGGTATTTCTTTTCCACCCCAACAGCTCTCACTTTCAGACCAAAAAATGCTTCTTTTTCTTATAAATATAAATACAATACAAAACAACAGAAATAAATAGGCCACAATTATAAGAGTTATATGGCTTAGCATACATTCCCAATGTCCAGTCCATATGTATTTGGCACCTGACTTTAACATTCTACTATCTAACCATCTCCATGAGTTTAAAGTTCTATATCTAACTCAGCTTTCATACTAACTTGCCTCACAATTTTAAAAATATCTTCTTAGAGCCAGAACACCCTCTTGATTCCTAAACAACTCAAAATTTAACTATGAGACTCTAGCTATCTATTCTTCAACCACCTCAGAGACCTGAGAGGGATAAATATATCTGATCATATAGGAAGTGCAGGACCTGCAGCTTCCAAAACTAAGAAATGACATACCAGTGGCTGCCTGGACAGTTCCCATTTTCTCTCCATACATTACAGCATCAATCTTCAGTTTTTAAACCCATTCTTTGGTTGAGGGACATCTGGGTTGTTTTCAGTTTCTAGCTATTTCAAATAAGGCTGCTATAAACACAGATGAGGAAATTTCCTTATGATTCCGTGAAGAGGCATTTGGGTGTATACCAGAAGTGGTATGGCTGGGCCCTGAGGCAAAGCTATTGCAAGTTTTCTAAGATATCGCCAGACTGACCTCTATAGTAGTTGCAGAAGCCTGCACTCCCACCAGCAATGGAGTAGGGTACCCCTTTCTCCACACCCTCGCCAGCATGTGCTGTCATTTGAACTTTTAATCTTAGCCATTCTTACAGGTGTGAGATGGAATCTCAGAGTCATCTTCAGTTGCATTTCTCTGATGATTAGGGATGTTGAGCATTTCTTCAAGTGTCTCTCAGACATTAGGGATTCCTCCTTTGTGAATTCTCTATTTAGCTCTGTCCCCCATTTTTTGATTGGATTATTTGGTTTCTTGGCATTTAATTTCTTGAGTTCTTTGTAGATTTTGGATATTAGCTCTCTGTCAGATGTGGGGCTGGTGAAGATTTTCTCCCAGTCTGTAGGCTGCCACTCTTTTGGAATGACAGTGTCTTTTGCATTGCTGAAGCTTTTCAGTTTCATGAGGTCCCATTTATTGATTGTTGATCTCAGGTCCTGAGCTGTTGGTGTTCTGTTCAGGAAGTTGTCACCTGTGCCAAGGAGTTCAAGGGTTTCTCCCACTTTTTCTTCTAGTAGATTTAGTGTGACGGGCCTTATGTTAAGGTCTTTGATCCACTTGGACTTAAGTTTTGTACAATGTGATAAGTATGGGTCTAATTTCATTCTTTTACAAGTGGACATCCAGTTGAACCAGCACCATTTGCTGAAGATGCTGTCGTTCAATTGTGCCGTTTTGGCTTTTTGTCAAAAATTAGGTGGCCATAAGTGTGTGGGTCTATTTCTGGATCTTCAATTCGATTCCATTGATCTTCTGGTCTCTTTCTATATCAATACCATGCTGTTTTACAACTATTACTTTGTAGTAGAGCTTGAAATCTGGGATGGTGATACCTCCAGATGTTTTTTTATTGTACAGGATTGATGTAGCTATTCTGGGCTTTTTGTTGTTCCATATGAAATTGAGAATAGCT
>CAJQZJ010012070.1:1220209-1232126 GCA_907164525.1 Lophiomys imhausi
ATAAATAAGTGGTAAATAATAATTTAAAAGTTCGGTTTCAGGTGGCGAGTGCCATCACCTGGTCACACGACTCCCTTCCATAGAGAAGGAGGTGTCGGGATTTGGATGACCAAACCGCGCTCACGACAACCAGTATATGCTAGCATCCTGAACAAGTAGGCTCTAATGTCAGAGAAGAAACAGACTTTCCAGTGAGAGTGAGAGCAAACAGGTGAAGAGAGAGAACTTTCTCCTTCCAATGTCCTTTATATAGGGTGCTACTGGAATGAATGGCCCATATTAAAGATGGATCTACCTACCCACCCAATACACCTGGATTAAAGGTATATCTTCCCACCTCAAAGGATCTGAATAAAAAGTGGGTCTTCCTACTTGAAATCACTTAATTAAGAAAAAAATTCCCCACAAGAGTACCCATATACTTGGATTTTAGCTAATTGTTGATATTATCAAATTGACAACTAAGAATAGCCATCGCACTGTCTGCCATCTACAAAAGTTTCTCAGTCTTCTGTGTCCTTCAGAATTCCGACACTTTCAGGTCTATATTTTCAACTTCCACATATGATGAAGAAAGCACAGGGGCTAGAGTAGGTCTGAAGTTACCGAAAGAAACTTTCTTCAAAGCAGCCATTGCCATAAGCTGTTTGCTGTTTGTATTTTTTTCTAGCAGTTCACGACTTCTTAACCTCATGTTTATCAAAATGTTGATGAAAATGTTTTTCAAAAATCCTAGTTGATAGCTCATTGGGTAATGATGGATTTTAAAATAATTATTATATTTCTATAATCTTTCAATAATCCAATAAATGAAGAAAAATTATAATGGAGTATGTTTTTTTTTTCCAAGATAATGGCTGTCACACTCTCTACTAGTTAAATCTTACTGACCAGTGATGCTATAAATTTGAACCCAGGCTTGTGATGGCAAATGTCGAGTAAAATGCTATTATTTGACTTCTGGAATTTTAAAAACACTTTGGAAGCTCACCTATGCATTTGTAAGAGTCTTCATTAGATTTTTATTGAGCATTTTGTTTTTCTATTTCTGCAAATGGATGTTAATGTTTTCTATTTTATAAACACTTAATGTTACATATTCAGGCCCTATATTCTCATTCATAGTATGAGATTCTCAAATGTTGAAAAATGTGTTTTGCTACAATATCTCAAATTTGGAAATGAGTTATTTGCTCTCCCTTAGTTTAAAACCCATTTAAATTAATTCATTGGGGCACATATACTTCAGATGTTAGTGTGCCTGCTGAAGACAATCCATTTCTGTGTTGAGTTTGTATTGAACATGTGTTTTCTAGGAGCACCTATATATCATGTGCACATGTAGTGGCATCATTTACTATAGGCATAGTGATGAATTTGATGAGTGAGTTCCCTTAAAAAAATACATCTTCAAATCCATGGAAGAAAAAAAGTCTTTGGAAGTCATTTTTTCCTGTTTCCTAACTTCTTTTGGACCTCAGATCACTGTGAGGCAGATCAGACTATTGGATTTTTTTAATTGAAATGACACCTATTTTTCTTATGTTTTAGGGCCTGAGTATGGTTTTCTGGGCCTCCTTACTTCTTGTCAACTGCTTGTACTTGAAACTTGTTATTACTGATTTATTTCTACAGACTATATTCAAGAAATTGCAATTAGGATTAGTGTTCAGTGTGTTTGAGTAAAGGACCATGGAGTAATTAAAGCATTTGGAAGATTGAGTGTGTCTGCATGTGTATGTTGGGAGTAGGGATGGGGGTTTCTAAAATCTATCCCAAGTACCCAGATAAACTTTTTACCCACAACTTGCATTTTGTTTGGGATACCTTTATGTGTCCCTCACAGGCTCATGGGTGGAACTCTTGTTCTGCAGCTTGAATAGTATTTTGTAAGGCCTAGAAACTTATGAGATAGGTCCTACATAAAGGTAGTAGCTCACAGAGGGCCAGGATATCTTATCTTTATCCAGTTCTTGTTGCCTCTGTCAACTTCTTTTCTGTCATAACTTGATCAACTTTCTTATGCCACTTGCTCCTTTCTCCATCATGTTCTAAGCTCATGTGAGCCATTGACCATAGACTTTGGAACAGTCATCCTAACTAAGTCTTTTTTTAATTTGCTCTCTCAAAAAGTGTGATCAGTAAAACTAACAAATACATTTATGGTTAAATTATTTTTCTCCATCTAAGTGAAGTGTTTACCTTTCCAAATATGAAGATCAGAAGACTAACTCACTAAAAAGGATGCAGTTCAATGGAAAAATCACATTCCTCTTTGTAAATTATAAACTATTATTTTTTTATAGAAATTTTCTTTTCTCTAAGACTGGTAAGAATGTATCAATTTGCCTGGTGGATCAAAGGTTAATAATAATCTTGTATTTTTTGTAAAGGTGAAAATCAAGGTGAATTTGCAAATCAAAAGCTAAGACTTAACGACAGGACAGTAAGAGGCAGGATAAAACAAATAATTCTAGTACCTAACAAAATGACATGTTTGGATGAGGGGGGAGTAAGGAGGGGATTGCGTTGAGATGTAACTTGAAGAAATAAAAAATAAATTAAAAAATATACTAAAAAACAAAACAAAACAAAGACTTATAAATCAGCATTAGCAAAGCTCATATGAACTCATGGGGATTGAAGCAACATGCACAGGGCCTGCATAGGTCTGCATCAGGTCCCCTGCATATTTATTATGGCTTCCACTTTAATGTTTTTGTGGGATTCTTGAGTATAATATGAGTGGGTTTCTGATTCTTATGTCTCTTCTTGGGCTCTATTTCTTATGTTGGTTTGTCTTGTCCAGCTTCAATATGATAGTTTTGTTTCATCTGATTATATTTTATTTTGTTAAATTTTTAAATAATGAATGAATGAGTGAGTGAATGACTAATGAACAAAAACCTAGCCACGAGGGTAAATGTTAACAACTGAACTGTCACTTACACCTGCTGGGAGAGAGAGAAATCTGTTTTCTCCAATAGAGTGATGTTGGGTATATCAATAACTCCAGAACAGGCCTTATGTTTATGAGTATTTGACCAACATAAATGGACTCCACAGTTTTCTGTGTGCCGTTATTTGGTTACTGTTCAGTGATTTTGTTTTGCGGGTGTTTATTATGTTTTCTTGGTGTTGGGGGTTCTTATTGTATTGGGTTTTGTTTATGAGAAACAACTTAAAGTTGAGTGGGTAGGAGAGGATCTTGAAGGGGTTAGGGGAGGGGAAGAATATTATATATTATCAAAATATATTTATTTAAAAATAGTGTTAAACAATAAAAATATAATAAAATATTCTCATATTATTTGTTATAATTCTGTATGTCCAAGACAGGGTAGGCAAGTCCTTCATAATTCCTGCTCTACAATCACTGTCTGTCAGAGAAACGGGGCCAAACGACTGAAAATCGATGCTGTAATATATGGAGAGAAAATAGGAACTGTCCAGGCAGACACTGGTATGTCATTTCTTAGTTTTGGAAGCTGCAGGCCCTGCACTTCCTACATAATCAGTTATATTTATCCCTCTCAGGTCTCTGAGCTGATTGAAGAATAGATAGCTAGAGTCTCATAATTAAATTCTGAGTTGTTTAGGAATCAAGAAAGTGCCCTGGATTTAAGAAGATGTTTCTAAAATTGTGATGCAAGTTAGTATGAAAACTGAGTTAGATATAGAACTTTAAACTCATGGAGATGGTTAGATAGTAGAACATTAAAGTCAGGTGCCAAATACATATGGACTGGACAATGGGAATGTATGCTAAGCCATATAACTCTTATAATTGTGGCCTAATTACCTCTGTTGTTGTGAATTGTATTTATCATTATAAGAGAAAGAGCCATTTATTGAACTGAAAGGGGGAGCTCTCGGGGGAAAAAAGATATATCTTAAACTTAAAAAAAAATAGGATGGGGATGGGTGGGTTGAGGCGGAAAAGGGTGGGAGGATGGGACTGGAGGGGGGAGTAGGGAAGGGATTGCGATTGAGATGTAACTTGAAGAAAAATAAATAAATTTAAAAAAGATCTAACAGCTAGGAGAAAAATGCTAAAACAACAAAATCCTTCCAGAGCAATCGCTTTGATTGTTTTGCTGCATAAATATTCTTAAACAACAATAACTACTCAATTGTGGTGAATATGAACTTAGCATCATCATTCATCTTCTTTCAAAATTTGACAGGTACTTAATGTTTTTCCTTAGATTTTACTGACAGTTGTGCTGAAATGGGTATTAAAAAGATGCTAAAAGTACAAACTTAAAATGTTAATGTGATGAAGACAATTTGTTTAAGATGAGTGATCCAAGGTCACTTTCTGCACATTGTCCAGTTGTGGGTCCCTATATTAATTTCTATCCATTGCAAAAGAAGGTTCTTTGATGAGGGTTGAGTGAGGCTTTGGTTTGTTTTGATTTTCATTATTTGATGAGAGGGAGAAAGAGAGAGGAAACAGAGAGACAGAGAGAGAGAGAGAGAGAGAGAGACAGAGAGAGAGACAGAGAGAGAGACAGAGAGAGAGAGAAAGAGAATAAAGTGGATGGATAGGGAGCTAGGAAAGATCTAGAAAGAAAAAAGTAGGGGAGCTGAAACAATTCAATTTTCTTAGTGTTTATTTATTACTTCAGGTTACATCTTCATCACAGTACCCTCTTTCCACCCTTCCCAGTCCCGCCTTCCTACCTTCTGTCCCCTATCCCTTCCATCCCACTCCTCTGGAGTAGACTGTCCGTACATGTCAGTCCCTACCCCAGTTCATCAGTCACATGAGGGCCAAGAGCCTCTTCATGCACTGGGGGCCTACAAGATAGCACCACTAGGGCAAAGTGTCTCACGGACAGATAAAAAAGTCTATGTTCCTGTTCCCTTTGGTGCATTGGCTGTAGCATAGTTATCCTGTACTATATTGCTAAAATCTGATTATAAGTGAATAGATGTTATATGCATCCTTCTGAGTCTGGGTTAGCTCATTCAGGATGAGCTTCTCTAGTTCCATCCATTTGGCTGCATGAATTCATTGTTTCTGATGGCTGAGTAGTATTCCATTGTGTAGATGTACCACAGTTTTGTTTTTTTTTTTTTTATCCATTCCTTGGTTGAGGGACATCTGGGTTGTTTCCATACAATGGAAAAAGGACAGCATCTTCAACAAATGGTGCTGGTCTAACTGTGTGTTGACATGTAAAAGAATGAAATTAGACCCATACTTATCACTTTGTACAAAACTTAAGTCCAAGGGGATCAAAGACCTTAACCTAAGGCCTGACACACTAAATCTATTAGAAGAGAAAGTGGGAAAACCCTCGAACTCATCTGCACAGGTGATAACTTCCTGAACAGAATACCAACAGCTCAGGACCTAAGACCAACAATCAATAAATGGGACATCATGAAACTGAAAAGCTTCTGTAAGCCAAAAGACACTGTTATTTGAACAAAATGGCAACCTACAGTCTGGGAAAAGATCTTCACCAACCCCACATCTGACAGAGGGCTAATATCCAAAATTTACAAAGAACTCAAGAAATTAAATGTCAAGAATCCAAATAATCCAATCAAAAAATGGGGAACAGAGCTAAACTGAGAATTCACAAAGGAGGAATCCCTAATGGCTGAGAGATATTTGAAGAAATGCTCAGCATACTTAATCATCAGAGAAACGCAACTCAAGACAACTCTGAGATTCCATCTCACACCTGTCAGAATGGCTAAGATGAAAAACTCAAATGACAGCACATGCTGGCAAGGGTGTAGAGAAAGGGGAACTCTCCTCCATTGCTTGTGGGAGTGCAAACTTGTGCAATCACTATGGAAATCAGTCTGGTGATATCTTAGAAAACTGGAAATAGCTCTACCTCAAGATTCAGCCATACCACTTCTTTGTATACTTCCAAATGATTCCTCACCAAACCACAAGGTGGGTCCTCATCTATGTTCATAGCAGTCTTATTTGTAATAGCTAGAAACTTGAAAATTTTCAATTTTTAAAAGAAGAAATGTTAATATGAAAACACAGTGCTTCACATCTGTAAGCCCACCACTTGTGAAGTAGAGTCAGGAAGATCAGGAGTTTAATGCTGCCTTTGCCTGCATAGCAAAGCTGATACCAGCCTGGGATGCATGTGTCTTTGTCAAAAACATAAACAGTGTTACTTTAGCAATATGACAGTAGTGATTTCCATGTCTTTTTGTGAATGTTGTTATCTCAGACCAATTAAGTTAGACTATATAAAGATGTGCCCAAGGCAAGGATGCTTTTATTTTCTCATTTATTTGTTTATTTATTTATTTATTCATTCACTTTACATCCTGATTGCAGCCCCCTCCCTCTTCTCCTCCCAGTCCCACTCTTCCATCCCATTCCTTCATTCTGCCCTCCCCTTGTCCTCAGAGAAGGGGAGAGACCCCCCATCCCTCCTGGGCATATCAAGCCACATCAGAACTAACTTCATTTTCTTTCACTGAGGCCAGACAAGGTACCCAACTAGGAGAAAGTAATCCAAAAATGGACAATAGTCCATGCCAGAAACAGCTAGGGGACTCCCACTCCAATTACTAGGGGACACATATGAAGACCAAGGCACTCATCAGCTACCTATGTGTTGGGGGCCTAGATCCAGTCCATGCATACTCTTTGCTTGGTGGTTCAGGCTCCGTGAGCCTCCATGGGCCTGGTTTAGTTGACTTTGTTGGTTTTCTTATGGAGTTCTTATCTCCTCGGGTCCCTCTATCCTTTCCCCTACTCTTCCCAGATCTCTGGGTTTCTGCATCTGTTTCCATCAACTATTGGGTGAAGACCCTCAGAAGACAGTTATGCTAAGCTTTTGTCTGCAAGCACAGCAGAGTATCATTAATAGTGTCAGGGGTTGGCTTTCTCCCATGGGGTGGATCTCAAGTTGGGCCAGTCATTGGTTGGCCATTCCCTCAATCTCTGCTCCATCTTTATCCCTGCATATCTTGTAGGCAGGGTAAATTTTGGGTCAAAGTTTTTATGGGTGAGTTGGTGTTCCCTTCCCTCCAGTAGAAGTCCTGCCTGGCTACAGGAGGTGGTCACTCCAGTCTTCATATACCCTACTACTAGGAGTCTCAGCTAGATTCACTTCCATGTCCTCCCAGGAACCTACACTGTCCCAGGTCTCCAGCTTGTCACACAGATGCTCCCCATCAGTTTCCCTTTTCTCTTCCAGCCCTCTTATTTCCCATCCTTTTTCTCCCCACCTCTGATCCTCACACTCTCTCTTCTCCCCACCTCCTCTTCCATCCAATTCCCATGCTTCATCTACTTATGATGTCTATTTTAATTTTCCTTCTGATACAAGCATCCTCACTTGGGCCCTCCTTGTTACTTAGCTACTTTGGGTCTGTGGATTGTAGTATAATTATCCTGTACTATATTGCTAATATCCACTTTACTTATTTATTCCCTTTACATCCTGATCACAGCCCCTCCCTCCTCTCCTCCCAGTCCCACCCTTCCATTCCCTTCCCTCTTTCCCTCTTCCCCTTGTCCTCAGAGAAGGGGAGCACTCTTCAATCTCCTGGGCATATCAGGATTTGATATGTGATAAGTGAGTATGTGTATCTTTCTGGGTCTGTGTTACCTTCCTCGGATCGATATTTTCTAGTTTCATTCATTTACCTGTATATTGCATGATGTCCTTGTGTTTAATAGCTGAGTAGTATTCCATCGTGTAAGTGTATCACATTTTTTTTTTATCCATTCTTTGGTTGAGGGACATCTGGGTTGTTTCCAGTTTCTGGCTACAACGAATAAAGCTGCTATGAACATAGTTGAGCAAATGTCGTTGTGGTTTAGTAGAGCATCTTTTGGGTATATCACCAGGAGTGGTATACCTGGGTCTTGAGATAGAACTATTCCAAATTTTCTGAGAAAGCACAAAATTGATTTCCAAAATGGTTGTACAAGTTTGAACTCCTACCAGCAATGGAGGAATGTTTCCCTTTCTCCACATCCTCACCATCATGTGCTGTCACTTGCGTTTTTGATAGTCATTCTGATGGGTGTTAGATGGAATCTCAGTCATTTTGATTTGCATGTTCCTGATGACTAAGGATGTTGAGCATTTCTTTAGATACTTCTCAGCATTAAAGATTCCTCTGTTGAGAATTCTCAGTTTTGCTCTGTATCTCATTTTGATTAGATTATTTGGTTTGTTGGTGTTCAATTTTTTTAGTTCTTTATATATTTTGAATATTAACCCTCTATTGTTGAAGATTTTTTCCCAATCTGTATGTGGCCATTTTGTCCATTTGACAGTGTCCTTTGCCTTACAGAAACTTTGTCACTTTCATGAGGTCCCATTTATTAATTGTTAATCTTGCTGTCTAAGCTGTTGGTGTTCTGTTGAGGATGTTGTCTCCTGTATGAACAAGGTTATTTGCCCCTTTCTCTTCTATTAGATTTAGTGTATCTGGTTTTATGTTGAGGTATTTGATCTACTCGGACTTCAGTTTTGTGTAAGTGACAAATATGAATCTATTAGCATTGGTCTACATGGTCTAAATATGATCTACATGCAGACATCCAGTTAGACCAGCACCATTTGTTGAAGATGCTTTCTTTTTTCCATTGTATGGTTTTTGCTTCTTTGTCAAAAATCAAATGTCCATAGGTGTGTGGGTTTATTTCTGGCTCTTTGATTCAATTCCATTGATCAACCTGTCTGTTTTTATGCCAATACCATGCAGTTTTTATTACTATTCCTTTATAGGGCAGCTTGAAATTAGGGATGGTGATACTCAAGAAGTTCTTTTACTGTATAGCATTGTTTCTATTTCTATCCCCTTATCTTCTTTAGTTGTATTATTGTTCTACCTAGAACATCAAGTCCTATGTTGTATAGATGTGGGAAGAGAGTGGCAACCTTGTCTTATCCCTGATTTTAGTGGAATTTCTCTAAGTTTCTCTTCATTTAAATTGATATTGGCTATTGGTTTGCTGTATTTTGCCTTTATTATGCTTAGGTTTGTGCCTTGTATCCCTGATCTCTCCAAGACATTTATCATGAAGGGGTGCTGGCTTTTGTCAAAGGATTTTTCAGCATCTAAATGACCATGTGGTATTTCTTTCAGTTTGTTTATATGGTGGATTACACTGATGGATTTTTATATGTTGAACCATCCCTACATGCCTTGGATGAAACCTACTTTATCAAGGTGGATGATGTTTTTGATGTGTTCTTGGAGTTGGTTTGCAAGTACTTCTTTGGATATTTTTGCATACATGTTCATAAGGGATATTGGTCTGAAATTCTCTTTCTTTGTTGAGTCTTTGTGTGGCTTATGTGCCAAAGTGATTGTAGCTTCATAGATTGAGTTTAGCAATGTTCCTTCTGTTTCTATTTTGTGAAATAGTTGGAGAAGTATTGGTATTTGCTCTTCTTTGAAAGTCTGGTTGAATTTATTTCTGTAGAGTTTATAGAACTACTTAGATTGTTAACCTGATCTTGATTTAACTTTGGTAAGTGAAATCTATCAAGTAAAACATCCATTTCATTTAGATTTTTCTGTTTTGTGGAGTATAGGCTTTTGAAGTAAGACCTAATGATTCCTTGGATCTCCTCAGTGTCTCTTTTCATGTTCATCTTTTCATTTCTCATTTTTAATATGGATAACATCTTTATGCCTTTTAGTTAGTTTGGCGAAGGGTTGGTCTATCTTGTTGAGTTTCTCAAAAAACCAGTTTTTAATTTCATTGATTCTTTATATAGTTGTTTCTAATTTATTGATTTATGACTCATATCACAGTTGTAGTTTATACTTATCTGTGGCTGGCTGATAATTCAAATTCTCTCATAAATGCCGAGTTTGGAGAATCATGCATACACATGGCATAAATCTCAAAATTCTGTGACCTTGTAACTGCTTAGTATGTCCTCTCACCACACCTCCAGCATGCAAATTTCATCTCAAAGAAACAAAAAGAGCAAAACAGCAAAAGAAAGAAAGAAATCAAAGGCAAAAAGATTTCCCCTCTGTTATTTGCCCTTCATTTCCTCAATTATGGAAGCACAATGTTATTATATTTCCTGTCATTCATGAGACTTTCTGACACTTTAAGCTCTTTGAAAAGTATTCCCACTCTGTGCTCTATTATTTTAAATTTTCCTATGAAAATTATCATTTTTTGCTCTCACAGTGTCCTCAGAGTGACTTTGAAATACACACACACACAGATTGCTCCTTGTCCCCACTGCACTTTTCATTGTGCACTGATCTTCCTACTTCATGTATCTTAACTATTCTAAGTTGGGCATAGTCCTCAGACCTTCCCACCATGTGCGCCAACTCTTGGGGATTCTTTGCACTGATCCTCTGGCATTGTCTGGTAGTCTGAATATTCTTCTCCTAGAATACTTCTGTGTACTTATTAAGATTCAGACAAAAATGGTTTCTTCTATGTTTTTTCCTTTTCTGACTGTCATTCCCTTTGTCACCTTTGCATCTGTTAGCAAGTTAATCATTTCCTGGCCTCAGCTCACACAGAGTAGATAATGGGATTTACAACATTGCTGTATTATTTTTAAATTTAATTTTAATTTTGTCTGTGGAAATAAGTATGTTCTCTTTTTTTATTAAAATACCGCAGATGATAACAAACCCCACTTTGTTTTCCTCAATTCTATTTTTCTATCCATAGTCCATGTGCATGTCTCTTTAGCCTCATGAAATTACCTAATTTATAATGAACTTTGAGACAAGAGAACAGTTTTCCACCTGGTTCCTCAGCCTCCTGTCTTACGCCTATCATTGAAAAATGTTTTCTGGAAAGAAAATCTCTGGAGAATATCAGTTCATCTCTCTGGAATTCTCTTTCCTGTTCTTGATTACCTTCATAATTTTTCTCTTCAAAATGAATATTTGTTTGTTTAATATGTTATCCTATGTGTTATGTTCACAGTGGAAGCTTTATCTGTTTGAACCTACCTTGTCACACACCAAAATATCTTCTAGGATAAAGAAACACAATAGTTATTTCAAACTCTTATGTTATTAAATAAAAATATTTACTGACCTGGTTATTGTTACTCACTTTTACATAGTAATTATCAAACAAAAAAATTATATAATAAATATAAGTTCTACAAATATATGTGCAGTAGTTAGGATTATGTGCAATATATCTGTGAGATATTGAAAGTGCAGTGGTGATGTAAATAGCACTAGTCTGCCATAAATGGAAATTCGAATCTAGAAGAAAAAGTAATCTTAAGTGAATAATGCCATGGATAATTATAGAATTAGACATACAAAATTTTATTAATAATGATAAGAATAATTAAATATTGTGGATCTTTTTTCAAAGGGCAGCTCTTTGCTTGCTTACATACCATTTTGTGGTTATGGTGTTCATTGCTCTTATCATCAACATATATTGCTATTATTCTGCTATAATTTACCTATCACTTATTGTTATCTCTTACTTATTGATGAATTAAATGATGGTTGTTTATTTTCACCTTAATAATTGCAACCATTTCACTTGTCATCTAGAGTTTCTTGAATAGGGTAGATTATCAGTTTACTACTAAGGATTCTTTTTCTGTGTTCACTTCATATCCATTATAGTAGGCTAAGTAACAAACAACAGAGGATATCAGGCCTTCATAAGTATAATAACTTTATAAGGAAAGGGGTTCTTGAACATGTTCATGAACCCTTTGAGGAGGGAGGGTATCTTTGAGTCTTTTGCCTGCTCTTGGGACCCATTTCCTCCTACTGAATTACCTCATTCAGACTTGATGAGGGTTTGTGTCTACTCTTACTGTAATTTGTCATGCTGTGTGTTGTTGTGTCTCTGGAAGGTGTGCTCTTTTCTGAAAAGAAACAGAGGAGATGTGAATCTTGAGGAGAGGGGAGATGTTGGGGGCCTGAAAGGAGCGGAGGGTGGGGA
>CAJQZJ010012070.1:1232136-1249107 GCA_907164525.1 Lophiomys imhausi
CCCTATATATCAGTCCCTTTCAGTTCAGCAGTCATATGTGGGCTAAGAGCTTCCTTTTCCACTGGTGGTCTACATGGAAGTTCCACTAGGGCTAAGTGTCCCACTAACCAGTAACAAAGTCTAAGTTCCTGTTCTTTTTGGGCCATGTGCATCATTCTGAGACTGGGTTATCTATTGGGTATACATCCAAACGATTCCTTACCAAACCACAAGGACATATCCTCAACTATGTTCATAGCAGCTTTATGTGTTAAAGCTAGAAACTGGAAAAAAAAACCCAGATGTCCCTAAACCGATGAATGGATAAAAAAGTTGTGGTACATTTGCACAATGGCATACTACTCAGCCATCAGAAACAAAGAAATCATGCAATTTGCTGCCAAATGGATGGAACTAGAGATAAATCTTATACAAAAATAAGAGGAATAGATCTTACCATAGCTTTGGAGACAAAGACCAGAATGATATAGCTAGAAATCAAAGAATGTAAGGATATATTATAAACTAGAAGAAGAAATGATAATATCCCTGACATACCTTGATTTTCACCCCATGAAAATTGTTCTAGACTACTGGCTTCTAGAAAAACTAGAGAATATTTTTTTTTTAATGTGAAGCCATCACATTTGTGGTCCTAAACAACAGGAGACTATGAACTTGGGATTACTATCATGATCCCCATTTTATCAGAGGGAACATTAAGAAACAAAAAATGTGAAGCAGCGTCTACCAGATAATATAACTGTACTGGCTGAAAATGGAATTCAAGCTTTAAAAATGTGTAAAAGTTACCATTATGTTGTGGGATTCTATATAGCCTCTAGAATTCACTGAGAGCTATAGTCATACTGTGAAGGGGAGGTAGGAATTAGTAAAAGAACTGTGAAGAATATGAATAGGAAAGGATGAATAATTCCTAGAATGGAATTAAAGCTGTTTTGTAAACTTGTAGGACAAAGTCAGCAAGGAAGACTTGATCACACCATGGAGGCTCTGAATAGTTTTTTTTTGTTTGTTTTTGAAAAAATTTTATTATGTGAATTTCACATCATACAGCCTGTTCCCTCTCATTTCCCACCTCCTCTCAGACTTCTGAATATTTTGAATAATATCCTAGTTGTATAGGTTGGAAAAATAAAGATCTTTGTATCATTGAACAGTATAATAAGATCTTCATTGTAGAGACTACAATAAACAACATAAACACATAAGGCAAGAGAAAGATGGAGGATATCTTCAGAGGCTTCTCAGAAGTCCAGCCAAAGGCAGTTTCACTTGGACTGAGAGGATGACAGTGGGAAGAGAGAAAAGTGCACATATCTAAGGGAGATATATGAACTAGGTTAGGTGTGAATGAGCAGGAGACATCAGGAATGATTTCTAGGTTTCTGGCATTAGCATCATGCAGACAGAATTGTTAAATCCATGAGGAGGGAAATGTTGGCAGGTAGCTGTTATTGCAAAAGAATGAAATAGAAATGTAGGATGTTGAATTTGGGTTGTCTGTGAGACAAAGGGTAAAGACATGGTGGTCATCAGCTAGATGGGACTGATGTAAAGAGAAGAGAGTGGCACAGCAGACACTCACTCAGAAGAATGAAGTCAGGGAGAAGCTTTAGAATGAGAAAACAGCATTAGACTTAAGCCTAGGGAATTATAGCCTTGAAACCTGGTTGATCCATGCATAGAAATAAAAGCAATGGCTAGACAAGCAAAGAAAAGTGAGTAGAGTTGTTAGACTCATAAGAATCTTATCATTGTCAATTCCATTAAGTGATACTGAGTATTATTGATAGACTTGGCTATGGGGAACAGAAAATCAAAGAACATATTGGAACCTATTGGAGATAGAATAACATGTCATTTCTTTCCATGCAGTGCCATAACTGATAACTATATTAATATTATGCTCACCTCTGCTCAGGCTGTAGTGCTCATTGACAATAAAACAATGACAAGAACAAATAATGACAGTCAGTCCTGGCACATTTTCAAATGTCACCATTAATCACCTTTTAACAAAGGAAGCAGAAGAGCAGCTATGCAGTGAAGGATGATGCAAAAGATTACCTTTGCAACATGAAGAGTGTACAGCACTAATCTATGAATATGGGGGCTTTTAAATTGTCACTCATATCTGCATCAGGGGGTGACTGAAATGTCTGACTCAACTTGAGGAAGTAGCCAGAAGAAGGTATAATAATTTCATTTTCAGTGATTTTGGAAGACCAGTCACTTGATTTTATTTTTGTTTCTAGAAACTTTCACAGGTGGCAAAAACAGAGAGGAAAGAAATCCACTCAAGGCTTTTTAAAAATTTTAATTTAATTTAATTTATTCAAGACAGCGTTTCTCTATGTAACAGACTAAGCTGGCCTTGAACTCACAGAGATCCACCTGCCTCTGCCTCCTGAGTGCTAGGACTATGGGCATATGCCACCATGCCCGGATTCCACTCAAGGCTTTTAATAAAAATGATTAACGTAGATGGCTTGGGTTTCTTAAGCTGAAACTCAACATGCTTTCAGTGATAGGAAAAGAGTTAGAACAGCAATGTGAAGAAGACTAGGGAACTGAGCCCAGTTTTCCTAAATTTTTTTCCAACATTTATTTATTTCTTCAAGTTACATCTCAATCTCATTCCCTCCCTCCTTCCCATCCCGGTTCCACCCTCCTAACCTCTTCTCCCTCACCCTCCTATCTGCTTTTTAAAAAATTTAAAGTATATCTTTCCTCCCCAACGGCCCCCTTCCAGCCCAATTCTTATAACAATAAATACAATACAAAACAATAAGAACAATTATGAAAATTTTAAGATATAACATATATTCCCAATGTCCAGTTCATACGAATTTGACAGGTGATAATATTCTATTATCTATCTATCTCAATGACCGTAAAGTTCTATCCCTAACTCAGTTTCCATCCTACCTTGCATTACACAGAGCTGCTCTCTTGTGCTGCCTCCACCTTATGAATGTAGTGCTCTTCAGCAGACATAGTGTGGTTGTGACAACACCAACCCAACATCATGATGCCTCCATTGAAGTTTATGTTTCACCTTCATATCTTCACTATTGTCTCCCAGGAGTGTTATGCAGAGAATCTAATCATTGCACACATTGCTTGGTCTTAGCAGCCATTTAGAATGTTACCATGATATTCCATAAGCCCCTCACTCTGGTATCTGTCATTCATGAAAACTAGTACCACGCAAAATGGTGTTGCTAAATTCTGCTGCCAGAACAAGATGCAGCCTGACCAACCCCCTTGGATCATGGTTGTATTCGTCTCTGTATGGCTTTCCTGTGAAGTTCTGTTCATGGAGCAAGGAAATATACTTCAGCCCTATTATCCGTTTAAGCTCTCTCATTTCAAGTGAATTTGATTATTGACTAGAAAATGAATATATTTTTTCTTTCTTTCTTTGGAATATCTTTCCTATTGTTCCAGTTCAAAATGGCAAGTCTCTCCTTAATAGCTCTAACCTCCTTAAGAGTTAGAGCTGCTTTTGAATCTGCCATGTTTTTAAGACTAACCTCACTCTTTTCCTCACTCACCAAACTTAGCACTTTTCCTATCCTTCAGTTCCAACTTTTGTTCTCTCTTACTGTAGTCCTGGATGTGGTCAGTAAGCAGTAGCCTTGCCACAGCCTGAATGTTCGGTCTTGAGATTTTCTCTGCCAAACAATAAAGTCTATTGCTTCTTAATTCAGTTTTATTACAGTTCTCAGAACATGGGCAGATTGAAACCATTCTTTTCCAAAATAAAACAAAAATAACTTTGGCTCAAATCCCAAGAGTTTCTCCATGCTCTTATAAAACCTTTTGAGGTGGGCCTTCTCAGTCTGCATTTCTCTCAGCATTTCTTTAAACATTCCATTCTGCTAAATTCCCATCAGGATAGTCCATTAAATTCTGCTCACAACATTAAAGGGACTTTCTAGCCCAAGATTCCAAGTCCTTCATCATTCTTTTTGCAATCCAGTTCTAAGGCCCAAGACCCACAAGGTCAGATTTATCACAGCAATGGCCCTCTTTTTGAGACCACTCTCATTTCTGAGGCAAAACCCAAACCAAAGCAAAACCTTAATGAAGAAAGGCTTTGGTTTGGCTCACAGTTCCAAGGTCGTCCATCAGGGTAAGGAAGTCATGATATCAGGGGCATCAGGGGCTGGTCTTATTGGATCCACAATCAGGAAGCACAGAACAATGAGTACTGGTGGCCATATTGCTTTCTCCTTTTAATTACTTTGGGACCCTGCCTGTGGTTGATGTTCTTCATGTTTAGGTGATGCTTTTCACCTCAGTTAACCCAATCTAGAATATCTCACAAATATTCCTAGACAGTTGTCACTTAAGTGTCTATAGATTCTGTCAATTGATAATTAAAATGAACCATCATCATGCACTAGTTTCTTAACCAAGGAAACATTTGCTTTTGCCTGTCTTTTGATTCTACCTGAATGTCATGGACAATAGCTGCAACATTAAATAAACTATTATTATATTGGTCAAGGATCTCTAGAAAAACAAGCAATTAGAGAAAGAGAGGTTAGTTTGAAAGAACTGGGTCATTGGCTTAACAAGTCTGAACTCTGATAAGTGAGCCCAGCAGGGTGAAGGTTTAGGACAGACTTGCAATTGGAATCTGAAGGCAGATTGATATAAAGCCCTTGACAAAGAGGAGTCATTATCAAGATATGGGACTCCCTGTTTCTTAGAAAATAGCAGTCTCTTGTTCTGTTCATCTTTCCAGAGAATAAAGAGGTCCTCTTACATGATAGAGTTCTTTAATTTCAAGCCCACTAATTTAAATGCAACATTCCAAAACATCTTCATAGAAAGACAGTATTGTTTGAGTAAAGATCTAGGTATTATAGCTTAACAAAAATTATGCATAATACTAACAATTATAATACATATATATATATCTCCAAATAATCTCTTTCTTCATTAAGGTTTGGTTGGAGTGGTCTCAAAAGAGGGCCTTTGCTCAGATAAATCTGACTAAATCTGACCTTGGGGTTCTTAGGCCTTGGAACTGGATTATAAAAAGACTGATGGCACAGGTGACAACTTCCTGAACAGAACGCCAACAGCTCAGGACCTAAGACCAACAATCAATAAATGGGACCTCATGAAACTGAAAAGCTTCTGCAAGGCAAAAGACACTGTCATTCGAACAAAACGGCTGCCTACAGATTGGGGAAAAAAAAAAAAAAAAAAAAACTTCACCAACCCCACATCTGACAGAGGGCTAATATCCAAAATTTACAAAGGACTCAAGAATTTAAATGCCAAGAAATCAAATAATCCAAGCAAAAAATGGGAACAAGAGCTGAACAGAGAATTCACAAACGAGGAATTCCTAAAGGCTGAGAGACACTTGAAGAAATGCTCAGCATCCTAACATCAGAGAAATGCAACTCAAGACGACTCTTAAGATTCCATCTCACACCTGTCAGAATGGCTAAGATCAACCACTGGTATGTCATTTCTTAGTTTTGGAAGCTGCAGGCCCTGCACTTCCTATATAATCAGATATATTTATCCCTCTCAGGTTTCTGAGGTGGTTGAAGAACAGATAGCTAGAGTCTCATAGTTAAATTTTGAGTTGTTTAGGAATCAAGAGGGTGTTCTGGATCTAAGAAGATATTTTTAAAATTATGAGGCAAGTTAGTATGAAAGCTGAGTTATATATAGAACTTTAAACTCATGGAGATGGTTAGATAGTAGAATGTTAAAGTCAGGTGCCAAATACATATGGACTGGACATTGGGAATGTATGCTAAGCCATATAACTCTTATAATTGTGGCCCATTTATTTCTGTTGTTTTGTATTGTATTTATAGTTATAAGAAAAAGAACCATTTTTTGGACTGAGAGGGAGAGCTGTTGGGGGGAAAAAAGAAATACCTTAAACTAAAAAAAAAAAAAAAAAGAAGGGAAGAGGATGGGGGGTTGAGGGTGGAAGGGTGGGACTGGAGGGGGGAGTAGGGAGGGGATTGTGATTGAGATGTAACTTGAAGAAATAAAAAATAAATTATTTAAAAAAAAAGCTCAAATGACAGCACATGCTGGCGAGGGTGTGGAGAAAGGGGAACCCTCCTCCATTGCTGGTGAGAGTGCAAGCTTGTTGCAACCACTATGGAGGCCAATCTGGCGATATCTTACAAAACTTGGGATAGCTCTTCCTCGGGACCCAGCCATACCACTTCTGGGTATACATCCAAATGACTCCTCACCAAATCACAAGGAAGTTTCCTCTTCTGTGTTCATAGCAACCTCATTTGTAATAGCTAGAAACTGGAAACAACCCAGATGTCCCTCAACCAAAGAATGGATTAAAAAACTGTGGTATATCTACACAATGGAATACTACTCAGCTATCAGAAACAATGAAATTATGCAATTTGCAGCCAATGGATGGAACTAGAGAAGCTCATCCTGAGTGAGCTAACCCAGACTGAGAAGGATACACATGGCATCTATTCACTTATAGTAGGATTTTAGCTATATAGTACAGGATATCTATACCACAACCAACACACCAATGGGAACATGGACATAGACTTTTTCTTTTTCTTTCTGTCAATGAGACACTTTTCATTAATGGTGCTGCCTTGTAGGTCCCCAGTGTATGAGGAGGCTCTTGGCCCTCATATGACTGCTGAACTGGAATGGGGGACTTTTATGTAGGGACACTCCACTCCAGAGGCATGGGATGGAAAGGTTAGTGGGTAGAGGTGGAAGGGCGGGACTGGGAAGGGTGGAAAGAGGACACTATGATGTAGATGTAACCTGAAGCAATAAATTAATTAATTAAAAAAAAGACTGATGAAGGGTTTGGAACCTTGGGCTAGAAAATCCCTTTAATGTTGTGAGCAGAACTTAAACACAGAGAATTGTTTGAGAAAATATCTGGTTTGTAACCGAACTTTTAAATTATTATTTATCACTTATTTATTTATTACTAAATTCACTTATAACAAACACCAACAATTTCTTAACTATTAATCCTATAAATTCCTACAACCCCTTTAACCTATCCACTAAACCTATTAATAATTATAATAACTACTTTCATAACCTTTTAGAATGATACAGTCTCTGGGGCAGGTCCTCAGTCGTCAGGAATACAGTCTTTGTTGTAGATTCTTTTTTTTTTTTTTTGGTTTTTCGAGACAGGGTTTCTCTGTGTATGCTTGGCTGTCCTGGACTCACTTTGTAGACCAGGCTGGCCTCGAACTCACAAAGATCCGCCTGCCTCTGCCTCCCAAGTGCTGGGATTAAAGGCGTGCGCCACCACCGCCTGGCTTCAGTTGTAGATTCTTTAACGCACTTAGCAGTCCTTTTTCTGGATCTCTCAGATGCAGGTTCGTCAGGGTGAGTTGGTTATTGCAGTCTCACCTTAAATAAGGCTTCATGCTTTCTTCTCTGTGGGAGACCCCAGCCGTCTGCAGGCCAACTTACTTCTTTTGAATCAGGAACTCAGCTGCTCTGCCTCAGTCCTTAAAGCCAGGCACAGTTTCCCCTAGGCCACTGTTCGGACAGATCAAACCCCTCCAAGCAAAAGCTGAGCCACAGGGTCCAGTCCTTGGCCTTTTGGTGTCTTGCTCAGGCTATCTTTGCTCACCGGCTTCTTTCTGCTTCAGGGAGAGAGCTGGCCATCAATGGCCAGCCCTTTTTTTAGCAGGACTCTTGGAGCTCTCTAGCATCAGGGGCCTCTTCTTTTTCTGGGCTCCATGCACTGTCCTTAAATAGGAGGAACTCTGTTTCAGCTTAATTTGGGCTCTGCCCACTTAGCAGCTGAAAACAATGTCAGGCCAGATACTTTGTTTCTTCAAGTCTATTGAGTCTTTCCTGTTTTTCCTGACTTCAACCTTGTTTTTCAGTCTATTGAATCTTTCCTGTTTTTTCTGACTTCAACCTTTTTTTTCAGTCTATTAAGTCTTCCCTGTTTTTCCTGACTTCATGCTGATAATGCTGTTCATGCCCCGAATTAAGAGACAGTATCAGAAACCCCTATATATTTTCTAAATCTAATTTATCTAACCCCAAAACTGGTTATTATATTTTAACAAAAATTATGCATAATACTAACCATAACACATATATATGTGTGTGTTTGTATTGTCATGCTTCCAGAGTGACTTAAGATAAGTATTAAAGAAATTACTTTATTACTTTACTACTCTCTTAAAGACCCAATCTCAACCCTAGAGGAAAGTTTTGTATAGAAAACTAGTATTCTGAATATATGATTTATAATACATCTTATTATATTATAAGACATTAAATCCTATTATTGAATTTGAAGCTCTATTTAAAGCAAATTAAAGTTTAACTGAACATAGTTGTAGCAAGAAACTATACCACTCATTCCTTCAAAAATATTTAAATAAGAAATTAACCTGGTGCTTCCTTCATTAGATACCATTCCAGGCATTTGTCTACATTATGAATTCAAATTGAACTCACAGAAATATCTGTGTCTGAAACCAAAATTCACAAAATTAAAGGTTATACAGCAGCATGCTTTTGGTCTATTTCTACATGAAGGCTAACAAATTTAATTTTCCTAATCTTATCTAATAAATGCATTCATTTTATATTCCAATAAATTGATAAATCTACCAATAAACCATCTAATCAGTAAAGATTATTGCCTTACAAAAAGCAGTAAATGTTTCTACCTGTCTCTGATGCATGCTTCTATATCTTGGAAAGAAATCCCAGAGCTTCAAAGGGATGTTTATGAATACTGTAGTTGCTGAGGCTTAGAAGAAGCTATGTTTTACTAAAACAAAAGGACAGAAAATGTCATCTGCTACAATAAGTAACTCCAAGGGAGATTAAAAAATTTTCCAAAAGAGCAAAGTCATGAAAGGTTATGTGTAATAATTGCTCATTTACATGATGAACTATTTATGCAGTGAAGTCTTTTTCATGATTAAAACCAGGCCAGAATTCAGGGGAACTTTGAAGAGTGACAATTAAGTATTTACTTTCAATTAAACTAATATGTTAAAAACTGTGACTTTATGAACTCAGTAGTGCATATTAATGGAATGAGACTAAGGGTAAGTGGCTTTGCCCAGGCTTTTTCACTCACTAGTTCCGTGATCTTGTGTTCAGTACATACTTACTCAAAGCAGAGTCCTATAGCTTCAAAACGGGGATGGAGGTGAGGATATCCATGGATGCCTAGTGTCCACCTGATGCCTCAAGCATTCTAATCCAGGCAAACTCCAAGATCTTGTCTTGAACTTCAGTTTGACTTATAAGCCAATATGGAATCATTTACGACAACATAAGACATTGGGAAATCATACATTTTAGGAGGTAAAAATCATAACTGAAAGTATGTGTTAAGTACATTTTGATAATGTAACTATATTTGAAATTCAGTATTTCCATAAATATTAGATTGAACATCCCAGGTATCAGTAAAAGATTTATGAATAAAACCAGATTTAATCTGTATAGATCAACACCTTTCAATGTCTTATTTTATAGAGTCAGTGAGTATACCTCTAAGACTGTTACATAGCAGAAAAACTTTATTTTCCCAATTTCATTGTAGATATCTAAGTATCATCACACAATTTAAATTCAATTTTATGCTTCTCACTTTGAAAGCTCTTAGAGTGAAATTTCACCTTGTATTCATTAGTGGACTGGTTCAGTGTTTATTTCATTCATTCTTATATGTCCAGGTCACTAAAGGGATTACTACTGGAATTACTCTAAATTCTTGGTCCCTCTAGAACCACTTCTTTTATTACTATTGCTCTGTAGTATAGCTTGAAATCTGGGATGGTGATACCTCCAGATGATTTTTGTTGTACAAGATTGATATAGATATTCTGTTTTTTTGTTATTCCATATGAAGCTGAGAATTGTTTTTTCAAGGTCTGTAAAGAATTGTGTTGGTATTTTGATAGGAATTGCATTGAATCTGTATATTGCTTTTGGTAGGATGGCCATTTTTATTATGTTGATCCTACCTATCTATGAACATGGAAGATCCTTCCATCTTCTGATGTCCTCTTCAATTTCTTTCTTTAAGGACTTAAGTTCTTGTCACACAGGTCTTTTACTTGCTTGGTTAGATTTACCCCCAGGTATTTTATAATGTTTGTGGATATTGTGAAGGGTGTTACCCTAATTTCTCTCTCAGTCCATTTGTCTTTTCTATAAAGAAGGGCTTCCAATTTTCTGTGTTAATTTTGTATCCAGCCACGTTGCTGAAAGTGTTTATCAGTTGTATTAAGCCTCTGGTGGAAATTTTGGGGTCACCTATGTATACTATCATATCATCTGCAAATAGGGATATTTTGATTTCTTCGTTTCCAATTTGTATGTCCTGATCTCCTTTAGTTGTCTTATTGCTCTCGCTAGGACTTCAAGTACTATTTTGAAGAGATATGAGGAGAGTGGACATCCTTGCCTCTTCCCTGATTTTAGAGGAAATGCTTTAAGTTTCTCTCCATTTAATTTGATTTTGGCTACTGACTTGCTGTATATTGCCTTTATTATTACTAGGTATGGTCATTGTATGCCAGCTCTCTCCAGGACTGTTAGCCTGAAAGGGTGTTGGAATTTGTCAAATGCCTTTTCAGCATCTAGTGAGATAGTTATTTGGTTTTTTCTTTCAGTCTGATTTTTTAAATATTTATTTATTACTTCACGTTACATCTTGAACACAGTGTCCTCTTTCCACCCCTCCCAGTCCCACACGCCCACCCTCTACCTCCTATTCCTTCCATCCCACTCCTCTGGAGTGGAGTGTCCCTACATAACAGTCCCCTGCCCCAGTTCAGCAGTCATATGAGGTCCAAGAGCCTCCTCACACTGGGAGCCAGCAAGACAGCACCACTAGGGAAAAGCGTCACATTTACAGGAAACAAAGTCTATGTTCATGTTCCCTTTTGTGCATTTGTTGTAGTATAGTTATCCTGTAATGTATGGCTAAAATCCAATTATAAGTAAATAGATGCCATGTGCATCCTTCTGAGTCTGGGTTAGCTCACTCAGGATGAGCTTCTCTAGTTTCATCCATTTGGCTCCAAATTGCATGATTTCATTGTTTCTGATGACTGAGTAGTATTCCATTGTGTAGATATACCACAGTTTTTTAATCCATTCTTTGATTGAGGGACATCTGGGTTGTTTCCAGTTTCTAGCTATTACAAATAAGGCTGCTATGAACATAGATGAGGAAACTTCCTTGTGTTTCGATGAGGAGTCATTTGGGTGTATACCCAGAAGTGGTATGGCTGGGTCCCGAGGCAGAGCTATTCCAAATTTTCTAAGATATCATCAGACTGACCTCCTTAGTGGTTGCACAAGCTTGCACTCCCACCAGCAAAGGAGGAGGGTTCCCCTTTCTCCACAACCTATCCAGCATGTGCTGTCATTTGAGCTTTTGATCTTAGCCATTCTAACAGGTGTGAGATGGAATCTCAGAGTCATCTTGAGTTGCATTTTGCTAATGATTAAGGATGCTGAGCATTTCTTCAAGTGTTTCTCAGCCATTAGGGATGCATCCTTTGTTAATTCTCTGTTTAGCTCTGTTCCCCATTTTTTGATTGGATTCTTTGTTTTCTTGGCACTTAATTTCTTGAGTTCTTTGTAAAATTTGGATATTAGTCTGCTTTCAGATGTGGGGTTGGTGAATATTTTTTCACAATCTCTTGGTTGCCGTTTTGTTCGAATGACAGTGTCCTTTGCCTTACAAAAGCTTTTCAGTTTCATGTGGTCCCATTTATTGATTGTTGGTCTTAGGTCCTGAGCTGTTGTTCTGTCCGTGAAATTGTCACCTGTGCTGATGAGTTCAAGGATTTTTCCCACTTTCTCTTCTAATAGATTTATTGTATTCGACCTTATGTTAAGGTCTTTGATCCACTTGGACTTTAGTTTTGTACAAGGTGATAAGTATGGGTCTAATTTCATTCTTTTACATGTTGACATCCAGTTGGACCAACACCATTTGTTGAAGAGGCCCTTCTTGTTCCATTGTATGGTTTTGGCTTCTTTGTCAAAAATTAACTGACCATAGGTGTGTGCGTCCATTTCTTGGTCTTCAATTCGATTGCATTGATCCACTAGTCTGTTTCTATACCAGTACCATGTTTATTTTATTACTATTGCTCTGTAGTACAGCTTCAAATCTGGGATGGTCATACTCCAGATTTTTTTTTTTAATTGTACAGGATTGATTTAGCTATTCTGGGTTTTTTGTTATTCCATATGAAATTGAGAATTGTGTTTTCCAGGACTATAAAGAATTGTGGTGGTATTTTGTTAGGAATTGCATTGAATCTGTATATTGCTTTTGGTAGGATGGCCATTTTTATTATGTTGATCCTACCTATCCATGAGCATGGGAGATCTTTCCATCTTCTGATGGCCTCTTCAATTTCTTTCTTCAAGGACTTGAAGTTCTTGTCATACATGTCTTTAAATGGTGAATTACATTGATGGAGTTTTGTATGTTGAACTACCCCTGCATTCCTGGGTTGAAACCTACTTGATCATTGTGTATCATACTTTTGATATATTCTTAGATTATGTTTGCCAGTATTTTATTAAGTATTTTTGTGCCTATGTTCATGAGGGAAATTGATCAATGGAATCAAATTGAAGACCTAGAATGAGCCCATACACCTATGGTCACTTATTTTTTGACAAAGAACCCAAAACCATACAATGGAAAAACGACAGCATCTTTCACAAATAGTGCTGGTCTAACTGAATGTTGACATGTAAAATAATGCAAATAGACCCATACTTATCACCTTGCAAAACATTTAAGTCCAAGTGGTACAAAGACCTTAACATAAAGCCCAACACACTAAATCTAAAAGAAGAGAAAGTTGGAAAAGCCTCAAACTCACTGGCACAGGTGACAACTTCCTGAACAGAACAACAATAGCTCAGGCTCTGAGACCAACAATCAATAAGTGGGACCTCATGAAACTTAAAGTCTTCTGTAAGGAAAAGGACACTGTCATTTGAACAAAACGGCAACCTACAGATTGAGAAAAGATCTTTACCAACTCTACATCCAACAGAGGGCTAATATCCATAATTTACAAAGAACTCAAGAAATTAAATGCCAAGAAACCAAATGATACAATCAAAAAAATAGGGAGCAGAGCTAAACAGAATTCACAAAGGAGGAATCTCTAATGACAGTGAGACATTTGAAGAAATGCTCAACATCCTCAATCATCGGAGAAATGCATTCAAGCCAACTCTGAGTTTCCACCTCCCACCTGTCAGAAAGGCCAAGTTCAAAAACTCAAATGACAGCACATGCTGGAGAGGTTATGGAGAGAGGGGAACACTTCTCCATTGCTGGTGGGAGTGCAAATTTGTACAACCACAATGGAAATCAGTCTGGCGATACCTTAGAAATCTTGGAATAGCTCTACCTCAAGACCCAGCCATACCTCTTCTAGGTATACATTCAAATGATTCCTCACCAAGCCACAAGGACATCTCCTCATCTATATTCATAGCAGCCTTATTTGTAATATCTATAAACTGGAAAAAAACCCAGTCCCTCATCTGAATAATGGATTAAAAAAAATCTGTGTTACATTTACACAATGGAATACTGTTCAGCTATTAGAAACAACAAAATCCTTCTATTTGCAGCAAATGAATGAAACTAAAATAATTCATCCTGAGTGAGCTAACCCAGACTCAGAAATATATACATGGTATCTATTAACTTATAATTGGATTTTAGCCATATATTACAGGATACTTATACTACAACCAACACACCAAAAGGAACAGAAACATGGGTTTTATTACCTGTTAGTGGGAAACTTTGCCCTAGTGGTGCTGCCATGTAGTCTCCCAGATCATGAGGAAGCTCTTAGCCCTCATATGACTGCTGAACTGAGGGAAACTGATATGTTGAAATACCTCATTCTGGAGGAGTAGGATAGGAGAGAGAGAGGTGGAAGAGGATGGGAGGGTGGGAACAGGAGGGGTAGAAAGAAGGCACTGTTATGGAGATGTAACTTGAAGTAATAAATAAACATTAAAAAAGCCACTTACTATTCATTTCCCCATCTAGTTTCCTCCCTGATTTTTGTCATTCCCCTTTAACCTTCTCCCACAATATATCCTGATGACCTGTCTGATATTCTTCTAACAGTCTGGCTTTGGATCTCCTGAATCTGACTCATCATCTACCTATCACTTGACTCCCTTTACCATTGAACTGACAGTTGTCCTAATCCACCACTGTAACAGTAAATTTTAATTTATCAAGCACATATTTATTAATAATTAACAATTACCTAACCATTGCCTATAAAGTTCCTAAATCCTAAAACCCAAACCCTAACTCTAAAACCTAGCACCTAAAACTTCTTAATACCTACAAAACAACGATTTAACCTTAACCTAAAGTTTCTTAAAAGGATATTTTTCCTCTGGATGTGGATCCCTATGAATAGCTGGTCTTCATCTAATCTTTCAGTCTTAAAGTTTCTGAATTTTGTTCTTCAGATCCTAAGACAGTTTATCAAGCAGAAATTACCTTTGTGGTCTTAGAGTACAAATATTTACCAGATGAAAAGTTTCTTAGCCTCACCATTCAGATGCTTTAGGCCTGCAAGGGTCTTGCTTCAGTATTCTATCCAATATGAAGCCCCTGGGATCTGAGGGGAGACAACTCCCTGCCTAGACGCTCCAGAATATCAGGTAGAATCCGTTCACACCCCCCATATTCTATTATTCCTTGCCTTTTCACTTAGCTTTGTTCAGTGTTTAATACCTTTTCTACTTTCCCATTCTCAGACAAGTTGAGTCTACTTTACATGATGCTGTGGAATTGCCTCTTTTCTTGGTCTTTTTAAACTGCTTTATTTATTGTTTGATATATAAATTATTATTTTGTGATTTTTTGACTTTTGTTTCAGACTATCCTTTCTTTGTATGCAACTGCATTCAACTACCAAAGCACAAAATGCTATCCAACTTAGTGTCCCTATTTTGTAGACTGAGGCCAGATTACTCATCTGGATTCCAGCTCTTTGGTCTTTTCCTTCATACCTTATCTTCTTTCACTATTTCTCACCAGAAGAAATGATACAATTACCTCAACAGTTAAAATATGAAGTATTGTACTAGGCCTCCAATTGGAAATACATAGTCCTTATCTTTAGAAAAATTTGCAGTACATAAAATGATAGATATTGAATCATAATACCCAATAAGATTTTAATCACAATTACATATTGTATGTTTTTTAGCATTCTTTATATGGTTATGAGTAAAGAAAAAGGCCAATGAATGAATACATACATTCACAGACAGCTCAGTAGAGGCTTCCAGTACCTAGTATCCTTAGAGTTGTTCTCCAGTGTTGCTGGTACTGATTCAAAGGTTGTCTTGACCTTGAAATTCAGCAGGTAGTTGATAGAGTCTTGGGAAATACATATTATTAGGGTTAGCTAAAGAAACAGAACTAACAGAATGAATATATGAAAATGCATGAGTTATTAGAGTGACTTACAATCTATGGTGTAGGTAAGTCCAACAATGGCTATCTCCTGACAAAAAGGCCAAGAATCCAGTAGCTACTCAGCCCATGAGGCTGATTGGCTGAAATGTCTCAGTCTGGTTCTAGAGTCCTGGGGATCTGTAGACAGCTGCTGGTCTTCAGTCTATGTTGGAATCCTGAAGATATGTTTTAATACCAGTGAAGGAATGCTTCAGCAACAGGATAAATAAACTTGCCAATGAAAATGAGGAGAAGCAGACAGAAAAATCCAAAGTTTCCATCTTTCATGTCTTATTCTGTGGGCAACCCTCAGAAAGTATGGCCCAGAATTTTTGCCTCTTCCCACCTCAAATGATCCAGTAAAGAAAATCCCTCATAGACATGCCCTGCTGTTTGGGTTTTAGTTCCAGAAGCATTACAGAAGTAGTCAAGTTGACAAACAAGATTAGTTATCATAAAGATCCTTTTACTCCATACTGCTGGGCAATCTCATGTGTGTCTGTGAATCATAGTTTGGGATAAAGGGTGTTGCCTGACAGGGGAAGCTTGCAATTTTGTACACTGTTTAATTTTGGTTTTCATAAAGAACTTAAAACTCTCTGTACTTCCAATTTTTGAGAAGCTCAGAGGAAAGGGTGAAAGTTTGAGGATAATGTTGGCCACTTTTCATGATCCTCCCAATATTCCTTGTCTATCGGAGCCTTTCTGAAAAACTCATTTAATGAGTCCAACTGAAAGTCTTATGACATTCTCCCCTGCTGTGGATAACTCCAAACTGTTTTCATTAGGAAAGAAATGAGAACCCACATTCTCAAACTCCACATTTGTTCTCTTAAACTCACCTGCCAACTATGTTGAAAATCTTTCAAATCCTTGAAGATATAACTGTCCCTTCTCCCACAGGACATTTGTAGATATTGTGTTCCCTACCTCACAGTTCCTGCTCTTATCCCTTTCTTTCTTAGTCATTCTTTCAGTTTTACTGATTGATTGATTTAAAATTTTCAGAGAGAGTCTTTCTATATATTATGCAGCTGGCTTCAAACTTGCTTAATCTCTCCCTGAGATATGCATTCATGTATATCTGGCTTATTCTTCAGTTTTAATGAAAAAAATGACTCCCAGATGCAAATAACGCATTTACTTTATATGGTTTTACAGTAAGCCAAATGCCATTTATTGAGATACTAATTCACAGAACAACTGTGTGTCTTTAGATGACTTATGTGAGTCTATCTCCCACCCTATGCTTGACATTTGCAGACTTTGAGAAGTCCTGGCAATAGGAAGGACTGAAGCTGCTAAAATTTCTATGCATGTATTAATAAAAGTAAATTTGCCTTCCTGTTCAGTTAGGCCTGCTTCTAAATCTTCAAAACTACATGCCATATGTACAGTTTTGAGGGCTGTGGCACATTGATGCTGATCTTTGAATA
>CAJQZJ010012070.1:1259107-1272462 GCA_907164525.1 Lophiomys imhausi
AGAGTTACCCCCAGGTATTTTATGTTGTTTGTGGCTATTGTGAAGGGGGTTGTTTCCCTTATTTCTTTCTCAGCCCATTTGTTTGTTGTATAAAGAAGGGCTTCTGATTTTTTTGAATTAATTTTGTATCCAGCCACTTTGCTGAAGGTGTTTATCAGCTGTAAGAGTTCTCTGGGGGAATTTTTGGGGTTGCTTATGTATACTATCATATCATCTGTAAATAGGGATAATTTGACTTCTTTGTTTCCGATGTTTATCCCCTTGATCTCCTTTAGTTGTCTTATTGATCTAGCAAGAACTTCAAGTACTATATTGAAAAGATATGGTGAAGGTGGACATCCTTGTCTTGTCCCTGAGTTTAGAGGAAATGCTTCAAGTTTCTCTCCATTTATTTTGATGTTAGCCACTGGCCTGCTGTATATTGCCTTTATTATTTCTAGGTACGGTCCTTGTATGCCCTTTCTCTCCAGAACTTTTAGCATGAAGGGGTGTTGGATTTTGTCAAATGCTTTTTCTGCATCTAGCAAGGTTATCATGTGTTTTTTTTTTCTTTCATCTTGTTTATATGGTGAATGACGTTGATAGACTTTCATATGTTGAACCATCCCTGCATTCCTGGGATGAAGCCTACTTGATCATGGTGTATGATACTTTTGATGTGTTCTTGAATTCGGTATGCTAGTATTTTATTAAGTATTTTTGCATCTACATTCATGAGGGAGATTGGTCTGAAGTTCTCTTTCTTTGTTGGGTCTTTGTGTGGTTTAGGAATCAGCGTGATTGTGGCCTCATAGAATGAGTTTGGCAATGTTCTTTCAGATTCTATTTTGTGAAAGAGTTTGAAAAGTATTGGTGTTAGCTCCTCTTTGAAGGTCCGGTAGAATTCCATGCTAAAGCCATCTGGCCCTGGGCTTTTTTTGGTTGGGAGATTTTTAATGACTGTTTCTATTTCCTTAGGTGTTATAGGGCTGTTTAATCTGTTTATCTGATCTTGATTTAGCTTCGGTAGGTGGAATCTATCAAGAAAATTGTCCATTTCACTTAAGTTTTCAAATTTGGTGGAGTATAGATTTTTAAAGTAGGATCCAAATATTCTCTGGATTTCTGCAATGTCTGTTGTTATTTCTCCCTTTTCATTTCTGATTTTGTTGATTTGTGTTTTCTCCCTCTGTCTTTTAGTTAATTTGGCTAAGGGTCTGTCTATTTTGTTGATTTTCTCGAAGAACCAACTCTTGGTTTCATTGATTCTTTGTATATTTCTTTTTGTTTCTAAGTTGTTGATTTCAGCCCTAAGTTTGATGATCTCCTGCCTTCTGCTCCTCTTGGGAGTGTTTGCTTCCTTTTTTTCCAATTCACCCAGTGTAGCTGTTAATTCGCTAATATGAGCTGTAAAATTTTCTTTTTGAAGGCACTTAGTGCTATGAACTTTCCTCGTAGCACAGCTTTCATTGTGTCCCATAGGTTTGGGTATGTTGTGTCTTCATTTTCATTGGATTTTAAGAGGGTCCTGATCTGATTGCTTCAGCACAAGTAGAGTTTTTAACAATTTTTAAAAAGAGTATGCTTGGGTAATATTTCTAAAAATGACATTAGTTCTGGAGTTGAAGTCATGTATTAGGGTGAGAAATTCAATTTTAAAAAATTTAGGAAAACAAAAATTATCTGCTGAGCTAATTAGTGACCATCTAAATGAGAAGCCCTGTAGTCGTTAATTGTTTATATATGCTAGCAGATGCCAAAGATATTTCAATGTTATTCAGAAGCTATTTTAGCTTAGAAATATATGGAGTTCACTGGACAAATTAAATATTAAATTCCTAGCTTTAGAAAAATTGCCTTTAAAATAGCCATGGTTTCAAACTAACTTCAAAGACTATATTTATATAATGCTTGTATCAACTGAAAAAATTGAAAATTCATATTTCCATTTATATGAAAGATTTATTTTTTGTTTTATATGTGTGGTGTTCTACATCTGTATACATGTGTGTGTAATACATGTGGGCAGTGCCAATAAAGTATGGAAGAAATTTTCCAGTTCCCTTGGAACTAGAGTTGCAAATGGCTGTTAGCTGCCATGTGGTTGTTGGGAGTTGAACCTGGATCCTCTTCATCCCTGTGTGTATGGGACAGACACCTATTTCATCAAAGCAGATTGAAGAAGAAAGCGAGAAAGAGTATAAGTGTTGTGGCAAGGGGTACAATGTTGAATGCTACCGTCATGACCGGGCCTGATTGTTGAACCCTTGGACTCTCAGCAACTTTGACTACCTGAGGAAGACATGTGAAACATTGAAGACATGAAGAGTCTGTTGTGATGGAGGGGCTCAAGAAACCTCACACTTTCTTCAGAGGTATAACAATTGGTAGGTAGACTCTGTTCTTTGTAACTCTAGAATTTAAAAGATAACTAATTCTATAGTGATCCTTTTTTCTCTGCTGGAGTTAAAGGCATGGGCTAATAACGCTCTTCTCAAATATTTTACCTTAGCTCCAAATTACTTCAGCTCTTAGAGGTTTAGAAAAAAAAGGTTTAACTGTAACCCTTAATTTACTTACAACTTTTTAAGCCTTTTAACTGTTTTTTTAAAGCCAAACAATGAACATATCCATTATATATAGGAAACAAACTTAAAAGCTGATATCCAAGAGTGTGTGAGCTATGTGACATCCTGCAGTCTAACTTTCTAACCTGAAATTAAAACCTTTTTTTCTTTCATTCTGGTAAAGCAAGTATGTCTTTAGTAAATTATAATTGAAAAATTTTGTATTTTATTTTTATTATAATTTTTAAGCTTAGTTGCTCCCCTCTTTTAAAAAAAATTATTTGTTTTTCAAGTTACTTCTCTAACATAATTCCTCCCTTCACCCTCTCTGTCTATTCCACCCTCTCTTCCCTCCCTCCCTCCCTTCTTTCCTCCCATTCCCTCCCTCACTATTCCCCTTCTCCTCAGATGAGGTGAACCCTCACATATCATAATCCCTCAGTTCATCATTCATGTTGGGGCCAAGAGCTTCCTCTTGGACTGGGACTTGATATGGTATCCCATTTAAGGTAAGTTGCTCCACTGATCTGTAACATGTTTCATGACTCACTGCTGAGTCGAGTTTTTCCTAGGATAGTTATGCTAGGTTTCTATCTGTTTGAGTCTGTGGGTTATAGGATGGTTGTCCTGTGCTATATGGTTAATATCAATTTATAAGGGAATACATACCATACAGAAATATGCAGATCTGAGTTCAAGGCCAGCATGACACAGAGTAAGCTCCAAACAGAGAAAAACTTAGATCCAGTGGTAGTGGTGCACACCTTGAATCCCAACAATTGAGAGCCATATGCCTTTGATCTCAATACTTGGAAGGCAGAGGCAGGCACATAGGATTTGCAATGATTTAAGTTTAAAAGCTACTTGCAAATGGCATGCTGAAATTCAGAATGAATAATCCTTTATGATCTCAAAATATATACACTTAAAGGTAGGTTTAGTTCCAAAATATCAAAATAATTTTTAATCTCAATTGAAAGATAATCCTTTTTATATTGTCAAAAAACCCAATTTGCTCTATGAAAGATATTACCTGCCCCCCCAAAGGAGTGCCACAGAGTTAGGATTAGGAGAGTGTTCTGTTCTTATCTTTCCAGGAAATTAAAAGCATCCATCTAAGGAGTCCAGGGACAACTGGACAACTGAAACCTTGGAAGAAAAGGGACCAGACACCAAAGAGGCAAGTAGCCCAGATGTTCTAGCCTTACAGACTTCCTCAATAGCTGTTTCCTCAAAAATCCACAACCAGTACAACTCAAAATGGCTAACTAAGATAGTTCAGCCCCACAGACTGTTCCAGGCAGGACTTCAGTAAAACCCTGAAGTTCAGCCTCTGACTACAAACTTCTTAGGACATTTAAATAGCTGAACACAAAAGGACTGAACACAAAATATTACTATTAACTTGCTTAATCATTTTTCCATTCTTATTTTGGCCCCAAACAGGTTTCCTATGTCCCAAATCAGCAGGAAGTCATTTTAAGGGAGTGATGTCCCATTCCAAGAATGTGGGGTGGGTAATTTTTATTTATTTATTTACTACCCTCCTCTTTGGTCATTTGATGGGTTATGGATATTTGTTGTTATTTAGGGGGACTGGTTACAAGTTGTTAAATGGTCTTGTTAAATAGATTTTGTAGGTTAGACTCAGGTATTTCTCTCTTTTTCATTTATCTATCCTTCCTTCTCTCCTATGTAAGGGGGAAAAACTTTAAAAAATTAAAAAGGAATATAGACATAATATAGGAATGATAAAGAAACAGGGACAGATTATTGTATATTCTCTTATATCTTTGTATATTGATAAAAAGTTAATGTTATATTTGGTTACATTGGTATTGATCTTTGTATACTGGTAAAAAATTAAGATTATATTTGGCTATATCAGTATTGATTTTTTATATTAATACAAAATTAAGGTTAACCCTTTTTTTACCTAGGTAACGTTTAAAAATCCAATGTGAAGTTTTGGCCCATTCATAGTAAATGTCACAAACTGTTTAGGATAATTAAGAGATACAAACTAATAGTCATTCAAACATGTCATTTGGTTAGGTACTAGTATACTTTATCACAGATGTTTTCTAAGTTAACAGGAAATCAAGTTGCTAAGAGACAAGCAACATGTGCTTATCCAAATATACAGAGATAAAGAGGTGTTCTTCAAAAACCTCCAGAGATCTGTAGAATTTGGAATTCCAAGAAGGTTTCTTAAGATTTTTTGATATTGAGATATGTCAGCTCCGGACAGCACCCACTATTCTGCTCCAAGTAGAGGATGAGCATCGAAGAATCTCCATTTGAAGATGGCTGCAATAGTAGCAAGCTTGTCACTGGGCAAGAGAAATTCCTTGCTTCAACTGTAGACAGAATGCTGTCCAAAAAAGACAAAACTTGGAAGCAGGTAAGTCGACAGCCTAGCTCTGCCAAGACAGGGTAGGCAAGTCCTTCATAATTCCTGCTTTACAATCAATGTCTGTCAGAGAAACAGGACCAAAAGGCTGAAGATAGATGCTCTAATGTATTGAGAGAAATTTGGGACTGTCCAGGCAGCCAGTTGTCTGTCATTTCTTAGTTTTAGAAGCTGCTGGCTCTGCACTTCCTGTATAATCAAATATATTTATCCTTCTCAGGTCTCTGATGTGGTCGAAGACTAGATAGTTATAGTCTCACAGTTACATTTTAAATTGTTTAGGAAATTAAAAGGATGTTCTAGTTCTAAGGAGATGTTTTTAAGTTGGTAATGCAAGTTAGGATGGAAAATGAGTTAGGTATAGGACTTTAAACTCATGGAAATAGATGGATAATAGAATAGTAATATCAGTTAACAAATATATACATAGACTGGACATTGGGAATGTATGTTATACATTATAATTTTCATAATTGCCATCTAATGATTCAAAAAATTTATGAGTTCAGAGAGAAGGGGAGAGGGTAGGGCCAGAAAGGGTGGAGGGAGGGGACTGTGATGGAGATGTAACTTGAAGTGATAAATAAACATTTTAAAAAAGAGTAGGGAAATAGAGACTTAGAGGAAATTTTTATAGTGTAGATTTTGGAGCATAGAACAAAGCAAAGTGAGTTTACATTTTAAGAGTATTTTGGGATCACTTGTCTATGGAAGTGAGAAATTGAAAGCAGGTGTGCCAATCTGAGCCCATTGAAGGGAAAGAGGGACAGGCTTCCTGCAATCAGGTTTCAGGATGGGGGAGGGTCACATGGGTGCATGTGGGCAGGCCAAGCATGAGAGCATGTGGAAAAATTGTACTCAACAGAATTTAGAGTCCAATCCATACACAAATGATTCACACATACCTAACAAGTGGTCTTCAGAACAGCTGCTTGCAGTCCCTGGTCTTGTCATCTGTGATAGTTGCAGGTGGGATCTAACAAACAAGACTTTTAGAGAGAGTAGGTAGGAGGACCAGAGAAAAATAAGCAGGACTTAGAATGATGAAAAAGGAGTACAGAAAAGAGAATCCTTCATGTTTCCTCTGATTGTCTGGGCAGAATATTGAGGTCATACTTGATAAATTTAGAAGCTAGGCACATCTCCCATGGGGTAAGGGAAAAGTCCAACTGCCTAAGGCCAAGGGGTTCCAGAGGCAAATGTGGGACTGGCATTACAGACTGTCCAATCAAGTCTAGACTAGATTAGGCAGGGTCCAGGGTAAAATGCCTGAGCACACATGGCCAGGGACAAAAGTCAAAAAGCCACGAGGGCGAAAAAGTCAGTACATGCTATCTAAGCAGGTCATCACGAGGTTAGACCATTACCAGGGCAAAATACCTAAGTTATGAGAAAAAATGACTATGCTGGTATAGGGGTGATGGTAGAGGGAAAATGTCAATGATGGAGGTCAAAGGACCATGGTGGCAGATGCAGAAGTCCAGAGACCAAGGAATCTGGATGGTAACCGTTGTGAGCTGGTGATTTAAATGAAACAGATGGGATAGGATTCCAGTGAATGGGTTAGAGCTTTGCGCCAGAAGAGCCTATCCCCGTATGTGCCACCAAATGTTATGATATTGCAGCAGGTAAATCATACCATGCCATGCAACAGGTCGAGTATAAGGTTTATTAGGGTAAGGGAGAGGGAAGGGCAGGGAAAGGAGACAGAACAATGGGGGAAAGAGGGACACAGAGAGAAACTGGGAAAGAGGGACGTGAAAGAAAAAGCATATTAGAACTTCAAATATTATTGTAGTAAATAAGAGAAAAGAGAGTAAGTTGAATAAAACATTGGTTAGAGAAAACTGGTAATGGAAGATAAATAAGAAACATGGAATTTGTTTGACTTGAAGGAACACTGCTTAGAATGTAGAAGCAAAGCAGACACAGGAAACATGGAAGTTTTGTGACAGAAGGGAACAGTTTAGCCTTCACTATCTGATCAAAGGAGATGAAAAAAAAAAAAAACAAAAAGAGAAAGTACTCTGTGGATAGAAGCAGCATCTCATCAAGAACCAATGTCCAAACACCAACAGGTTCTAGAAACACCACAACACCATCAATAGAGGTAATGGCTTGAGAGTATGGAGAGATCATCAAATTGAGGACCATTTGGGGACAGATTTTTACAACACTGAACTCAAACTTATCAAATGTGTCCATCCTTGCTATTATGTTGAAAAGGAAATGGCTCAATCAGGTGACAAGAAAAATATCTGTATGGAAATATTGACATAAATGAAATAAATACACACACATACACACACACACATAAAATAATTTCCTATTTTATGTTGACAGTACACATAAAATACATGCAAAGTATTATAGGGGGTTAGATAAATTAGATTTAGAAAATATATAGGGGTTTCTGATACTGTCTCTTAATTCGGGGCATCAAGAGCATTATCAGCATGTGAACTAAAACCAGGAAACAAACAGGAGACTTAATAGACTGAAAAACAAGGTTGAAGTCAGGAAAAATAGGAAATACTCAATAGACTGAAAAACAAGGTTAAAGTCAGGAAAACAGGAAAGACTCAATAGACTTGAAGAAACAAAGTATCTGGCCTGACATTGTTTTCAGCTGCTAAGTGGGCGGAGCCCAAATTAAGCTGAAACAGAGTTCCTCCTATTTAAGGACAGTGCATGGAGCCCAAAAGGAGAAGAGGCCCCTGATGCTAGAGAGCTCCAAGAGTCCTGTTGAAAAAAGTGCTGGCCATCATTTGATGGCCAGATTTCCCTGAAGCAGAAAGAGGCTAGTGAGCAAAGAAAGCCTGAGCAAGACACCAAAAGGCCAAAGACTAAACCCTGTGGCTCAGCTTTTGCCTAGAGGGGTTTGATCTGTCCAAACAGTGGCCTAAAGGAAACTGTGCCTGGCTTTAAGGACTGAGGCAAAGCAGCTGAGTTCCTGATTCAAAAGAAGTAAGTTGGCCTGCAGACGGCTGGGGTCTCCCACAGAGAAGAAAGCATGAAGCCTTATTTAAGGTGAGACTGCAATAACCAACTACCCTGACGAACCTGCATCTGAGAGATCCAGAAAAAGGACTGCTAAGTGCGTTAAAGAATCTACAACAAAGACTGTGTTCCTGACGACTGAGGACCTGCCCCAGAGACTGTATCATTCTAAAAAGTTAGAAATATAATTATCAATAGGTTTAGTGGATAGGTTAAAGGGGTTGTAGGAATTAATAGGATTAATAGTTAAGAAATTGTTGGTGTTTGTTATAAGTGAATTTAGTAATAAATAAATAAGTGTTAAATAATAATTTAAAAGTTCGGTTACAAAGTACAAATTCTAGTTAATTGACATAAAATTACTTTAAAAACTGATAACTGAGTTTAAAAGATTTTCAACTCTCCAACATTTGGTAATTTGCTTCTAATTAGCAGAAGTCTTTTGACATGAGAATGTATTTATTTTTTGTCTTATTCAGGTTTTACTATTCTTGATTCTATGGTGACCAAAATTTAAGCTGTTATATATTTGAAATACTTTTATTGTGCTTAAGATTTTAGAGCCAAAATCTCAACAAATTTGTTGTTGCATAACAGAAAAAAATATATTTAAATGCAAAAATACTTTACGGTATAACTCTGGGTGTGGGAATAGCAATAAGCTGATGTAGGAAACATTGAAATTTATGTTATTGTCCAGAAAAATAGTCTTACAATGCTTATTTTATTTTTCTATCATGAGACTTGTTTGACATGTCTTTAGCTTGTAAGAAAACTCCAGGCTTTAAAGTCTGAAAGGATTTCTCAAGCAAGGCATTTCTATAGTTTATGTTAAGGACTCATTTCTGTTACATGATCTTTATTCCTGATTTATAAATCCATTTTCATAAAGAACGCATACTTGTAAATGCAGGACGGGTATTTACCACACAACATACACCTATGTTAAAACTGTGCTGTCTTCAGAGTCAGGCAAACCATCTGAATATTTAGTGCTGCATGCCTGAAATATCGATGAAAATGGAAGCATAAAAAACTCACAAGAGTTTCATAATGTCACAGAAACATGTTATGGCTGTGCATAAACAGGAATAACTTCAACAAGAATGACTGTCAAATGGAAACATGTGTACAACCAACAGAGACATGTAACAACATAGAATAACTTAGACATATCATATTTAGCTGTGGAAAAAACCTGTATGAAGCTTTGCAAATGTTTAAGTAATCTATGACTACATATATATATGCATATATATACCTATATATAGGTATATATATGCATATAGAAGCTTATGCACATGATAGTACCTGGATAAAGGCTTCACATCAAATTCTTCTTCTATTGGTTGTGAACGTTAGATTTTAATGGCTGAGCCATCACTCCAGTCCCACATTGAATACATTAGATTGAGGGAGGTTCTCTATTTGTGTAAGTATATTCTTCATACAATAAAACAACAGATAAGTGAAAGAAATGCAACATGAATCCTGGTTTTAAATTTTAAATAGTACCCTGTTGTCCTCCAAACCCTACCAGGGATGCAGTTTCCATGGTGCTTGGTTTTTGGCTATGTTTCTTGCTGGGCTGAATTGGGATGTGAAGGCTGTAGCAGCTACTATCCTGACTGCAGATTGTTTGCTCAAGCCCACAAGAGAGAAGGAAAACAACTGACAGGAGAGGTTGAGTGAGAAACCCAGTTCCGAGTTTTGCAGGAGTGGATAAAGGGTCAAGCACAGAAAGAAAGCCTGTCTCTCAGTCTTCCTTCAGCATCTCCAGCAGCCATCCATGTGCCTCAAGGTCATTTAGAAAGTTGTGTGCTGGATACATATGTAATGTTAGCAGCAAACTGCAGTCTCTGCAGAACCAAAACCAAAAGAAAAAAAAAATGTAACCACGAGGCCTGTCAGCAAGCCTTATTAGCTGTTTTGAAGTCAGTCCCATAATGAATGCTGTGCTCTGTGCCTTTCCCCTACCACCAGCTTTTAACTTGCTGTTCCCTTGGGTTACTTTTCCATTTCGCCCTTTCATTTGGTACAAAATATCTGCAGAGGTTGCTAGTTCATGCTAACAAGCCTTCACTCACCTGTGAGAGTATTTGGACCTCCTGACACTTACAAATCCCAAGGACCTTGAAATTCAAGCAATTAGAGCTTTGTATTTGCAACACAGGCATTCCTAGTAGAGGACTGAGAGAACCGGCCTTTCAGAAGAGCATTCGCTTTTTTTGCGTGCTTTCTTCCTGAGGGTAAATTGCTGTCTTGACAGGCACTGGCTTCACTTTCATTGTTTCTGTTATGTTCATTTTACTTCTGCACATTACAGCTCCTTATTTCCCAGTACACTAAGGTTGATGCACTTTTTCCATAATTCCTCAAAAAAGTAAGTCTCGGTAATTGTAAATATTATTTGAATTTAATTTATAAAGTTTTCTAATCTATTTTATAATTTACACATGAAAAAAATCCATGTGTATCACATAATGCCAGCACTGTTTGTGAGCATGATTTGGGATCATTGTGGACTTCTGTTAAAAATTTGTCATTTTTCCAGCAGCCTAATTAAAAACAAAAAACAAAAAATTTAGAAAGAGTTTTGCTGTTCATTTAGCTTAATGCCAAAATAAATTATGCATTATGGTTTACTTGGGTTCCCGCCTAGATAGAAATGGCTCACATTTTTTTTTGTTTTTTTTTTTAAGGAAATATTAACTCAAAAGTTATTTTATTTTTAAAATTTTCCTTTTATTGAAAACAGATCATTTTCTCATATTATATATTATTATTATAGATTTCCCTCCATGTACTCCTCCCTGTTTCTCATCACCTTTCCTCCCCTCTGGATTCACTTTCTTTCTGTCTCTCATTATGGAAAGAATAGGCTTCTAAGAGATCATCAAACATGTCAAAATAAAATATGGTAAAATAAAGCAAAACCATCCTATAGAATTGAGACATGGAAACCTTACAGAAGGAAAAGTGTGCTAAGTGCAGGCACAAGAAACAGAGATCCACTTCTTACACACAAGAGTACAATAAAAACAATGAGCTAAAAGTTATAATACATACACAGAGTACGTGATGCAGAACCATATACTTGTTGCTTCCCTCTTTGTTAGTTAGCATGTTACTTTTTTTTTATATATTTTTTTTATTTTAGTTTAAGGTATTTATTTCCCCCCCCAACAGCTCTCCCTTTCAGTCCAAATAATGGTTCTTTTTCTTATAACTATAAATACAATACAAAACAACAGAAATAAATAGGCCACGATTATAAGAGTTATATGGCTTAGCATACATTCCCAATGTCCAGTCCATATGTATTTGGCACCTGACTTTAACATTCTACTATCTAACCATCTGCATGAGTTTAAAGTTCTATATCTAACTCAGCTTTCATACTAACTTGCCTCATAATTTTAAAAATATCTTCTTAGATCCAGAACACCCTCTTGATTCCTAAACAACTCAAAATTTAACTATGAGACTCTAGCTATACCACATGTCTTTGATCCCAAAATTTAGAATGCAGAGACAGGCACATAGGATTTGGAAAGATTTAAGTTTAAAAGCTACTTACAAAAGGCAGGCTGCAATTCAAACAAATTGTCCTTTGAGATCTCAAAATATATACACTAAAGGTTTGTTTAGCTCCAAAATATCAAAATAATTTCTTCTTTAATCCGGATTGAAAGGTAATACTTTATATATTATCAAAAAAAACAAATTTGCTCCAGGAAAAATATTACCTGACCCCCCCAAAAAAAGGTAATTGTCCCAGAGTTAGGATTAGGGCAGGGCTCTGTTCTTATCTTTCCAGGAGATTTAAAGCATCCATTCAAGGAATCCAGGGACAACTGGACAACGGAAACCTCAGCAGAAAACAGATCAGACACCAAAGAAGATGAGTGGCCCAGATGATCCAGCCTTGCAGACTTCTTCAATAGCAGTTTCCTCAAAAGTCTATAACCACAACAACTCAAAATCGCTAAGATCGTTCAGCTCCACAGACTACTCCAGCCAGATCTTCAGTAAAGTTCTGAAGATCAGCTTCTGTCTATGAACTTCGTAGGTCATCTAAATAGCTGAGCACAAAAGGACTGAACATCAAATGATTCTATTAACATTTTTAACCATTTTTCCATTCTTATTTGGGCCCCAAACAGGTTTACTACGTCCCAAACCAGCAGGAAGTCATTTTAAGAGAACAACGTCCCATCCCCAGAAGGTGGGGAGGGTGTTCTCCCCCTTTGGTTATTTGATAGATAATAGAAAATTTTGTTATTTAGGGGAAAAGACTACAAGCTGTTAAATGGTTTGTTAAATGGGTTTTGGAGGTTAGACCCAGGGACTTCTCTCTTTTGCTTTTCTGTATCCTCCTTTCTCTCCTATATAGGAGTGAACAGACTTGAGAAAAATAGGACATAGACATAGTATAGGAAAGAACAAGAAAAAAGGACAGATTATTGAATATAGCTTTATACCTTTGTATACTGATACAAAATTAATATTATATTTGGCTCACATTTTTTTAAAATTCCTTTACCGTGACTTCCCTATACCACATACACTATTACAATGATGTGCATTGTAACATTAGCATTATCAAGAGTTTTATTGGTGAGTCCTTGGCCTGGTGACAATTTGAGTATACATATTCTGCTAGTGGTGGTGCAATACAGTGTGATCTCCTAGACACATAGGAAGTAATTTCCCAGATTTCTTGGGTTTAGGCATCAGTCATGTGATTGGTTCTGAGTAGTGCAATATGAGTGGGTCTTTCTCATTCTCAGTCACCCTGGCAAATTCTATGCGAAGAATAGTGCCTGGGTCATTTGTGGAAGTAACTGACCTCAAAGGTCACTTGACATGTAAGCTTTATGAAAACAGAAGACAGCATCTTGTTGTGTCTGGAAGCTGGAATTCTGTTGTTGGTTTCCTACTTGGCATAACCTACACTGATAATAGCTCACTTATGAAATCGAAGTCATTACTTTGATTTTAACGTTAATTGTTAACTAATTTTGATTGTTGACAGTTTCGGGCATATGTGTAATATACTATTCTTACTCTTACATCTCCCTCCCACTCCACCAACTAACCTTTTCCCCTACAAATAAATCTCTTCTCCACTTTCATGTCCTATTTTGTTTTGTAACCTACTGAGTTTAACCAGAACCTTCTATGTGATCATGTGTTTAGAACTATCTCTTGGAACCTGATGGACTCATCGGCGTTATTAGACATTAGTCATTAGATAACTAAGCCAATGACTGCCCATTATCCAGCAACCATTAGTGGTAGCCAGTAGTTTAACTGGAATTTTTTTTTTGGCAATTTCATGAGAGATCTTTCTTTCTTTCTTTCTTTCTTTCTTTCTTTCTTTCTTTCTTTCT
>CAJQZJ010012070.1:1272472-1352488 GCA_907164525.1 Lophiomys imhausi
TCTTTCTTTCTTTCTTTCTTTCTTTCTTTCTTTCTTTCTTTCTTTCTTTCTTTCTTTCTTTCTTTCTTTCTTAGCTTGTGTGTATGTACATGTTCATGCATTGTGAAAGTGAGTACTGGTATATATGTGTGGTCTGTGTACATGTGGAAACCAGATGTCAGTCTCAAATGTCTTCTTCAATTTTTTTTATGCTTTACTTTTTGAAGCAGAGTCTCTCACTGAACTTGGGACTTGATGATTTGACTGGAATGGCTGTCCAGCTAGCCCCAGGAATCCTATTGTCTTTGGCTCAGGGGCAACAACTCTGCCAGGTTCTTATAAGGGTACTAGAGCTTGAATTCAGGACATCAAATACATGCAGGAATTATTTTACCAACCATGTCATCTCTCCTACCCTATAGATTTCAATATAAACAACAGATAAAGATTCTCTGAAGAATAAGGACATTCATTTGGTGGTAGAGAACATTGCAACAGGAATGTGTGTGGTGTGGTAAGGGAATGATGTGTTTAATAAAGTTGAGGCAGGTGGACATTTTGAAAGACAGAAAGGAATACATTTATAATAAGCCATTTGTATACAAACTCATTGGTCATGGAGAGCTCAAGTTGGTATCAGTTCCTGGAGCCCCTTTATGGCTAGAGTTCTGTCTACAGCATCTTGTCTGAATATTTTCATCTTAAGGAATATTAAGGATATATTTTGTTACCAAGAACTATATATTTATGCAATGCTTGTGATAGATGTAGAATGTGATGATATTTCCTATAGTACTTTAGTCATTCTTGAAGCATTCATCTCAGACAAACAGCATGAGGGTTCCCTCTTCAGTTCCTCCTAACCTGTCTTTCTGAAAAAAAAATTTCATTTTGGTCTCAACTTCACAGATTGTTTTTTTTTTTTTTTTTTTTTTTTTTTTTTTTTTTTACTGTCAGGTAGAATAAAAGCAAATTGTGTAGAATTTTGTCAACATAGCTAGAGGTTTCAGAAATATATTGTGAGTCATATTTTAGTACTTCTTCCAGAGCTAGAGGCTACGTTATCTTCTTCTGCATTGTTCGAACTCTTAGTTGGAGTTTATATGTAAGAGGAAGCTCTCTATGGCATTGTGGCCACATAGGTTGTGTCACAGAAACAAGGAAGAAAGGAAGGAAGGAAGGAAGGAAGCAAGGAAGAAAGGAAGGAAGATAATAAACACTAAATCAAAGAGAGAAAATAGAGAGATTTAGTGAGCATGCTTTAAACCTGAAGTGCTGAGGTGAAGTGACCCTTTCAGCCAATCACCTCAATGCAGAGGTGGTTGCGATGAGATTTTCCAATAATTGAACTTACTTGTACTTTTAAAATTATAAATTTATATTGCAATAGTATTAAATTTATAATGCGATTTGCCAAGTTAATGATTATTTTTTCCTATTTTATTAGCTAGAAAAGCTACATGAGCATAAGTTTCTATAAGTCTTAAAGAGTCCGGGCTGGGCATGTAGTTTGTTTTCATAGCACTTGGTGAGTGTGTGTAAGTGACTGCGTTTGATTATAACAAAATTTAACAAATATAATTATTTTATAACAATTTATCTTTAATATCACACACAGATAATGTCACGTTAACTTCTTGATAGACTTTAGTAGGACTAGAAATTAGGTTGAATGTATTAATGAAAATAAATTAGTGGTTATTGCTTTCAAAGATCGGTCTCCATCATCCTAGACAGTAGACTCCTAAAATGCTGGCATGTTTCCTGTACTCTTCCACCTGCTCTTCAGCCATAGCTGAGTGTCCATGCATACTGACCTGTTTCTGTTTCTGATTTTTCTATGACCTGCTGCTCTTGAGGGTAATAACTCTTCTTATAGAAGATATGTCTAGTTCCTGAATCAAGGTTGCACTGACCTCATAAGAATGTCAGTGAAGTGTTGTATTTCTGTTAACTCCGTCAACAGACTTGTACCCCTCTGACGGCTCTTTTCCTGCTTAGGAGACTTCATCAGGTTCTCCGCCTAGAATTTCCTTTGTGGAAATAATAAACTCAGTTTCCCTAATAGATAGCCATTATTTAAATTTTATATATTTATTGTCAATTTTAAAATGTTACTATTAGCACACTGACATTTCCTTCAAATTACCATGCCTACTTTTACCTTTGCCCATGTTACTCTTACTGATAATCTGAGTACACTTTCTATCACTTTCTGACTCTACCTTGATTCCATTGCTGTCTGAAACTAGGAAGAATTTGTTTATGAGAGTCTGAGGAGTAATTTATATGTTACTTTTATTGTGCTATGTGATGTTCAAATATTTTGTTAGTTATTTTTTTTAAACATTTATTTATTTATTTATTCATTATGTATACAGTATTTGCTCTACATATATGCCCGGGCAGCAGATCTCAATGCAGATGGCTGTGAGCCACCATGTGGTTGCTGGGAATTGAACTCAGGACCTTTGGAAGAACACCCAGTGCTCTTAACCTCTGAGCCACCTCTCCAGCCCCATTTTGTTAGTTATTATTCTGAGTGTTTCTGTGAGAATGTTTTTGGATAAGATAAACATTTAAATTCATGGTGTAAGTGAATTGTTCTTCTCAATATGACTGGGTTGCATCCCATGAGCTGAAGCCCTGAATGGGATAAAAGACTTATCCTACCGTGAGTAATGATGGTTCTCCAGTCTCACAGCCTTTAAACTAGAATACAGCTTCCTTCTTTCTGGGTCTACAGTATTTTCCAAGGTATGAGTTGAAGTAAGACATCAGCTCTCCAATTCCTTATGGACACACATACATATACACACATACTATTGATTCTGTTTCTCTGAATAACTTAGAGAAGTACAAAATATTAAAAAATGTACAAAATGCATTAAAATACTATCTGCTTGATGTGATGTTTTCCTGATACAATTAAGCCAGACTTGATTATTAATTTATTTATTATGTGTTTTCTATATACTCTTGCTGCAGATATAGTACAGTCTTTCCTATGCTTGTAAAATTTTCTAATACGTCAAGTGTCTCTCAGCCATTAGAGATTCCTCCTTTGTGAATTCTTGGTTTAGCCCCTTTCCTCATTTTTTTTTTTTGATTTGATAATTTGGTTTCTTGGGTTTCTTGGCATTTAATTCCTTGAGTTCTTTGTAAATTATGGATATTAGTCCTCTGTCAGATGTTGGGTTGGTAAAGATCTTTTCCCAATCTGTAGGTTGCCGTTTTGTTCGAATGATGGTGTCTTTTGCCTTACAGAAACTTTTCAGTTTCATGAGTTTTATTGATTGTTGGTCTTAGAGCTTGAGGTGTTGGTGACAGAAGACAACTACTGTTCAGGAAGTTTTCACCTATGCCAATGAGTTTGAGGATTGTCCCCACTTTTTCTTCTATTAGATTTAGTGTGCCAGGCTTTATGAATCCTTAATCATCAGAGAATTCCAACTAAAGATGACTCTGAGATTCTATCTCATACCTGTCAGAATAGCTAAGATCAAAAACTCAAATGACAGCACATGCTGGCAAGGTTGTGGAGAAAGGAGAACACTTCTCCATTGCTGGTGGGAGTGCAAACGTGTACAACCACTGAGATCAGTATGGCGATATCTTAGAAAACTTGGAAGAGCTTTACCTGAAAACCCAGCCATACCACTTCTGGGTATACATTTAAATGATTCCTCACCAAATCACAAGGACATTTCCTCATCTAGGTTCATAGCAGCCTTATATGTAATAGCTAGACACCGAAAACAACCCAGGTGTCCCTGAAGGGAGGAATGGACAAAAAAAACTGTGGTACATCTACACAATGGAATACTACTCAGCCATCAGAAATGATAAAATCATGCAATTTGCACCAAATGTATGGAACTAGAAAAGCTCATCCTGAGTGAGCTAACTCAGACTCAGAAAGATGTACATGGCATCTATTCATGTATAATTGGATTTTAGCTATATAGTACAGGATAGCTATACTACAACCAATGTGCCAAAAGGAACAGGAACATAGAGTTTGTTACCTGTTAATGAGATACTTTGCCCTAGTGGTGCTGCTATGTAGGCCCCCAGTGTATGAGGAGGCTCTTGGCCCTCATATGACTGCTGAATGGGATGGGGGACTGATATGTAGGAATACCCCACTCTGGAGGAGTATATAGAAGGGAGAAGGGGTAGTGGGTAGGAGGGTGGGACTGGGAGGGGTGGAAAGAGAGCACTGTGATGGGGATGTAACTTGAAGTAATAAATAAACATTAAAAATTTTTCCAATACTTTTGTGTTTGTTAATATTTTATGAATCTTGAATCCATTGTAATAGATACAAATAGGTTTAACTGTTTTGATAATGCTTATTTTGTTTTTTTTTAACCTCTTTATTTGTGTCACTCTATTTCTTTTATTTAAAAAATAATATTTTATTCTTTGATAATTTCACACACATATTTCATATGATGTGCCAGCTAGTTTTATGATAACCTGATACAAGTTAGAGTCATTGGAGAGGAAGGAACCTTGGTTAAGAAAATGCCTCCATAAGATCAGGATGGAAGTAGATGTATAGTACATTTTAAAATTATTTATTGATGCTACAGGGCCCAGCTCATGATGAGTGGCATCACTCCCGGGAAGGAGATCCTGGGTTCTATAAGAAATTAGGCTGAGTAAGCCTCGAGAAGCAAGCCAATATGCAACACCCCTCCATGCCCTATGTATCATATCAGCTCCTGCCTCCACGTCCCTGCCTTATTTGAGTTCATGCCCAGACTTATGTCAATGATGGGCTATCATGTAGAAGTGTAAGCCAAATAAACTGTTTTCTCCCTAACTTACTTTGGGTCGCAGTGTTTTCTCACAGCAGTAGTAAACTGATTAAGACATTAAAATATATTTTTTATCACATCCACTCCATTTTTCCTCTCCAACTATTCCCATACCTCTGTCACATCTTCTTCCCAAGTTCATGCCCTTATTTTTGTGTATTTGCTCCCCTATCACATAAGTTCACATTGCACTGCCTACATGAGTGTTGGGCCATCCACTGATTGGAGCATAGGCAACCACGAACAGCCACACCTCTGAAGAAAAACTGACTGTCTCTCTCCCAGCAGCCATCAACTGACAATAGCTCATCACTTCATGAGCCCTCCTTCATACATGCTGGACTTTTGCTGGCCTGGTTTTCTAAGGGTCTTGTGCTGGAAACCACAGCTACTGTGAGTCCATTTGTATGTGAGTTATATATCCCCAGAAGACAGTATTTCATAGCATTCTCCCCCACCCATCAGCTCTTACAGCCTTGTGTCTCTCCATATCTAGTAACGCTCCACCCTTAAACACTGATTTGTCTTAATAACTGCTTCACAATCTCAGTTATCTTTCAGAAAAGAAAACTCTTTTAGGAGTAATATGAAATTATCATTTCCCACCTATCATTTTACTTCCTTTCTGTATTGTTATGAGCAAGTATTGTTTCCTTTAAATATAATGTAATTATTTCTAATTCAATCTGATAATACATTATTTTATTTTTGGTATTTATTCCATTTATAGTTCATGTGAGATTTTGAGCTGCAGGTTAACTGGAAGGCATTTGGTTACATTCACACAAGCATAAGTGACACTTAGGAATGTTTTCTCTCTTGCTGTGACTCACTCTCCATAATTTGTATGTTTCTATGTTGCGGTCTTCAAGAGGCTTCTAATTGAAAACTAATGGATTGATTGAATCTAAAAATATTGGAAAGGCTCAATTTTTCTTCAGTGTTATCTGATTTAGTCTTTTAAACTTTTGCTCCAACATCTTTAGGATACAGCAGTCTTGAGATGGAAACAACCTATACATGAGTTCTCTTGGATCTCTATTTTTTTAACATTAATTTATTTCCTCAAGTTACATCTCAATCACAATCCCCTCCCTCCTCACGGTCCCATTTCCACCCTCCTACTCTCTTCCCCCTCACCCTTCTATCTGCTTTTTAAAAAACTTAAGGGGTATCTCCCCACCCCTGTGAGTTTCCTCAGTTCAATAAAAGTCTCTTTCTTTTTTTATAGCAATAAATACAATACAAAACAATAAGAACAATTAGGCCACGATTATGAAAATTATAAAGTATAATATACATCCCCAATATCCAGTCCATACATATTTGGCAACTGATATTAATATTCTATTATCTTTCTATCTCAATGAGTTTAAAGTTCTATACCTAACTCATTTTCCATCCTAACTTGCATTACGAACTTAAAAACATCTTCTTAGACATAGAACATCCTTTTAATTCCTAAACAACTTAAAAGTTAACTGTGAGACTATAGCTATTTTATCCGTCATTTGTATAGCTCCCAAAAGACATGATTGTTTACCTGAGCCCCAGAACATGTTCCCTCTTGACCACACTCATATTTTCAGCCTCAGCTCATAACCATAGTCAACAAATATTCCCAAAAGGAAAGATTGTCAATCTACCTCTAACTTGCCATGCCCTTCTAGAATTTCAGGTCCTTTTGGTTTCAGCAGTTGATTGGTTTCCTAAAAGCAATTTGATAATTTTCTGGGGGGGGGGGGGTGTTTGTTTGCTTGCTTGTTTGATTTTTTTTTTCAGTTGCCACAGACACTTTATCCTTTCCTGAAGCAGACATCTTGATGCCCATTTTTTCCTCTCCTCCTAGGACTTATAAAATAAACATCCTCTCCTAGCTTCTGATTTCATTCTTCTTTCAACAAAGCTTAAACATTCTTTAACTATTACATCCAAGTCTTTAGCATCATCTAGTACGATGTTGTTTCCGTAGTTGAATGACTCTCTTTTTTAGAGAAAGATACCACCCAAATTTCCCCGAGATACCTGTGATTAAGTGGATTTGATGTTCAATGTCATTTCCTTCAATAATTTTCTGGATTTCAGATATTAAACAAAGACTATCTGATTTCTTCTAAACCCTGTAAAGATATCTTTTTTCACCCAAAAAACTGTGCATTAACAAATAGAGTAAGTTCTTATTAATGTATCTGAGGTACCTTCACATAGTCCTTCTGATCCCCTCACAGTTACCATGGATCCTTAGAGTTGCACTGGCATCTTCTAAAGCAGTACCTTCTCAAATGTTCTTCATTATTTTAGTGGATGAATCAAACAGAGCTGCACATTTACATTGCTAGTGAGTTTCAGAGAGTGTCTATTTTAAAGTGTTCTAAGCAACTCATCTTATTGTTCTATATCTGCAATCACTGTATCTGACTTCCTTTTATCTGTTCTGCTTGCTAAGAATGAGGGATGGTTGCCTGGACAGTTCCCATTTTCTCTCCATACATTACAGCATCAATCTTCAGCTGCTTGGCCCCATTTCTCTTACAGACATTGATTGTAGAGCAAGAATTATGAAGGACTTGCCTACCCTGTCTTGGCAGAGCTAGGCTGTCAGCTTACTTGCCTCCAAGTTTTGTCCTTTTTTGGACCGAATTCTGTCTACAGTTGAAGCAAGAGGTTTTTCTTGCCACAAGATAGGCTTGACACTAATTCCCCCATCTCACACTGGAGATTCTTCGATGCTCATCTTCTACTTGGAGTAGAATAGGGGGTGCTGTCAGGCGCTGACATGTCTCGATATCAAAAAATCTTAAGTTAAGAAAACATCTCTGAATGCCATATTCTGCAGATCTCTTGAGGTTTTTGAAGACACCCTATCTATCTCTTATATTTAGATAAGCAACTGTTCCTTGTCTTTTAGCAACTTGATTTCTGATTTGCTTAGAAAATAACTGTGATAGACTATCATAGTAACTAACAAAATGGCATGCTTGCATGACTATTAGTTTGCATTTCTTGATTATCCTAAACAGTTTATGATGGTTGGTAGCAAAAGGCCAAAACTTCACATTTCATTTTTAAGCATTACTAGGTACAATACCTTTAAGAAGTGTTACCCTTAATTTTGTATCAATATACAAAGATCAATACCTATGTAGCCCAATATAATCTTAATTTTTCATCAATATACAAGGTTCAATACCATTGTGGCCAAATATAATCTTAATTTGGCTGAAGACTGATGCTGTAATGTATGGAGAGAAAATGGGAACTGTCCAGGCAGCCACTGGTATGTCATTTCTTAGTTTTGAAAGCTGTGGGCCCTGAACTTCCTATATAATCAGATATATTTATCCCTCTCAAGGCTCTGAGGTGGTTGAAGAATAGATAGCTAGAGTCTCATAGTTAAATTTTGAGTTGTTTAGGAATCAAGAGGGTGTTCTGGATCTAAGAAGATGTTTTTAAAATTGTGATACAAGTTAGTATGAAAGTGGAATTAGATATAGAACTTTTAACTCATGGAGAAGGTTAGATAGTAGAATGTTAAAGTCAGGTGCCAAATGCATCTGGACTGGACATTGGGAATGGATGCTAAGCCATATACCTCTCATAATTGTGGCCTATTTATTTCTGTTGTTTTGTATTGTGTTTATTGTTATAAGAGAAAGAACCATTTGTTGGACTGAAAGGGGGAGCTGTTGGGAGGAAAAAGATATACCTTAAACTAAAAAAAAAAGGGTAGAGGATGGGGGGTTAAGGGGGAAGAGGGTGGAAGGGTGGGACTGGAGGGGGGAGTAGGGAGGGGATTGTGATTGAGATGTAACTTGAAGAAATAAAAAATAAATTATAAAAAAGAAAAAAATTAAATTACTAATGTATTGTTGAAAAAAAAAAAAAGAATGAGGGATGGTGACAGTTTACAGGGCACTCCTGTAAATTCTCACTGAGATGTTAATCTTGTAACCTGACAGAGAAAATAGCAAGGCAAGCCTTCCAAGTATCTGCAGAAATAGATGCTAGGATGGCAGGTTCAAAACACTACTCCTGGAAAGGGCCTGATATTTTAGGCAATGTCAGAGAGGCCAGTATAGCTGGATTGAGTGTACAAGGGTAGAGGAAGGGATTAGACCAGGATTAATCTTAGAGTCCCTAGCATGTCATTATTTTTCAATACTTGACATTTAATAGATGCATCCTACAGATTTTGTAAATGAGGTATTTTTCATGTACTCATTTATAATATTCTTAAAAACATCTTCATGATCTCCCATTGCTTATAAATGGTTACAAATCAGAAGCTGCTCCTCCTACTCTTGAAACTCATCACTTTATACAAAGTTCAAATTAAGCAACCTGGACTTCTTCATCACACTTGAACAGGCCAGATAAAGAGAAGAAAATATAGCCTGAGTTCATAAACCAGGTAAGTAGGATGTCTGAATATGAATAATGACTATTTAATGCCTCCCACGACATTTAAAATTTTTATTATGCTGTGAAAGATTTGGTGAATATAAGACTAACTGTTCTCACAAATGATTATTGTGTTTAATGCTCTCCTATTAGAGAGATTCTCAGACTAATCAGTCACTGACTTTTTGATAAAAATTCAAACAAACACACATATGCATGCACATATGCATGCATGCAAACACACACACACACACACACACACACACACACACACAAATATACAATGCTGTGCTCTTTCACAACTGCTGGCTGGAGGTACTTTTGATCTGCTCATTGATGTCTGTTCTTTCTCCACATTCACAAACACACAATTCTCACAACATTGAATGTGTAACATATTTCCTGTGGAGAACAGATTTTTAAGGGATCAGGGAATGTGGGCATTTAATTCTCATACCACCATAGATTTTCTGGTTATATTTACTAGTATAGTAAACACTAGTTCTGCAGGTTTTCTGTATGTCTTTTGGGAAAACATCTGTTGTTTTCTGCTGAAGGAAATAACATCAATATGCCTTTCCCTAGCCTCTGGCTTAATCATTTGCTTCTACCTTGGCACATTTGAGAATCTATTAACCTCCTCTATTTCCAAAAGTAATATAAATGTATTTAAAAAAATCACAAAGCCATTAAATATGTACAGATGAAAACAACTGTATGAAAAATCTAGTTTCTGAAAGAAAATTTTCAAAAGTCTGTTTCTGTTTTTCTTTCTTTCCTTTTTTATTTTTATTTTTTGGAAAAGAGAGACATGAAAGTGTTGTGGCACTGCAAAGGAAAAACAAGTTATGTCAAAGAGAAATGAAAAAAGCATTAGGCACATGCTCATATCATATAAACTAGACTACTGCTATAGTCTACTGCAGTTTTAAAATGTGCTGTAAGGAATTAATTTTGTTTTGTGTGGTTGGTACCGAGGAAAGGAAATAGAATATTTATGATTAAGTAGATTCATTGGATGAAGGTAATTTTCCTTCTATGCTTTAAAAATCTCTATATTTATACAAAGAAAGTGAAATTATGCAATCCATAAAAATACGTTTTCAATGTTGAGTTTTTATTTGATTAAATAAAACTAACACCTGAGTTTCATAAAAATATGTTTAAAATTAAACCAGTCATAGCTTTTATGTAATAAAACAGTTACATTTATGTGTTATGTAGTACTGTGTAATGTTGTTTTGTTTTTATTTAAATTTAATTTTCTAAGAATTTCATATCTAAATATGAAAACAAATTCATAATTTATACCTCTCTTCTCCTCTTGTGTCTCTTCACTCCATTTCAAACTTATGACCTCTTGTTATTATACTTATTTATAAAAGTTCTGGATATAGGTGAGAGAGATAGATGATAGAGAGAGAGAGAGAGAGAGAGAGAGACTGATAGAGAAATAGTCTACTGAGTCTACTTAATGTGTTTGCATACACATGTGTTTAGGACTGAACACTTAGGATAAGATGACTTGTCAAAAGTTATTCAGAGAAAACTGTTTCTCCCTTTCTCAACCACCACTGATCATTGTAACTCCTCATTTAATGGTGGGGACTTTGAAAACCCCCCATTCACCTTTGTAATTTTGTTTCTCTAATGGTTAATGATATTAAACAGCCTTTAAAATACTTAATAACTATTTTTGTTTCTTATTTTGAGAAATCTCTATTCAGCTCTTTCTGTTTTATTAGTTCTTATATTTTCCTGTTCTATGTATTTTCAAAGTTCTTTTTTATAGTATGGGGAGCTGACCTCATGCCTTCTAATCAAGCTCTCTATCACTTAGCTAGATACCCCGGCTGTATGTTCTTAATATTATTCATCAGCCAGAGGTTATAGATGGCAAAGGTTTTCTTTGTTCTGTGAAATTCTTCTTCACTTTTATGAGTGTTTGCCATACAGAAGATTTTTAAATTCATGAGGTCTCATTTGTCAACTGTTGATATTAAACAATCAACAGTTTGATTTCCTGTTGTAAGTTCTAGTCAGTAATTACTTACCCATGTCTTTATCTTGAAGTGTCTTCTCCATCTTTTTCTCTAACACCTTCAGAATTTCAAGTCTTATGCCAAAGTCTTCAATCTTTTTGGAAGTTGTTTAGGTACTTTATGTGCAGTCTGAGAGATTTAGTCCTCTATGTGTGCATATATGTATGTGTATGTAGTTGTAGGCATATGATGAATGTGTGTATGCATATGTGCGTATGTGTATGAGCATATATAGTGATATATTTCTATACAGTTTCTTCCAAGGGCCTCTAGTGTTTATTATCCTTCCCCCATATTTCATTCTCTATCCTGCCATATACCATATACAACCCCACTTAGTCCCTCTTGTTCCATTATGTTCCTTTCCCCCTTACAAAACTATATTCTGTTTTCCCCTTTTTTAAAATATCCCCTTCTCCACAATGGACCCTATCTAGTTATGCAACTTTTGTCGGTATTCAAAAAGAAAAAAAACCCACACTTATCCAGGGCTTAAAAGGTAATATACATATATGACAGAAAACATACATTTGTCTCTTTGGGTCTGGGGTTACCCCACTCAGAATGATTGTTTCCTGTTCCATCCATTTGCCTTCAAAGTCTGTAATTTCATTGTTCTTGATGGTTGAATAATATTCTTGTATAAATGTGGCAAGTTTCATTGTCCATTTACCAGTTTATGTATATGTAGGCTGCTTACATTCCTTCGCTGTTGTGAATAAGCAACAGGAATATGTGGGCAAGTATCTCTATAGTATAATATTTGTGTTTATGCCCAAAAAGAATATAGCTGGGTCTTGTGGCAGATCTACTTTCAACTTTTAAACAAACTCTGCACTGATTTCCATAGTGGCTGTGCCTGTTTGGACTCCCATCAGGAGGGAATAAGTGCTGTTATCATAGAAAGCTTGCATTCCTCCCTTAATTATAACAAATAGTTTTTCTGGGTAAGTATTCTGGGTTGGCAGTTGGTGTCTTTTAGAATTTGGAATACCTTTTTCCGAGCCATCTAGCTTTTAAAGTTTCATTAAACGAGCAGGTATCATTGTAATCTCTGTGCTTCACATATACCTTGACTCTTCTTTCTTGCAGCTTTCAATATCCTTCCTTTAGGCTGTGATTTTAGTGTTTTAAATAAAATAAGTATTGAGAACTATTTTTTCTGATCCCGCCCTGATAGTTTGTTTCCTGCATGCTCCATTATAGTGGTGAACCTTCCATTGAGGCTCTTATTTGTCTTATTGGGATTTTAATTTCTAGCAACAATTCATTTTGGTTACTCTTAAATGTTTCTTCTTGTAGAGTTCTTTTTTCATATTATGAAACTTCCTATTTCATCCATCCCTTTCTTTAGTCCTGTCAGAGTACATCAGGGCTTAAGGCAAGGTGAATTGAATCACTCAATAAAAGTCAATAGTAAATTATATATATATATATATATATATATATATATATATATATATATATTAATGGAATGTTGGTGAGCTTAGAACACCAAGAAAAAAATGTATCTTCAAGTTATTTTAATTCACTGTCACTGGGGACCATTACCACAGAAATAATTTTTGCAGCAGACATGATGTCTTCATTTTTCATATTGCTTTCCTAATGAGGCTTATCTTTAATAAAACAAATATACAGAGAAATATCTGTTGAAATAGACTTACCCAGTGTTTCACCAGAACTTGCCATAAGTGCTTGACTGATAGTTGTTTGCATTTCTGTGTGCCTTCCTTAGCAATTATAAGACATTAGTGGGCAGAAAAAATTCTGTCTCTTCTGCTTATTGTAAATAATAGCTATCATATGGTAACCAATGAACTGACAATGGAAATTGATCACCTATACAGATAATTAGAACTGAGAAATGAGAGGGGGTTTACATGGAGACAATGGGAGAATTAAGCTCAGTTTGAGTGTTGGGAATGAACACAGGGAGGATCTACTATGTTAGCTAAGACCCTGTAAAAGGAAGAACATAAAACAGATAAGCCTGAGAATTTTGATGTTACTTAAAGTTTATTTTCTTTGTGTTTTAAAATTTCTTTTTCTCATGTGTTTTAGAAACTAAGATTTGAGAGATTAGATTTAAGATTTAGTTAGGCTTACATTATAGGGCCTGAGTAATCCGATGACCGTTGTCTAAATAAATTGTCTAAATTGTGGAGACACATTGAAACCAGGAACCCCTCATCTTAAGAAGCTTGATATCCTGACAGTTCCAGAGTGGTGCTAGAAGACTGGAGAATCCCTAGTATTCAGTACAGATTTGATAGTTGAAGGATTTGTCTGATGTCAGCAACAGAGACAGATACATTTACCCAGAAAGAAGTAAAGACAGCTTATACTGCTCTTTCCTTGGACCTCCTTAGACCTTGGGTACTTGTTTGAAAGTTGGCCATCTACATTAGCTAACTGTTTCTAGAACTGATCTTATAGAAATGTCCAGAAGGGTGTCTCTTTGATAATGCTAAATCTCACCACACTGACAATCTCTGACATGACAAGTTTAACCTTATCAATATCAACCAACAATATCTCATTATTTCATGCTTGATCTCCAAAGGAACACAGCAACAAGGACACAGTCCTACTTAGTACAGTACAAGTGTCTCACATACAACCTGAATCACATAAATTCTTCCCCCAGAATATATGTCACATTTCCTTGAATAACACTTATGGTTAATATCCCAAAAGTTAGATATGTTAATATAGATTTAATACTTAATACTGTTATAATTCAATAAATTGCTATTAAGTTAACATAGTAAAGGAATGAGAGAGGAAAGAAAACATTTATATCCATTTAATGTGTGTGTGTGCATATTGTCATAGACTTAGCCTTGTTACTGCCTTTCTTTCTTTCTTTCTTTCTTTCTTTCTTTCTTTCTTTCTTCCTTCCTTCCTTCCTTCCTTCCTTCCTTCCTTCCTTCCTTCCTTCCTTTCTTTCTTTTTCTTCTTTTTTTGAGACAGGGCTTCTCTGTGTATCCTTGGCTGCCCTGGACTCACTTTGTACACCAGGCTGTCCTTAAACTCATAGAGATCCACCTGCCTCTGCCTTCCAAGTGCTGGGATTAAAGGCACACGCCACAATGTCCAGCTATAACTGCACTTCAAAATTTCATCCTAGCATTCTATCATATCAAGGTAGCTGCTTTGGTGCAATGGAAAATGTGATAAGATCACAATAGAAAAGACACACTCATGAAAATTAAAATCCTCTTTTTTTTCTATAAGTTCTGTAACAACCCATGTGGGCATAGTAGTAATTGTAACTGTCTTCTACTAGCCTTTCATATTTAATCAACACTCAGTGAGTACCTAAATAGGACCAAGTTCTAAACCTGTAACTGTGACTCATAGCTTCTGCTATCTACTTTTGGGTTGTGCCTATATATCATATAAACCAAGTCCCTTAGCCTTTTCCTCCCCTAGTCAACTAATCATAAAACATCTTAATGAGAATATGGCTGCATTCCTATGGGAGTAGGCCTCGGGCCACTATATCATGTAATTTACTTCTGTCTTCAGGATCTATTCAGTCCCAATCACATATACACAAATTTTATTTGATGGTAGATTGCTGCTGCACGTATCTAAGTTTAGGAGCGCACACAGTTCTCATGATGGGTGACTGAAGTCCTGTGGTAATTTGGTGTCCCATGGTTAGGTGTCCGGTTTCCACTAAGTCCTAGGACTGAGTCCACTAAGGCTAAGAACTGACTTTCAAAGGCAGACAGTTGTCTACAGATGTCAGCAGGATATTGTTCCAAAGCCCAAGATTCTCCACTGCAATTCACTTATAGAAGTCTCCAAAGTTTCTTTTTTGTCCACTATTCACTTTATATTTAATTTTTATTTGTTTTTTAATTTTATTTATTTTTTAATATTTATTACTTCAGGTTACATCTCCATTACAGTGTCCTCTTTCCACCCCTCCCAATCCCGCCCTCCCACCCTCTACCCCCTATCCCTTCCATCCCACTCCTCCAGAGTGGAGTTTCTAATAGCATCTTTATCTGCTACTGTACTTCATACACATTGGGTCCAAGGGCAGAACAGCATACGTGGCAGCCACGACCTATTGTGGAACCTTTTCTTATACTGGGCTTTACATAAAACTAACATTTTTTTTTCAAATCAGTTAGTAACACACACAAGTTATGAAAGTATTGCCTGAAAAGTATAAATAGACTCACTGAATAGTGTGCTTATTTTTTAGTGGTAGTGTGTGTGTGCATATGCATACACATGTGCATGTGTGTGTATAATACAATACTGTCACATTAGAAGGTATTGTTCAACATGCCAAATGCCACTCAACCCCTAGAAATTTGCTGAAGTAGAAAGTTCTTGAATTTTATTTATTTTCCTATGATGTACAAAAGTTATACCACCAAGTCCAAAATGGTTGCTATCTCCCCTTTACTCTGTCCGATTAATATGCCATCAATGTATTGGAACAACATGATGCTGTTAAGGAAAAACATATTATCAAAGTCTCTATGTATTAAATTGTGGCACAGGGCTGGAGAATTAATATACATTTAAATACTGTGAATATATGCTGCTGGTCTTGACAGCTAAAAATATTGCTTTGATTAGGCATTGTGAACAGATGTGGAGAGAAAAAATGGGTAGATCAATAATACCAAGAGATGTATTGATTTTCTCAACAAAGGAAAGCACTTTTGGAACAGCACCATGGAAGTAAAGTCACTACTTAGTCAAGCTTATGGGGTCAAAACTCACTTCCCAGGTGCATCAACTCTTTGCAAGGGAAAATTAAAAACACTAAAAGAAAATGTAGTTGAAATTGTAACCCTGAATCTTTCAAGTCTTTCACAACTTTCATAATACTTCCAGGGACATGGATGTGATGTTGGTTTTGGTTCACAATTGTTCTAGGCAGAAGCAACTATAATGGATTCCATTTGGCCTTGTCTGTGGTAGCCCACATTCCAGAGGTGAGAGTATCAGTGTGGGGATTCTTCCAATCCTAAGTGTATCTCCTAATTGCTTACTCTAGGATTGTGGAAATAACCATAGAACAAGTTCAGGGACGGACCAACTGAATGCAGTATGTATTGAGCCTAGTTAAGGTTCTTTCGATTACATGACACCTATAACCTCCTACTTTGACTTGAGGACTATAATGGTCTTTGAGATCTCCTAAAGTGAGCTCAATTCACAGTTAATATCTACTTCAACACAGAAGATCCAATAATGTCCTATTTCCAACATACCTTTACATTCATAAAAGGCCATAGGCCTCTTTGTGGAATTATAAGAGAATGACTAATAGTAATACATTTCAGTACTGTAAGTGTATCCACTTCAAGGGAGATCTAGCCTCTCATGCCTCTCATTTATCCAAATTGACCCAATTATTAAAACAACAACAACAAACAGTTGAATAGCTACAACTCTCTGTTGCTCTGACTCAAAGTAACTTTGTGTTCATTTGCTTTGGAACTTTTCTGCTTACAGAGATTCACCAAGAATTTAGTAGATGCAGTGCTTTCAAAGAGAAAGACCCCTGTAGGCTCATGTATTTGAATGTTTGATTCTCAGTTGGTGGAACTGTTTGAAAAGAATTATTAGGAGATGTGGTCTTGAAGGAGATGTAAAGGGCTTTGAGTTTCAAACAACTCACACCATTTTCAGTTCTCTCTTCCTTCTGCTGGCAGATCAAGATGTGGGATATCATATATTCCTTTCAGCGTGCCTTTACTCTACTGCCATTATAGAGTCTAAGTCTCTGTAACCATGAGCCTAAGTAAATGCTTTCTTTTCTAAATGGTTTTGGTCATGGTGTTTTGTCATGGCAATAGGAAAGTAACTAAGACAACTAACTATCTATCTCCCTTTGAGGAATATTAAAATTAATTAGCCAGTGCCATAGCTCAACACAAGGCAGACTGTTTTTCGCTTCTGATTTCCATTTAATGCTGCTCATCTTAACTTTTACATTTGACTGTTGCCACTGCTGCTTGACCCTTGACGATGTGGGATCTAATGGGGTCCATTGCATTTAAATTACTCTTTTGAGTGATTGTGACTCCCACTTCTAGGTCTGGAATAAAAAGAAAGCAATTATAGAACCTAAAATTATGATAGTGTTTCTTTCACAAATCTGTTTCTCATATTATTAGGGAAGACATAAGGTTTATATAAGAAATTGAACCCTCAGGTTAAAGAGATGTCTCAGTGTTAAGAGCACTTTTTGTTCTTCCAAGGATACAGGTTCACTTCCAAACACCCACATGATGGCTCACATCCACATGTAATGTAGCGTGAGTTTCAGAGGATCTGAAACCATCTTTTTATCTCCTCAGACACCAGGTTGGTACCATGAACAGGCACAAATGCAGAAAAAAATACCCACAAGCGTAAATCCAGGGGAAAAAAAACCTATCCACATAAAATAAATATAAATCTTTATACAACAAGAAAAACAAGAAGAAACCTATCCAAGCAATTCAACTTCCCTGAACCTTTTAAGCCCTTAATCAACATTAATCCTCAGGCATACACAGCTCATTCATAGTGGTTCTTCTGATCCATATCTCATCCAAAATGTCAAACAAACCATTGGCATTACACTTATTATAATGTGAGTGCTAGAACAATAAATACAGAATGGGTAAGTATTCATATCTAGGTTTAGGTTTTTCACCATCAGACTATACCCTTAAAAACATAGTTCTACTAATAGTCCCGAGATCTCTGATTATATGAATTGCATTGGTAATGTAGCATACCTCCTTATGAATCACATTTTGTAGCTCACTTCTAGGAAATTCTGAGACTTGTATCTGGTTGTAGGTCTAGAGATCATTCTGGGTGATTCAAGTGGATCCCTGGGTGTTTCAACATTATCTGGCTTGAATTTCCTTCAAGGAAGGACACTGATGTTTTCATTGATGATACAGGATTAATTTCTTCATGCAGTGGTGGCCATTTCTTCAGGAGGTTGATGTGGTAGTTGAAGTGCAGTTACATCTGACACTAAGGATGGAGAGTTTACTTCCTCAGCAAAATAAACCCACCAGCATCTATGCATCTAATTTCTGGGCTTCACCCTTGCACTCCTACACATTGTTCCAAGGTACAAGGCATACTCTTTTCAAATCTTTTCAGATATTACTTCAATTTCAGACAGCATTTGGGGTAAAACTCACATTCAAGTTGTAAGTCAGATAATTATATGATGAGGGCTCTATTGAGGTAGTGTTAAGCATTCTAATTATTAATTGGCCCTGTTTGCTGTCTGTTACTTATATTGATTCTGATTGGTTAAATAAAATGTTGAGGCCTGAGATTGGGCAAAGACAGAGAAAGGTGGCACTTCCTGAGAGTAGAACAGGAAGCCTGTGCTTTAGACAAAGGATTAATGCATTCCATCCAGGAGCAGGAAGAAAGAGGCACACACCATGGGTTAGAAAAAAGAAACTCATTCCACATGGCCAGGAACATCAGCATATCATGGAGAATGGCAGTCCAAGGGGACGTATGTATATATGGGGTCATATTTGGGTAGTAGACTTAAGAGCTAGCTTAGATGGGCCAGGATTGCATAACTCAGGCCAAAGCTTGTTAAAATCCATGTGGTCTCTGTGTATTCATTTATAATGGAGGAATAAGGATTAAAGGCTGCCAAACAAATTAACAATAATCTAAATACAGGCTAAATAGCTTAATTAGCCATATTTTTTTTTACAGGGCTCATGTTTCATTGAGGGGAAGTTATGGCCTATGGCTCATGAGAGAATGTGCTGTCTTGGAACACAGATAGAAGACTTTATATCTGATGTTAATATCAGCACAAAATACTGTACAATTTTAAAAACCTCACAATCTTCTAAAATTCCAATGCTTTAAATCCGCAATATCTCCTTTGAAAGTTCAAATTTTTAATTGTGGGGTTCTATAAAATAAACTTAAATTGCATACTTACTTATTCTAAATGGTAAGAAGGAAGGTGTAGAAATAACCACACTTAAATAAAATCAAAATACATCAGTGTAGCTGTATGACATCTGGAATTCATTCATGACCTTCCTGACTCTAAACAGCATGGGAAGCTCCATTTCTCCATTTCTGCCATCAATTACACAAAGCATATCTTTAGGTTCAGGATGGCTTCACTCCAAATCTACAGCAGTCCCTGGAAGATGTCTAAAGGCCCTGGTATTTCCAATATCCTGATATTTCTACTATAACTGAGCCTTTATTTTCACAAATGGCTTCTCCTGGCCTCTCTGTCTACAAACCTCATGACTATCATATGGTGCCCAGCCTCAGCAGTTCTCAATGACTTCTGCAGTCTTGCATTTCTTGTGCCTTCAAGACCAGTACCAGGTGGGTGAATTTTACACATTTCCAAGTTTTGGCTACCAGTGTGAGATGATCCTAGTCATATTGGGATATAGCTTCTTCATGTTCACCCTGCAGAATACTTCCCAGAAGATTTTACTTCAATTATGTTGATCTCTTATTAATCATAGCTGACACTTCAGCCATTGACAAAGTAAAGCACACACAGAAGGTTTCACTTCAGTAGTGGTAGTTTCTTGTTAATCACAGATGATTCTTTAACCCCATCGGAGCAGCAACCACAGAATTAAAGTTCAACATATCTCACAAATAGCTCTCATAGAGTTTTTGCTTTCATCTGAAACTTCAGAAGCCAGACCTCTATTGTGAGGCTGCATTTCTCTCAGCATTTTTATTTTCTAATCTCTCACAGAACAACCAGTAACATTCTGAGCAGCTCTCAATGTTTTCCCAGCTCAAAGTTACCAATAATGATGCATTTTTAGTACTTAGAATCATACCTTATCTAATCTATGTCAAATAAATATTATATGAATAAAATAGTAAAATATGCACCAACTTTTCACCATAAAATAAGCAATCAAATCTCATGTCCCTCCTTCCCAGCTTTTTATTTATAATTCTAATCTTATCTTACTTGCATTGGCTTTTCACTCTATTGAAATATTTTAGATCAAAACCAAGAATGACTATTCTTCTCTGTGACATTTACAATAAAATTTTCATGCAGCTGAAATCAAAAGTTTCTTTTTTGATTTCATATTTTCTTTAGTTGCATGTGAATAGAACAGCACTAAGGGATTATTTACTGGAAGCCAGTCTTATAAATAACAAATTAAAAGCAGCCTTACAGGAATGAGGAAAAGAAAGAGCAGTAAGTCATATCCCTATTATTTGTGTGCATATTAATACTGGAAGAACATATTTTAATAGAATTTTTATCAGTGTGACTTCTTCAAGACTGTCTAAGGTCATATTTCTTATGTAACAGTAAAAGTTCTTTAGTATTGACTATCCAAAAAAGCCACCATGAAAACACTAAAATACCTTAAATATAGAGCTATTATAATAAAAAATAACTCATCCAAGTGTGGCAGTAAGATGCTCAGTAGCAATAAAATACCATTAGGTGTTGAAAATCTTTCCTTGCCTCTCCATCATCCTCCTTCCTCTGAGAAGGGGAATATTCTACACATACAGAGAGAAAATACACAATATTCAAAAAGTAAAAATGGAAACATATTTAGAATATTCTAAATGCATGGAGAGATTTGAAACATCATATAATGGGAGATAGAGACAGCAGAAAATTATTAAATTAAATTACAATGAACTCAGTTTTTATCTTGTGTAGGTAGATGTAGGGTAGAAAATGTCATTTATTCATTTGTGGGAGCTCTGACTTCAGGAGAATTAGTATCATAGCATATGGCATCTTTTATGACACTGGAAATATGAGATATTATGTGCATATTTATGAAAACTATATTATCTTCTTTTAATCAACTGTAACAGATCTGATTGCATCATGGAGGAATATGTGAGCTTGTGATGAATTCAGCTCTTTTCTCTCAAAATATTCCGGTTGTTTATACAGGAACCAACATTGACTGGTTTGGGTTCAGGCTTTCCCCTTGATTGTGATTTTTCAGGTACTGTAATTTTCCTTCAAATTTCTCTCCTCACTCTCTTTGTTTACTTTGAATTGTTGTTATAATGACACACACGATGAGATGCGATTGTCAGTCCTCTGATTCATCAGAGAAAAAAGCACTTCTACACTTTTAAGTCAATTTTGAAGCAAGTTTTAATTAAAACTGGCCAAGAGTGACTGAACAGGGCCATCTCTGAGTTTCCAGGCAGTGGACAAAAGGTAAAGCCCACAATTCATTGCATTTCCCATCAGGTCCAATCAGGGGCAAGCATACATCCTTTTATTTCCTACCCACATACTTCCTCCCTACGTGTTTTCAAGTGCATCCAGTACAGTTGGTTCAAACAAACTTGTTTAGGGGAGTGAAAATACATGGCTTGTTTTTTTCTTTTTTTTTTTCCTCAAGAACTACAGCTCCCAGCATTCCAGGATTGCCTTGTCCTTGGGCAGGTGGGGTTTACAGGTTAACTTTGGCTCCTACACAAGTCTTATCAATATGAAATTGTGTCACAGCAAAATATGTAGACTTTGACATCAAGAAAAAGACAAATTAAATTTTGGCTTTCCAAAGTATAGCAATTTTCATTTCTTGGAACCTTGGTTTTACCACAATAGTGATTTCTTCTTATATTAATGATGGACCACAGACTTCTATTATGTTGATGTCTTTTAAACGGCCAAAGCAATCCCTGAATGATTAATCTAGAGTCACTATTTTCATTTTTATTATTCAAAATTTTTAGTTTTAATAGTCTAAAAGAAGCTATGGGTTTTTGTTGAATAGGCAAAACATCTGCTGTGTATATCTATCTACCTTGGGAAGATGTTTTCAGGGGAGGAAAGAAAAATTCTCCTATGCCATTCATGTCATCTATATTGCCCAATCCACTGGGAATTTAGTCATCATTTAGCACTTAGTACTTTTGGCATGCCTATGAATTCTGCCTGCAAAAGCCTTCTGGGAAGCTGGATCACTCTTTCTAGAGGCTCCTCTCACTGCCTTTGCCTGTTGTTTCTCTTCTCAAAGTTTGGTATCTACACTGTGAAGTGCCACAAGATCTCACATTTGACTTGTCTTCCGGCCCCTATTCCTTTGGGATCTTTTGTAAGTTTGTGTTTTATGATTATCATTTTTCATATTATTACCCAGTTGTGACCTCATGCCTGAGCCTCAGACACAGATGTTTAAATACAGCATACCAATTTTATCCATCAAGGATAAAATTTATTGATATTGGTCTGTCTTCTTTAGGAGCCCATTATTTGATGCTAAAGTGAATATGTAACTGTTAGGAACCTCCAAAGATAACTAAAATATAAAGCTGTATGTATTTTGTTACTAGTTTTTTATTTAATGTATGCAATATCATTGAAATAATATTGTAATTACATTTTGTGATTCACATAAAACAATTGATTTATTAATCAGTATTCTTTCAATAGGTTTCTGTTTAAAGATCCTATCCTATAATTAATAAATTTTCTGAAGAGTTATGATCATAATTTTTAAACTCTTACAGAGAGCTTATTACTGGATACGGATGATGGGCAAATCCGGTTGGTATGTTCATTGCCGAAATTTCTATCACAATGACTAATTTCTTTTGGCAATTTACTAAAATGTGAAAAAAATTTAAATCCACAATTTAAAAATGAGTAAATCTAATAATGTCAAGTTAGATAAATAAAAGATAAATTAAGGAATTGTACATTTTGACAAGTTATGAAAAAGACTCAAAGAAATCCTGCTGATTAATTGCTGACAAAAGTTCACAAAACTCAAGTGGAAAAGCAGATCCAGTATATGGATGAAGTGGAAATGCAGAGCTCTATCAGAGACTCTGTTAATCTTTCCTTGCCTCCGGAGATGTTTGCCAAACTATAAAGTGGAGAAGGGGAGGACCAGGAGATAAAAGACACAGAAAGTTAGGATCAGGAGTTCTTATACAAACTGATGGCTGATGACAAGCAAGTTTATTAAGCCACACAGCCTTTTAATGTTTATACAGGGGAAATGGCAGAGGTCAGCTGAAAGCTAAACTAGACAATGTTGGCAAAGAGAACACAGGATACCTTAGACAGAGCTGCCCCCAGAATCTGAAATTTTGGCTCTTTAAAGCCCTGGCTCCAGACCCAGACAGGACCTTGTAAATCTTTCCCTGAGCAAGGACACCATAGAACTAACATTTCCTGAATCTTTTCATGAGGCTCTCTGAAAAAGCCTTGGATGGGTTTGACTCCCAACATTTTACCCTCTGTATCTAAAGTGTTTCCAGTTTGAATCATCTGTATTTCTTTATGGGGTTTTATGTGAACCTAAGTTTTCATTTATATGGTTCCCTCTCATCTCCCAACTCCCCTCAGACTCGCCCTCTACCCTTGTATTCTGTCCCAGCATAAAAAATAATATCTCATGTGGAAGCTGCAGTCTGTCTCAGTGTATCCACAATATCCCTTTTGTCCACACATTTTGCTTGCAAATGTTCATTAAAATGACTCCTTGGTCTGGTTTCTGCTACTTTGTCAATACAGGAACCTCACTGGAACTCCTCTCAGAAATGCTGTAACTGTCCTGTGTCATGGAGATCTTGCAGTCCTGAGTTGTGGAACTGGCTTCTTCTTTCACTCCAGCAGTTCATCCATGGGGTAGATGTTGGGGTGGACCAATTCAAAGTCTTGGTTCTGGACCTTCAACCTCCACTTGCAGGGACAGTTCTACTATGGAAAAGCGCAGGGCCTGCTCTCCCGAGTGCTGCATCAAGTGAGGGGCAGGGACAGCTTTCTTGCTCTTCTGACCCCATCTGGGCCTGATCTCCTGCTGGCCAATGGTGGTGAGGGCAAAAGGGAGGAGAAGGGATCTCTCCCTAGCCAACACCACCACATAGCAGACAGAAGGCAGGACTGGCACACCCACAACCCCCATATCCAGGACCAGCTGTAGTGTGCTACCCAGGCAAGGCGCAGAGCCTGCTCTCCTGAGTACTGCAGCACATGAAGGGCAGGGACAGCTCTCCTGCTCTTGTGGCCCCATCTGGACCAGTTCTCACCCTAGGGCTGGGTCTCCACATCCCCCACATCCAGGTCCAGACAGAGTTCTTCTAGTTTCTGATTTACTTCCTCTCTTGGAAGCCCATCTCGTGCTTGTCTGAGAGCCCATATTTTAAAAGCAAGATTCTACTGTCTTGCCATTTGTCCCATCATGAAGTGGTAGATGGCCTGGTGAGGCTGCGAAATGACTCATTCAGTACTCACTATGGATTCAGATGGATAGCATTACCTTTGAGGGTACCATCATTTCCTAAAAGTTGCAATAATTCATGTTCTCATTTTCTGTTAGATAGATTTCTTTCCTAGCCAGAAGTCAAACTCACTGGAGCCACCATTCATTATCATCATTATAAATCTGTCATAGAGTTTCTGCTTCTAGTTCTACAAGTTTAGACAGTGTTGATGTCAGTTAACAGAGAGATGGACTTTCACGAGGAAACATAAAATTGGCTCTATTTCATTGGACTTTAAGATCCACATCTGACCATTTGGAACTTTTTGTTCCTTTGTTGAAAGGCATCAAAAGCAGTTCACTGTTGAGTGGGACATCTTGATCCTGATTATCAAAGAGACATAGACATTCTCCTGACAGTGACCTTGAGCTATGTCCCACCCAGTAGATTTTTAGAGTGCCTTTTAGTGCTTCTTTACTCAGTGGTTAAATCTGAGAGAGAACTACAAAAGCACAGAGAAGACAGCTAAAAGCAAAGTTCCCTGGAAATGAAGGCTCACATCATAAAAAAGCTACTGGTGAAAGGAAAAAAGAATATGAAATTCTAAAAGAAAAAGCAACTATAATTACTTACTGTAACCTTGAAATTGAAATTGAAGATTAAAATATCTTTGCATATATTTTTCTTGCTTTGTTCGGATTTCTGTTTATATTAGCTAATCTTCCTAGCCCCCCTTTCCTTACCTTTTAATATAAAATTTGAGTGTAATTGTAGTTTTGAAACTAATAACTTTTTAAGACTTTTTTAAAATAAAGTTTTAATTTATTGCCCATGCTGAACTGAGACTTACTGTGTAGCAGATGCTGGCCTTGCTTTGCATCTGTCCTACTGGGGTTACATGTATGAGCCATAACATTCACCTCCAATAATCTTTAAGTTGAAGGATGTCAAAGATGACTTATACCTTTACTAGAGAGAAAAAGCATTACCTCAAGATGGAAAGAGTCTATTGGTGGGTTCTTAAATTACCCTAAAAGGATGATTTTATTTGATAACTTGAGAAAATTCTGTTTCAGTCTGTAAGTTTAATATGGTTGAAGGATGTGTGTGTGTGTGTGTGTGTGTGTGAGAGAGAGAGAGAGAGAGAGAGAGAGAGAGAGAATGAGTAGCTTTCAAGACTCTGTCACTTATACTGAGCTATTTTCTTTGTATAGTAGTTTGTTTATCCATTTATTGACACATATTGATCCAACAATCTGAAGAAATACTTTCTGAGCCATGAAGACAAAACAAGTCACTGAGATCAAGTCATCACATCAACAGTATCTGTTTGAAATCAAATAGATACTGTTTTCAGTCTCAGAATGTCCATGTACGTCTGCACAGGACTTGATGTGCAACCTAGCTCACTCCTCTGTTTCCCATCATCCTAACATAATGACAGACTTGTGATGGTTCTTGACAAGTATGCTCAGGTTTATAGGTTATATTAGACATTAAAGGATTTTTAGAGGGTACTATCCACTCTGCACACAATCTTTGATGGCCAGTTACTTGCACTCTGACTTCTTATCTGCCTTTGGGAAGCACAGGTTTCTGAGCAACAAATAAGAGTAAGTACAGCTGATAAATAGCTTGTAAAGCTCACAGTCAGCTGCTATATAAAACTTGAAATGACATGGCCCAGCAGAGATTCTGCTTTCTCCATTCCTTCTCACCTATAATTATATTCAATTGAAGTCATAATTTGGAGACTTTATCACTCCAAATTGTACAAAATTAGAAGTAAAAGCCAGACAAATGAATGTCACGGTTAACATAATTATCACCTAGACAGGATCTAGAATCACCTGGGAATCAAATCTTTGAGCATGTTTAGATGAGATTAGTTGAGGTGGGAGAACCATCCAGAATCATGGGTGATGTCTTTCCATGGGCTGTCATTCCAGATTGAACACAAAGGCAAAAGCAGGTAAAACTACAGCTCTCTGCTTTCTGACCAGGTACATTGTGATGTCTGCTTGATGCCTCTGCCTCCACACCTGCTCTACCTCCTCTGCTATGATGGACTGTGACTATCCTGAAATGATGACTTAATAAACCCTTGCCTTGCCAAGTTGTTTTTGCCTCTTATTTTGTCACAGTGAGAAGAAAATGGATAATGTAATGGTTGTGAAAAATATTATGAAACACAAATGGACAGTTCAGAAGATATTTGAAGATTTGACAGTTTTTATGGGAACACAATGGGTCACAATGAATCCTCAGAATGACCTCCATACTCCTTGATATATGGCTAAATAATTACATATATTCTCATGTGGCAAGATATGACAGTGATAATTGGAAGATTAAAAAGGACTGCCTGAAGTGACTAACAGGCTATCAGGACTAATAACAGTTGGGTGGTAGATGCTGCCGCCTGGTGGCTCTTGGTGAGGAAAAGACAGAAGTAAAAAAATGTACACCATCAGAAACAAGGAAATCATGCAATTTGCTGCCAAATGGATGAAACTATAGAAGCTCATCCAGAGTGAGCTAACTCAGACCCAGAAAGATTCACATGGCATGTATTCACTTATAACTGTATTTTTTTTAAGTATCATACACCATGATCAAGTAGGCTTCATCCCAGGAACGCAGGGATGGTTCAATATATGAAAGTCTATCAACATCATTCACCATATAAACAAGATGAAAGAAAAAAACCACATGATAATCTCGCTAGATGCAGAAAAAGCATTTGACAAAATCCAACACCCCTTCATGCTAAAAGTTCTGGAGAGAATGGGCATACAAGGAACGTACCTAGAAATAATAAAGTCAATATACAGCAAGCCAGTGGCCAACATCAAATTAAATGGAGAGAAACTTGAAGCATTTCCTCTAAACTCAAGGACAAGACAAGGATGTCCACTTTCACCATATCTCTTCAATATAGTACTTGAAGTCCTTGCTAGAGCAATAAGACAACTAAAAGAGATCAAGGGGATACAAATTGCAAATGAAGATGTCAAATTATCCCTATTTGCAGACGATATGATAGTATACATAAGCGACCCCAAAAATTCCACCAGAGAACTCTTACAGCTGATAAACACCTTCAGCAATGTGGCTGGATACAAAATTAATTAAAAAATCAGAAGTTCTTCTTTACACAACAAACAAATGGGCTGAGAAAGAAATAAGGGAAACAACCCCCTTCACAATAGCCACAAACAATATAAAATACCTGGGGGTAACTCTAACCAAGCAAGTAAAGGACCTGTACAACAAGAACTTATAACTGTATTTTAATCATATAGTACAGGATAACTACCCTACAACCAACAAACCGAAAGGAAGAGGAACATAGTCCTTGTTACCTGTTAGTGAGACACTTTACCATAGGCCCCAGTGTAAGAGGAAGCTCTTAGCCCTCATATGACTGATTAACTGAGGGAGGACTGAGATATGGGGGCACCCCCCACCGGAGGAATAGGATAGGTGGGAGGGGAGGGGTAGATGGTGGGAGGGTGGGACCCAGAAGAGTGGAGGAATGATGGGGCTGTAAGGGAGATGTAACTTGGAGTAATAAATAAACATAATTAATGAAAAAGAAAGAAAGAAAGAAAGAAGGAAGGAAGGAAGGAAGGAAGGAAGGAAGGAAGGAAGAAAGATAGAGATGTTGCAGGGGAGAGCAGCAGAAGCTACAGGGGAATTGCTGCTTCTCATACCCTGGACCTACAGTACTGGAAGAGAACATGGTAGATCTCATGGGTCTAGGTGAACGATCATAATCTTTCCACCTACAATCTCTCCATCACCACACCAGAACCTCAAGGAACATCTAAGCATTTAGGACACAACAACTCCCAGTTGCCCCTCCTCTGCACAGTAACACTTGGAACCTGCTAGAGCCAGAGGGATCTGAAAACTCCACCTTTTAACCCAGTACATTTGTGTTGCAATTCACTCTATAAGTATTTTTTCCTGTTTTTTAAACTCCACATTTGCATATGTGTCACATGATGATATTACTTTGATTGTATATTTCTCAAATTTCAGGACCATTGTTATGTTTCTCGATATAGATTACAATAAGGCATTCTTCATTATGCTCTTCACTATCTCATACACTTCACCTGTTATTCTTCATTATTTCCTCTTTTTTGCATCCTTCTCTCCTCCACTTTTGGCTTGTTAATTATACTCTCCTATAACTTTAACTTGCTCTAATGTTTGTGGCCACTAATAGTATCCTATCTTTTATTTCCAAACTATTTTGCCTACCTTGACTTTGTTTTTAAAGTTGGTCTAGTAATTCTTATTGGTATACAGCTTATTTTCCTCACACTTCTACACTTGCTAATGGAAATCTCATAATACTGTGTACTACCTTTTATTGTTTATCCCACAAGAGTTACTGGAGTCAAATGGGCCACTGTTGTTAATTAAGTAGCATGACATTAGTATTAATGTGTAGCAGCAATTGTTGCTCTCTTAGCTAATATTCTCTTCAGGGAATGATACCAAATGTATATCAAGTACAGCATCTAAGAACTGTTTTGTGAGCTACGCATTCAATATGCCACACCCAAGTCCCACTTAGATATTGCAAGTAGTTCATCTGAAAGAATATAACTAAAAAAAAAAAAAAACTAAACCAAGCAACAAAATCATATATGCATAAATCCTAATTCAGTAAGACAAGAAACATGGAAAACCAAGACAACATTACTCTTCTGAAAATTATTTAAAACCTACAGTAATGGCATCTTATGAAAACAAGTTAAATAAAATACAAGATAGAGAACTCAAAATAACTAAATGATTACATTAAGAAGTCAAAGATCTCAAATAAATAATTCAATGATACTGGTTAGGGTTCTAAAAACAGAAGAACAAACCAAACTCCAAGTCAATAGGCAGAAAAAAAATCATTGAGATCAGGAAAGAAACTAATAAAATGGAAAAACAAAACAAAACAATATAAAGAACAAATGAGACAAATAATTGTTTATTTGAAAAGATAAACAAACCTTTAATGAAACTAACAAGCAGAAAATGGCCCAAATTAGTAAAGTTAGAGACAAAATATGGAGACTTGCAAAAGAAAAATTCAGAAATTTGTAGATTTTACCTAAAAAATATTCAAGTTAACTGTTAAGCCTAAAATCATTTTACATGCATGTATCCTGCCAAAATTAAACTGAGATATGATTGGTCGATGACTTAAACTCTCCCAACTAAAAAGGGTCAGGCCTACATGGATTCACTAGTAAATTGTATTAACCTTCAAAGAACTAACAGTAATGCTCCTCAATCTCATACATGAAAGAGAGGGGGTGGAGAGGAATATGACCAAACACTTTCTACAAAGCTAGAATCACCCTGAGCCCCAAACCAAATGAGGACACAGAAAAGAAAATTATAGGCAAGTTCACTCTTGTGAACATACATGTGAAAATTCTCAGCAAAATACTGGCAAGCCAATTCAATAGCATATCAAAGAGAACAATTATCAAGATTAAGTTGGGTTTATTCCAGAAATGCAGTGGTAGTGCAATATATAAATCAGTAAATGTTATAAAATGCATAATGGAATCAGGGTCAGAATCACATGGCCATCATTCAATAGTTACAGAAACAACCTTTCAAAACGTTCAGTAGTTGTTCACATTAAAAGTCATGGAGTACTGTCTTGGCCAACTACTTCCAGGCATCGGACCTGTCCTGGACTATGTTTGAAATACCCTGTGACACTTCATTTGGAAAAACTGATTTTCCCTTTGACAACATGTGTCGATAGCAAATGGATTCTTCATTATTTTGTGTGAAAAAAATTAATTAGAAAAAAGGTGTAATAGCACAACTGATTGATTTTTAAAACTTCCCTAAAGCTATTAGCTAAATTAAAAAATATATTAATTATATATATTTTATAGAATATATATAATTTTATATAATTAAACTTATAATTTAATTATAATTATATATATTATATAAAATATATTTTATAAATTAAAAAATATATACACTAACCAGATAATGTTGGATGAACATCTAATACATTGATTCTGAGAGGCTGATTTCAATGCTGACATCTGGTTACTGCCCCTTCTGAGGAATTCTCTGATTGGTTAATAGAAGCCTCTGATGGCCAATTAGCTGGGAAGAAAGAGTATAGGAAGGTGGGACTTCCTGAGACGGAAACAGAAATCCTGGGTTTTACACAGAGGAATCTCTCTTTCTGCCAAGAGACACAGAAGAGGACAGATGTGTCTGAGAGCTCTGGAAGATACAGCAAACCACATGGCTGTTTGAGATTAGGTGGTCTGGGATTAATTTCGGTGAGCTAGTTGAGAGTTTTCCCAGCTAAGGGCTAAGCATTGAAACATTAAAAGGTCTTGGTATAATTATTAGGAGAAAGGCTGCTGACGGTTTCAGGTTGGAAGGCCTACAGGCTTCTGGCCACAGGCATAACGGCAAGCCCCAGAGGCTACCCTGCCAGGCTGCTGATGGCTGTTCTACTGGCTTAATATAAGTTTAACATTATTAAAAAATATCCAGCAGCTGTTCCCCCCAGGCTGCCCTGCCCAGCCTATAGTCCTCTAAAGCAGTCAGGCCTGCCAATCCCCTGCCAGGCCACTGATTGTTCCACCAGCCTAATATAACAACTAATATCTATTAATGAAAATACTAGTTAACTGAGTTTAGGTTGCAGGTGGTGAAAGCCACCCTTGGTCCAGAACGTTATCCCCAGGATGAGTCAGGCCACCAGTTATGGGGAATCAGGCCTGCTGGGGTCCCGCCAGCCTGCTAGCTGCTCTGCCAGCCTACTATTACAGTTTATACTTATTAATAAATATGATTGATAATTAAGTGCAATTTTAAGATAATTAAATAAAATTCATCCACTCTTAGAAAAAGTCAGGAACTTACTCAGAACAGAAAGAATATATCTCAATATGATAAAGGTTATATATAGGAAAAACTATAGCAAGAATGTATTGAATTGGGAAAATTTCAAAGCATTTCCACTAAATTCAGGAGGAATACGAAGATGTTTATTATTTACATTCTCAATTGATACAGGAATAAATAAAAGGGAACAAACATGAAATTAAGTGAAAGTATCTCTGTATGAAGATATTAAGAGTCTGCACCTCAGGTGTCCTAACGTCTACACAAGAAAACTCAGAATTTGACAAGCACTTTCAGCGAAATATCAGAATACAAAATTAACAAACAGAAATAAAAGCCATCGTATACCGCAATGGCAAACATATTAAGAAAAAAGTCAGGGAAACAATTACATTCACATTAACTAAAAAAAATCACAAACAAGTAAACACAGCTTGTAATAAAACTAGCCAAAAAATTGAAATATCTTTACTATCACCATCATGCATAAGAAAGAAATTGAAGAAGACATTAGAATTGTGGAAATGGAAACCTCACAAAAGCAATGTACAGATACAATGCAATCCTAATCAAAATGACACTCAATTCTTCAAAGAAATAGAAAAAAAACTTAACATCCATATGGAAGAACAGAAGATCCCCGATGAGTGAAGAAAATTTCAACATCAGTAACAACAAAACAACAAACACTACCAGAGGTATGAGCATGCCCAATTTCAAGCTATATTACATAGTCATTGTAATAAAAACAGCATGGTGCTGGCACAAAAACAGACATATAAATCAATGGTACAGAATAAGGGACCCTGAGAGAAAGGAAATAGGAATTATTTGAATTCTTTTCCCATTTGTTTCCGTCTCTCATCTTACTACTCTATCTAGGGATTCAAGCACTATATGAGAATGAGTTGGAAGACCAGACAGTTCTGTCTCATTCCTGGTTTTAATAGGAATGCTTCAAGTTTTTCTCTTTTTAAGATGATATGAAATATGGCTTTATAAACCTAACATAACCTATATTAGGTTGAAGTTTGTTCCCTATGGCTCTATTCTCTCTAAGACTATTACGATGCAGGTACCTTATATTTTTTCAAAGGCCTCTTCTTTATCTACTGAGAATATATGTTTTTGTCTTTAAATTCATTTACATGCTTATCTATATGTTATATGTTTAAATCCATTTATATGTTCATTATATATTTGTTTATCTGTTTATTTATTTACATGTTGAATTATCCTTGCATCTCCAGAATAAATCAAATTTGATCATGTTGGATATTTTTAATATATTCAGTTTACAAACATTTTGTGGAATATTGTTGCATCTGGAAACATCATAGATGTTGGTCTATAACTCCACTTTCTTTGTCTTTTCCTAGCTTTGAGACTAGAATAATGCTGGCTTCATAGAGAGAGTTCAAAAGTGCTCCATCCATTTCTGTTTGCTTGGAATAGTGTGAGAAGTGCTGGTTGTAGCTCTTTAAAAGGCTGGTAGAATTCTGCTGTAAATTCATCTACACCTGGGATTTTTAGTCAGATCTTTTATTACTGTTTCAAACTACTTGATTTTTATGAGTCTACTAAAGTTGCTGACCTTTTCTTGGTTTAACTTTAGTGGTTTGTATATATATGTAAATGGATCTATTTCTTTTAGTTTTTCCATATTTGTGGGCTGTACTGGTCCAGGGAGGAGGGAGGGGGCTGTGATTGAGATATAACTTGAATTAATAAATAAATATAAAAAATGCTCCTATGATGTTCTGATTTTCTTTTGTGTCTATTTTAATGCTGTTATGCTCATCTCTAATTTTATTTATTTGGGTCTTTGTTTTTTTTCCTTCCTTTGGTTAAATCTGCTAAGAGTATGCCAATCTTGTTTATGTTTCAAACAACCAGCTCTTACACTACTTGATTTTATTTATTGTTTTGTTGATTTGTCCAAGGGGTTTTGGGTATGTTGTGGTTTCATGTTCATTTCCAAGATTAAAAATATATTTCTTTTCGATTTATTCTTTGACCCACACACCATTAAGCAATGTATTATTTAATCTTCGTGAGTTACTGTAGCTCCTGGAAATTATTTTGCACTTGATTTTGAGATTTATTGCATTTGGTCAGAGAGGATACCTAGAGATTTTAAACATTTCTATATTTGTTGAAATGTGCTTGTGTCCCCAACATGAGAAAACGTCTATGGCTTGCTGAGTGAGTTGTGTACTTTTTTAGTGTCTGGTAAACTATTCTGTAGATAACTGATAGGTCACTTAGATGTGCAATGCCATTTAGTTCTGACATTTCTCTGTGTATTTGTTGTCCAGATGACCTGTCTACTGGACAAAGTGGCCTATTAAACAAGTGCTGTTACTGAGTTAGGATTAGTCTGTCATTTGAAGTTCAGCAGCATACATTTCATGAAATTTTGTGCTCCAGATTGTGGAGTGTATGTATGTTTATGATTGTAATGTCTTCCTTCTGTGTTAGCTGGTCTCTTGATCAGAATCAAATGATCTTTATGTCTTCTGCCTAATTTTGATTTGACATCTGTTTTCTCAATTAGGAAAATAGTGACACCTGTTTGTCCCCTTATCCCATTTGCTGGGAATACTTGTTACTGTTATTCCACTTGAAAGCTTCTCTTTTAAGGTAACAAGTGCTTCTTGAAGACCAAATAATAATTAAAAAATAATAATAACAGTAATAATAATAATAATAATAATAAACATTGTTTCTTAATTCATTCAACTTATGTGTGTCTTTTTGGCAAGCTTCAGTCTACTTGCAAGTGATTATTCATTAGGGAAAGAGAGGAACTCTTTTTTTTTAATTTATTTATTCATGACTTCAGGTTACATCTCCATCATAGTGTCCTCTTTCTACCTCTCCCAGTCCCACCCTCCCACTCTCTACCCCCTGTCCTTTCCATCCCACCCCTCTGGAGTGGAGTGTCCCTACATAACAGTCGCCTGCCCCAGTTCAGCAGTCATATGAGGGCCAAAAGCCTTCTCATACACTGGGGGCCTACAAGGCAGTCCCAGTAGGGCAAAATGTCTCACTGACAGGATAAAAAGACTATGTTACAGTCAGGTGCCAAATATGTATAGATTGGACATTGTGATTGTATGGTAAGCCATATAACTCTCATAATTGTGGCTTAATTATTTCTGTTGTTTTGTATTGTATTTACTGTTATAAGAGAAAGAGACATTTGTTGGACTGAAAAGGGGAGCTGTTGGGGGGAAAAGATATAACTTAAACTTAAAAAAAAAGGAAGGGGATGGGTGGGTTGAGGCGGAAGAGGGTGGGGGTGAGACTGGAGGGGGGAGTAGGGAGGGGATTGCAATTGAAATGTAACTTGAAGAAATAAAAAATAAATTAAAAAAAGTAAACGTAAAAAAAGGCTATGTTCATGTTCCCTTTTGTGCATTTGTTGTAGTATATTTATCCTGCACTATATGGCTAAAATCCGACTATAAGTGAATAGATGCCATGTGCATCAATCTGCGTCTGGGTTAGCTCACTCAGGATGAGCTTTTCTAGTTCCATCCATTTGGCTGCAAATTGCATAATTTCATTGTTTCTGATAGCTGAGTAATATTCCATCGTGTAGATGTACCACAATTTTTTAGTCTATTCTTCGGTGGAGGGACATCTGTGTTGTTTCCAGTTTCTAACTATTACAAATAAGGCTGCTATGAATATAGCTGAGGAAACTTCCTTGTGATTCAGTGAGGAATCATTTGGATGTATACCCAGAAGTGGTATGGCTGGGTCCTGAGGGAGAGCTATTCCAAATTTTCTAAGATATTGCCAAATTGACCTCCACAGAGATTGCACAAGCCTGCACTCCCACCAGCAATGGAGGAAGGTTCCCCTTTCTAAACACCCTCGTCAGCATGTGCTGTCATATGAGCTTTTGATCTTAGCCATTCTGACAGGTGTGGGATGGTATCTCCGAATTGTCTTGAGTTACATTTTTCTAATGATTAAGGATGCTGAGCATTTCTTCAAGTGTCTCTCAGCCAGTAGGAATTCCTCTTTTTTGAATTCTGTGTTTAGCTCTCTTTCCCATTTTTTTGATTGGATTATTTGGTCTTGGCATTTAATTTCTTGAGTTCTTTGTAAATTTTGGATATTAGCCCTCTGTCAGATGTTGGGTTGGTGAAGATTTTCTCCCAGTCTGTAGGCTGCCGTTTTGTTCGAATGACAGTGTCCTTTGCTTTACAGAAGCTTTTCAGTTTCGTGAGGTCCCATTTATTGATTGTTGATCTCAAGTCCTGAGCTGTTGGTGTTCTGTTCAGGAAGTTGTCACCTGTGCCGATGAGTTCCAGAGTTTTTCCCACTTTTTTTTCTATTATATTTAGGGTGTCCGGCCTTATGTTAAGGTCTTTGATCCACTTGGACTTAAGTTTTGTACAAGGTGATAAGTATGTGTCTAATTTCATTCTTTTACATGTGGACATCCAGTTGGACCAGCACCATTTGTTGAAGATGCTATCCTTTTTCCATTGTTCAGTTTTGGAACTCTTAACAGAAACCAAGGGAAACAAAATTCAGTATCTGTATATGTGATTCATCAGTAAATACACACTGTAACTATCATGATGTGAGCTGCTTCAATTGTTCTTGTTAATGTCCTTTTCTTTTAAAAAGAAGTCACAGAGATTTTTTTTTTTTTTGCAACTACAGAAGCCCTCTCAGTACTGATGGGTTTGGTGAGCCAGTGGTTACTATCTGTTGGATAATTTGTCTTGATTGATTCTTTATATACTTTAAGACAAATGCTATTCAGTATAGATGTTTCCTTTGAAGCTGGCTTCAATTGTATGATTTCTGTAATGATTAATTCATTAGAAATTTCAGTCTTAAGTATAGTCTTTCTGTGTGTTTATCTTTCTATGCTTATCCCTGCCTCCATCTCTCTCTCTCTCTCTCTCTCTCTCTCTCTCTCTCTCTCTGTGGAGTGTGTTATAAATAGATGTTTTATTTTTGCCTGTCAATAGAGCACAGATTATTTTTAATTACTTTTAAAGAGAAAACAAAGAATAGGTTTAGAAATTACAACACTAACTAGTTCTTTTCTAGATGCTTTGTGTAAGTTTCACTTCAGATGCTGTCTACACAAATGTGTGAAAGGCATTGGTATTATTTGTCTTCTGTTTGAACTTAAAATTATGCATGTTTATTATGTTATTTTTACCCATTGCTTCTTAGTAAGAATTTTAGAGTTTCTTCCTTCAAAGAATCCATGACTACAGTGTGCCTGAAGGTGCCTTGCATCCTCATTATTACATGCCTGTGAATTGCTAACCAAAAAATATTTTGGAGAAAACACAGCAACTTCCCTTAGAGATGAAAATTTGCCTGGAAAGCCACTCGTGCTTGTTAGAAACCACATCTGTACCCATCATGTGTAGTCAGTCATTCCAAAATTACAGTCCTGTGAGACTAATTTACTTTAGCAGGGGAGACTTTTGCCTTATCTCACATTACCACCTCATTCTATGACAGAAAGGCAATTACAATAATGGACAACATTTCATATCTGCCCCTTAGTCATTTCGGCAGAATATGTAAACACGTACACTACACAGGCTCTTGATCCCGCTGCCCATAGATGAAGTATTATTCCATTTTTCAATCATTTAGATGCACAAATTGCATATAATACTCCAAACAAAGGAAACAGCCAAGTAATGCTAGAACCGTTTTTAACAATAAAGGATGGTTACTTATAAAATGGTGGCTCATGAGGGAGAATTAATGGTCTTTATTAAGGAAATTGCATGTTTCTAAAATTCTTAAAATAAATGATTCTAACTGCAGGAAGCAAAGTCACCCTTCGGCTAATCTTGATGGATTATTTGTACTTCTGCAATAGAGTGATCTGAGCATAGGACTGATTTTTTTATTAATAATGAATACAATGTTGGGATAATCACAGCTCAGAATGATATTACATAGTTAGGCCTCACCATTTGGATTAGAAGCAGCTATGTGATTACTCCAAAATCAGAACAGATCTGCAAATAATAGCTCATCTGAGCACAATACAGTATAACTATAACTTTGTAAATTAGCCTTATATAATGAAACTCAAAATTCAGCCAGTCTAGGTTTAGTTGAATGGTTTAGAGATAATATCAACCTCTCAAAAGGGTGGCCATGACAAATGGGTTTAGATGGGGCACAGGGACCCAATGGTGGACTCAGCAAAAATGTTCAAATGTAAAACTGTAACCGATCTTTTAAATTATTTTTAACACTTATTTATTTATTACTAAATTCACTTATAACAAACACCAACAATTTCTTAACTATTAATCCTATAAACTCTTACAACCCCTTTTACCTATCCACTAAGCCCACCGATAATTATTTATCTAACCTTTTAGAATGATACAGTCTCTGGGGCAGGTCCTCATTCGTCAGGAACACAGTCTTTGTTGTAGATTCTTTAATGCACTTAGCAGTCCTTTTTCTGGATCTCTCAGATGTAGGTTCATCAGGGTAAGTTGGTTATTGCAGTCTCACCTTAAATAAGGCTTCATGCTTTCTTCTCTGTGGGAGACCCCAGCCGTCTGCAGGCCAACTTAATTCTTTTGAATCAGGAACTCAGCTGCTTTGCCTCAGTCCTTAAAACCAGGCACAATTTCCCTCTAGGCAAAAGCTGAGCCACAGGGTTTAGTCCTTGGCCTTTTGGTGTCTTGCTCAGGCTTTCTTTGCTCACCAGCTTCTTTCTGCTTCAGGGAAATCTGGCCATCAAATGATGGCCAGCACTTTTTTCAGCAGGACTCTTGGAGCTCTCTAGCATCAGGGGCCTCTTCTTCTTTCTGGGCTCCATGCACTGTCCTTAAATAGGAGGAACTCTGTTTCAGCTTAATTTGGGCTCTGCCCACTTAGCAGCTGAAAACAATGTCAGGCCAGATACTTTGTTTCTTCAAGTCCATTAAGTCTTTCGTGTTTTTCTGACTTCAACCTTGTTTTTCAGTCTATTGAGTCTTTCCTGTTTTTCCTGACTTCAACCTTGTTTTTCAGTCTATTAAGTCTCCTGTTTGTTTCCTGTTTTTAGTCCACATGCTGATAATGCTCTTCATGCCCTGAATTAAGAGACAGTATCAGAAACTCCTATATATTTTCTAAATCTAATTTATCTAACCGCCTACATAAAACAGTGATTGGAACCTGTGTTGGGTATTTTCGTCTCTTTGTTCCTTTGGACAATGCTGCCCAAGCGATAACACCTTTTTACTCAATTGTTGTTACAGAGACTTTATCAAACTGGCCTTGGCATTTAGATTTATATCCATCCAGTTATTTGTTTCTGAGATACTTATTATACAAAGATATCATCTAGAACATTTATTTGTGGCTAATGTCAGACTTCTTGACATTTACCCTAATGTCTCTGTAACCTTAGATGTGATTAAAGAACTATGAAAAGAGTTATATGAAGAGGATCTGGGAACACCTACTTTTGGGGCTAATAACATTGCTTTTCATAGGCTGATTTCAATGTTGAGATGTGGTTACTGCCCCTTCTGAGGCATTCTCTTGATTGGTTAATAAAAGTCACTGATGGCCAATTAGCTGGGCAGAAAGAGTATAGGAAGGCAGGACTTCCTGAGATTAGAACAGGGACCTTGTGTTTACACAGAGGATTAATTCAATCCACGAGGAGACATGGAAGCAGATAGACGTGTTTGAGTATGCTGGAAGGTGATCACAGGCACATGGTGGTTTTGGATTAGGTAATCCAGGTTAATTTAGATTAGCTAATTGAGAGTCTGCCCTGCTAAAGGTTAAGCATTAAAATATTAAAAGGTCTTGGTGTATTTGATTACTTAACAGAGTTTAGGTTACAGGTGGTGTAGGCCATTTTTGGTCTTGGATAAATCAGGCTGCCAGTTAAGGTGGGCCAGGCCTGATATCCTGCCAGGCCACCCGCTGCTCTACCAAGCTGTTGGCTGCTCTGCTGGCCTAATCTCTCAGTTTATACTTACTAATAACTACAATTGATAACTAAATCGCAGTTAAAACATGCCATGGTTCCTATTATACCAGGGGTATAAGAGAAGTGTTTGTGTGTGTTTAAGTTCATATGAAGTAATCACATATAATGAAATCAAATAATGATTGTGTGAAATATTTTTGTATCCATGAGGTTTAATGTGTATTAACTATTATCTGATTATTCTATGTACAACTACTTTTAAGATATTGCATGAATTAACAATGATTTCTTGCCTTCTCCCTAATTATAGTCATCTTTTTTTCCTTTATTTTTTATTTCTTCAAGTTATATCTCAATCGCAGTACCCTCCCTCTTCACCCCTCCAGTCTCACCCTCCCATCCTCAACCCCCCATCCCCTTCCCTTTTTTCTTTAACTTTAAGGTATATCTTATTTCCCCCTACAGTTTCCCCTTTCAGTCCAACAAATGGCTCTTTTTCTCATAATAATAAATACAATACAAAACAACAGAGGTAATTAGGCCACAGTTATGAGGGTTTTATGGCTTAACGTACATTCCCAATATCTAGTCCATATGTATTTGGCACCTGACTTTAACATTCTACTATCTAACCATCTCCATGAATTTAAAGATCTGTATCTAACTCAACATACATACTAAATTACAACACAATTTTAAAAGCATCTTCTTAGATCTGTAACACTCTCTTGACTCCTAAACTACTCAAAATTTAATTATGAGGCTCTAGCTATCTGTTCTTCAACCACCTCAGAGACCTGAGAGGGATAAATATATCTGATTTTATAGGAAGTACAGGGTCTGCAGCTTCCAAAACTAAGAAATGACATACCAGTGGCTACGTGGACAGTTCCCATTTTCTCTCCATATATTACAGCATCGATCTTCAGTCATTTGGCCCAGCTTCTCTGACAGACATTGATTTTAGAGCAGGAGTTATGAAGGACTTGCGTACCCTGTCTTGGCAGAGCTAGGCTGTCGACTTACCTGCTTCCAGGTTTTGTCCTTTTTGGACAACATTCTATCTACAGTTGGAGCAAGGGGCTTTTCCTACCAAGAGATAGGTTTGCGACTAATTCAATCATCTCCCATTGGAGATTCTTTGATGCTCATCTTCTACTTGGGGTAGAATAAGGGGTGCTGTCAGGAGTTGCTATGTCTCGATATAAAAAAATCTAAAGTTACGAAAACATCTTTGAATGCCATATTCTGCAGAACTCTTGAGGTTTTTGAAGAGGCCCTATCTATCTCTTATATTAGGATAAATAGATGTTGCTTGTCTCTTAGCAACTTTATTTCTGATTAGCTTAGAAAATATCTATAATAGACTGTCATAGTACCTAATACACAGACAGGCTTGCATGACTATTAGTTTGCATTTCTATGCATTTAGGATAATTAATTATTTGCATTAATTATCCTCAACAGTTTATGACAATTAGTAGTAAAAGGCTGAAACATCACATTTCATTTTTTTTTTGTTTATCTCCTATCCCTTCCATCCCATTTCTCTGGGGTGGGGTGTCCTTATATAACAGTCCCTCATCTCATTTGAGAGGTCGTATGAGGGCCAAGAGCCTCCTCATTCATTGGGGGTCTATGAGGCAGTACCATCAGTGAAAAGTGTCTCATTGCCCGGGAGAGAGAACTAAAAAACAAACAAACAAATAAGCAGACAAATAGATAAAAAAGACTAAAAAATAGAAAAAATATATAATAAAAAAAAAAAAAGTCTATGTCCAAGTTCGCTTTGGTGTGTTAGTTGTAGTATTGATACCTTCTATTACATAGCTAATATCCTACTATAAGTGAATAGATGCCATATGCATCCTTCTGAGTCTGGGTTAGCTCACTCAGGATGAGCTTTTCTAGTTCCATCCATTTGGCTGCATTGCATAATTTCATTGTTCCTGATAGCTGAATAATATTCCATTGTGTAGATGTACCAGTTTTTTAACACATTCTTCGGTTGAGGGACATCTGGGTTGTTTCCAGTTTCTAGCTATTACAAATAAGACTGCTGTGAACATAGATGAGGAAACATCCTTATGATTCCATGAAGAGGCATTTGGGTGTATACCCAGAAGTGGTATGGCTAGGTACTGAGGCAAAGCTATTCCAAATTTTCTAAGATATCGCCAGACTGACCTCCATAGTGGTTGCAAAAGCCTGCACTTCCACCAGCAGTGGAGTATGGTACCCCTTTCTCCACACCCTCCCCATCCATCATGAGCTGTCATTTGAGCTTTTGATCTTAGCCATTCTGACAGGTGTGAGATGGAATTTCAGAGTCGTCTTGAGTTGCATTTCTCTGATGATTAAGGATGTTGAGCATTTCTTCAAGTGTCTCTCAGCCAGTAAGGATTCTTCCTTTGTGAATTCTCTGTTCAGCTCTTGTCCCCATTTTTTGATTGGATTATTTGCTTTCTTGGCATTTAATTTCTTCAGTTCTTTGTAGATTTTGGATATTAGCCCTGTGTCAGATGTGGGGTTGGTGAAGATTTTCTCCCAGTCTGCAGGCTGCCATTTTGTTCAAATGACAGTGTCTTTTGCCTTACAGAAGCTTTTCAGTTTCATGAGGTCCCATTTATTGATTGTTGATCTCAGGTCCTGAGCTGTTGGTGTTCTGTTCAGGAAATTGTCACCTGTGCCAATGAGTTCGAGGGTTTTTCCCACTTTTTCTTCTAGTAGATTTAGTTTGACCAGCCTTATGTTAAGGTCTTTGATCTACCTTGACTTAAGTTCTGTACAAGGTGATAAGTGTGGGTCTAATTTCATTCTTTTACCAGTGGACATCCAGTTGGACCAGCACCATTTGTTGAAGATGCAGTCCTTCTTCCATTGTGTGCTTTTGGCTTTTTTGTCAAAAATTAGGTTGCCATAAGTGGGTGGGTCTATTTCTGGATTTTCAATTCGATTCCATTGATCTACTGATCTGTTTCTAAACCAATACCATGCTGTTTTTGCAACTATTGCTCTGTAGTACAGCTTGAAATCTGGGATGGTGATACCTCCAGATGTTTTTTTATTGTACAGGATTGATTTAGCTATTCTGGGCTTTGTGTTGTTCCATATGAAATCGAGAATAGCTCTTTCCAAATCTATAAAAAAATTGTGTTGGTATTTTGATAGAAATTGCATTGAATCTATATATTGCTTTTGGTAACATGGCCATTTTTATTATGTTGATCCTACCTATCCATGAGCATGGGAAATCTTTCCATCTTCTAAAGGCCTCTTTCATTTCTTTCTTCAAGGGCTTGAAGTTCTTGTTGTACAGGTTCTTTACTTCCTTGGTTAGAGTTACCCCCAGGTATTTTAAGTTGTTTGTGGCTATTGTGAAGGGGGTTATTTCCCTTATTTCTTTCTCAGCCCATTTTTTTGTTCTATAAAGAAGGGCTTCTGATTTTTTTGAATTATTTTTATATCCAGCCACATTGTTGAAGGTGTTTATCAGCTGTAAGAGTTCTCTTGGGGAATTTTTATGGTTCCTTATGTATACTATCATATCATCTGCAAATAGGTGTAATTTGACTTCTTCGTTTTCAATGTTTATCCCCTTGATCTCCTTTAGTTGTCTTATTGCTCTAGCAAGAACTTCAAGTACTATATTGAAGAGATATGGTGAAAGTGGACATCTTTGTCTTATCCCTGAGTTTAGGGGAAATGCTTCAAGTTTCTCTCCATTTAATTTGTTGTTGGCCACTGGCTTGCTGTATATTGCCTTTATTATTTCTAGGTATGGCTCTTGTATGCCCGTTCTCTCCAGAACTTTTAGCATGTAGGGGTGCTGGATTTTGTCAAATGCTTTTTCTGCATCTAGCGAGATTATCATGTGGTTTTTTTTTCTCTCATCTTGTTTATATGGTGAAGGACGTTGATAGACTTTCGTATGTTGAACCATCCCTGCATTCCTGGGATGAAGCCTACTTGATCCTGTTATATGATACTTTTGATGTGTTCTTGAATTCGGTTTGCTAGTGTTTTATTAAGTATTTTTGCATCTACGTTCATGAGGGAGATTGGTCTGAAGTTCTCTTTCTTTGTTGGGTCTTTGTGTGGTTTAGGAATCAGAGTGACTGTGGCCTCATAGAATGAGTTTGGCAATGTTCTTTCAGATTCTATTTTGTGAAAGAGTTTCAAGAGTATTGGTGTTAGCTCCTCTTTGAGGGTCCGGTAGAATTCCGTGCTAAAGCCATCTGGTCCTGGGCTTTTTTTTTTGGTTGGGAGATTTTTAATGACTGCTTCTATTTCCTTAGGTGTTATAGGGCTGTTTAATCAGTTTATCTGATCTTGATTTAGCATCGGTAGGTGGAATCTATCAAGAAAATTGTCCATTTCAGTTAAGTTTTCAAATTTGGTGGAGTATAAAGTTTTAAAGTAGGATCCAAATGTTCTCTGGATTTCCTCAATATCTGTTGTTATTTCTCCCTTTTCATTTCTGATTTTGTTGATTTGGGTTTTCTCCCTGTCTTTTAGTTAATTTGGCTAAGGGTCTGTCTATTTTGTTGATTTTTCTTGAAGAACCAATTCTTGGTTTCATTGATTCTTTGTACAGTTCTTTTTGTTTCTAAGTTGTTGATTTCAGCCCTAAGTTTGATGATCTCCTGCCTTCTCCTCCTCTGGGGAGTATTTGCTTGTTTTTTTTCCAATTCACCCAGTGTAGCTGTTAATTCGCTAATATGAGCTGTCACAATTTTCTTTTTGAAGGCATTTAGTGCTATGAACTTTCCTCGTAGCACAGCTTTCATTGTGTCCCATAGGTTTGGGTATGTTGTGTCTTCATTTTCATTGGATTTTAAGAAGTCTTTGATTTCCTTCTTTATTTCTTCCCTGACCCAGTGGTTCTCTAGTAAAGAGTTGTTCAATTTCCATGTGAGTGTAGATTTCCATTGATTCTTTTGCTATTGAAGTTCAGCTTTATTCCATGGTGGTCTGATAAGATACAAGAGGTTATTTCAATTTTCTTGTATCTGTTGAGGCTATCTTTGTGTCCAGCTATGTGGTTGATTTTGGAGAAGGTTCCATGAGGTGCTCAGAAGAAGGTGTATTATTTTCTGTTTTGGTTAAACGTTCTGTAGATATCTGTTAGGTCCATTTAGTTCATGATCACTGTTAGACTCATTATTTCTCTTTGACTTCTGTCTTGATGATCTGTCTATAGTTGTGAGTGGGGTATTGAAGTCTCCGACTATTAAAGTGTTTGGATCAATGTGCGATTTAAGTTTTAGAAGCGTTTCTTTTATAAATGTAGGTGCCTTTGTATTTGGGGCATAGATGTTCAATATTGAGATGTTCTCTTGGTGGATATTTCCTTTAACGTGTGTGTAATGCCCTTCTCTGTCTTTTTTATTAATTTAATTTGGAAGTCTATTTTGTTTGATATTAGGGTGGCTACTCCAGCTTGTTTCCTGGGTCCATTTGCTTGGAAAACCTTTTCCCAGCCCTTTACTCTGAGATAGTGTTTATCTTCAATAGTGAGATGTGTTTCTTGTATACAACAAAAAGATGGGTCTTGTTTATGGATTCAGTTTGTAAGTCTGTGTCTTTTTATTGGCGAGTTGAGTCCATTGATGTTGATGGATATTAGTGACCAGGTGTTTTTATTTCCCATTATTTTGGTATAGCTGGTTGTCTTGTGTTTCTCTTTTGTTTAGTTGCTGTGGAGGTTTCTATTTCCTCTGTTTTCTTGGGTGTAGTTATCTTCTCTGTGTTGGAATTTTCCTTCTAGGATCTTCTGTAGGGCTGGGTTTGTGGGGAGATATTGTTTGAATTTGATTTTGTTATGGAATATCTTGTTTACTCCATCTATGTTGATAGAGAGTTTTGCTAGGTATAGTAATCTGGCTGGGCACCTATGTTCTCTCAGGGCTTGTAGGACATCTGTCCAGGCCTTTCTAGCTTTTAAAGTTTCTGAGGAGAAGTCAGTAGTGATTCTGGTGGGTCTGCCATTGTATGTGATTTTGTCTTTTTCTCTTACAGCTTTTAATATCCTTTCTTTGTTCTCTACATTTGGAGTTTCTATTATTATGTGGTGAGAGGAGTTTCTTTTCTGATCTAATGTGTTTGGTGTTCTGTAACCTCTTGGATTTTTACTGGCATCTCTTTCTTTAGGTTTGGGAAGTTTTCTTCTATGATTTTGTTGGAGATATTTCCTGGACCATGGAGTTGGGAGTCTTCTCTTTCCTCTATGCCTATAATTCTTAGGTTCCGTGTTTTCATTGAGTCCTTGATTTCTTGGATGTTGTGGGTGAGAGATTTTTTAGCTTTCTCATTTTCTTTGGATGTTGTACTGATTTCTTCCATCGAATCTTCCATGCCTGAGATCCTGTCTTCCATCTCTTGCATCCTATTTTTGATACTCACATCCGTAGTTCCTGTTCTCTTCCCTTGATTCTCCATTTCCTCTTTTAACTCTGACTGTGTTTTCTTTATTGTTTCCATTTCTATTTTCATGTCTTGAATGGTATTGTTCGTTTTGTATATTTCCTTCTCCAGTTTGCTTGTTTTTGTCTTGAAATCTTTCATCGCTCTGTCTTTTTCCTGTTCAAGCTGAGTCACCTAGGCTTGGAGCTCTTTAATGGTGTTATTCGTTGTTTTGACTTGTAAAATTGTGGCTTCTTTGAATTCCTTCATAGATTTAAGTTCTTCTTGAAGGGACTTTATCACTTTCCATAATGTAGAATTGTCATTGTTTTCATGTGTTTCAACTGTGGTGAGGTGGTTCGGGCTGGGTTTGGAATAGCGTTGCTTTCTTTTGTTGAAGTCATTTTGCTTTGTTTTTTTTTTTTTCTTCGTTCTGGGGCCTCTGGCCATGTGGAATTTTTTAGCTGTCTTCTGGACTTGGGTCCAAAGGGAGTGCTTTGGTGTAGGATTGGAGTTGCCTTACTCCACCCCTATAAGGTGAGTCATTCAGCCCCACATCCTAAGAAGAGACCTAGCTAATCCAGGTGTTGTAGCTGTGTACAAGTAAGCTCTGGTTCCCCACTGGAAGTGCCAGTACTAGTACAACATTCCGATATACGATAGTTTCAAATATCTCGCAGTTTGCCCGGGGTTGGTTCCTGTGGTGGGTAAATCTGCCCTTCACCCCCAATGGCCTTGCCTCTCCCAAGGCTTGGAAACTGCCCAGTGATGTCACAGCAGTGTGTTGCGATCTGCAGTCTGAAGGCACTTTGCAGCCAAGCTGCGCTCACCTCCAAGGGTTGCAACCTTTCAGCAGATAGCTGGATCATCTGTGCGCGTGCGAGACCTAGGGGTGCCCAGCAGGGTGGGGATTATCTCTGCGTGGGATCTGAATCCACCCACTTGGTATTAAATTGGAACTTCTCTGGAGTCTCTCCTGGTGGGGGATGGGGGATCCCGATTCCTGGGTCTAGCGGCTTCCTTGTGTGTCCGAGAGTGGGAAGGTACGTCCTGCAGGGACCCTGGGTAGTTGGGTGAGATTTAGATGGGGTTGAGCCATTTGTACAGCGTCCTGCAACACTCGCTGCCCTGTGACTGTTAACCCCAAAATCAAAATACGTCCGCACAGGCCACTGCCATCTTGGATCCCCCAATTATAGTCATCTTTACCAATGTAATCTTCTATAGTGATTTGATTGAGAATTGCCCCCAATAGGCTCATATGTTGAATACTTGGTTCCCAATTGGTGAAACTACTTGGAAAGGATTAGGAGGCATGCCCTTGTTAGACGTGATTGTAATTGGGGACAAGATTATAGGTTTCAAAAGTTATTTCCAGTATACTTTCTGCCTCCGGCTTTCAGCTACAGATGGAAGTTCTCAGCTGGTGCTCTAGCACCTTGCCTGACTGCCTGCTGTCATTTTCCCTGCCATAATGATGATGTACTTTGGAACCATAAGGCCCAAATAAGCCCTTCCTTTTATAAGTTTTATCACAAGGAAAAGTAATCAATATACCTCTAACTCTATGGAGGCTTCAGTTAATAAGGAAATTCTTCATATGAAAATGCCACGTCTCACTCAAGGTGAGACATTCGTACAAATGATTTGCAATATAGTTGGTGTAAGTTGAAAATATAATATTTGTTTTTAATTCCTAAAGGAAGCTTATGGAGAAGCAATCGCAAGTAAGAATAAATCCTTTTCCATCTGCTTGAGTTGTGAATCTCTCCAAACATTCATCTGCTTTGGGGTCTTTCTATTTGTATAACATGGGAGATAATGTGTGTACACACCAATGTTTGACTTATTGGGTATCTGTATCTGTAGAGAGCTGTGACGTGCTGCGCCCTAAAGATGGCGCCGGTTTCCGCCTTCTACCAGCCCGATGGTGAGCGCTCTCGGTGGTAAACAAGTCCATATTTGGTTAAGACCGCTGATCTGGCTTGCTTCCGCATACGTGGGCCTGTAAGATAGCACCACATGGCTTTACTTGATTGGCTGTTCATATAGTATTTAGCCTGTGGGTTGGGTCTGCCCGGATTATTCGGAAGACTATTTTCAAGGGACCTGAATAAACTGCTTGAGAAGAGCTTTTGCGATTTGCGTCGTTCTTGCTGGTCGAGGTTGACGCGACAAGTGGTGGCCCATACGGGGAACCAGAAAAGACTCAGAACTCCTGCAGTCAGGGGCAGTGCACTGGTAAGTTCCCGGGATAAATTGGGACAATAAAGTTTCGCGGAAATTGCGAACTAAAGGTAAAGTTTTGTGGAAGTTGCAAACTAAAGGTAAAGTTTCACGGGAAACTGCGAACCGAAAGTAAATTTTTAATCATGGGATCGTCTCAGTCACATCCAATTTTTCTGGCTCTTCAGGAGCTACTTTTAGCTAGGAAATTGAAACTTAAGAAGTCAACCCTAGAGAGATTTTTGAATGAATGCGACTCTGTTTCTCCATGGTTTGCGGTGTCCGGGAATCTTACGGTATCCTGCTGGGATAAATTAGGCAGGGACTTGGATTTTGCTTGGGAGCAAGGTACTCTGAAGCATGGAATAAGACCGGTTTGAAAGATGGTGAGAAGTTGTTTAGAAGATCAGAGATGCTGTAAACCAGTCAAGGAGGGAGAATCAGCCTTGGAACTGCTGCAAGGGGAAAGATCTGAGCAGGCAGACAGTGAAAAGGGAAGCAAAAAGAAGGTCCCTCTCTATCCCGATCTTAGAGATTTTAGAGATTTTGAGAACTCAGAGGGCACGGATTCTGAAGGGGAGCTACATGCTCTAATAGAACAATTGGAGAGGACTGCTATTAGAAAAAGGGAAAAGAAAAGGGTAAAAGAGAAAGACACGTTGGTGGCAGTCGGTGTAAGTGAAGCCGTTGCCGTGGCGCCTTCAGCCACATTGGCGTCTGTCGGTGTAAGTGAAACCGTTGCCGCATCGCCTTCAACTCCCCCTCCATACCCAGAAGCCATTCAGATAGATCAGCCTATTCAGTCCCTGAAAGTAGGGAGATCTTTCTGCCCGGGGGTGTGGACACAAGTAAGAACAGAATTACAGTTTGCCTATCTGGTATACCAAGTCCCACAAGGGAACAGGTATGAGGAACCGCTTGATTTTAAAGTAATTAAATCCCTTGCAGAGTCGGTTCGTACCTATGGCATTACTGCTTCTTTTACATTGGCTCAAGCAGAAGCATTAAGCAGACATTGTATGACCCCGAGTGATTGGAGTGGCCTGGCCCGTGCCTGCTTAAGTCCAGGGCAATACTTAGACTGGAAAGCTTTCTTGATTGAGTATGTCACTGAGCAAGCAGCCATTAATCAAAGAAATGGAAATCCAGCCTGGGATAGATATATGCTGCGTGGGCAGGGGAGATTTGCCAACCAGCAGACAGGATATCCCAATCAAGTTTATGAACAAATAAACCAGACAGCTATCAAGGTTTGGAAATCCCTTCCTAACAAAGGGGAGGTGAGTGGGAACTTAACTAAAATTCTACAGGTCCCCATGGAGCCCTTTTCAGACTTTGTGGCACGATTGGTAGAAGCAGCAGGGAAGATTTTTGGTGACCCGGATGCTGCTAATAAAACAGTTGGTCTATGAGCAATGCACCAAAGAGTGTAGAGCCGCTATCACCCCTTACAAGAACAAAGGGCTACAAGCCTGGATGAAACATTAAGGGACGTTAACTAATGCTGGTCTTGCTGTCGCGGTAGTACAGTTGACCAAAGGGCTAGAAGCCTGGATGAAACTGGATAACTTGGAGGGCTGTTAACTAATGCTGGTCTTGCTGTTGCGGTAGTACAGTTGACCAGAAAAGGTGGAGGAAGTCCAGGAGTTTGTTTTAAGTGCGGCAAGATGGGACACTTTAAAAGACAATGCCCCGAGAGAAGGAGTACAGAAAGTACAGGAAGTACACAATGGCCCAGGCAGCCGAGGTTATGCCCAAAATGTAAGAAAGGGAACCATTGGGCTAATGAGTGCCATTCAGTGACAGACATCCATGGCCAGCCTTTGACTCAAGGTTATGGTGGCACTCGTCCAAAAAATGGACAGCGGGACCCACGACCCCAGGGCCCACAAATATATGGGGCAGTAGAGAATCAGGACAAAGAACAGAATCAAGAGAGATGGCCAACCCTCCACCATCCGAGAGACCGCGGAGAGCCACTGCAGCCTCAGCAGGATTGGACCTCTGCTCCACCACCAGACTCGTATTAATGCCCCAAATGGGGGTCCAGTTAATTGAAACAGATGTTAAAGGACCCCTTGAACCTGGTACAGTTGGTTTGCTGTTAGGGAGGTCATCTTCAGCCTTGAGAGGACTTATTGTCCATCCTGGAGTTATAGATCCAGATTACACAGGAGTGGTTAAGATCATGGTAGCCTCCCCCCGTGGTATAACAGCTATCTCTCCTGGAAATAGAATTGCTCAGTTGGTCATTTTGCCGAGCTTACATGATCGCTATGTGGCAAGGGATCGAGAGAGAGGAAAAGATGGTTTTGGGTCCACGGGCATGGATCTGACTTTTCTCTCCTTGGATTTGGACCAACGCCCCATCTTGGAGTTAAAAGTTGATGGTAAAAGGATGCTGGGCCTTTTGGATACTGGGGCTGATAGGAGTATCATAGCAAAGAAAGACTGGCCTTCAGGTTGGCCCGTACAAGCCTCTTCTCAAACACTTCAAGGCCTGGGTTATGCTAAGACTCCAGATATGAGTGTAAGATTATTAAAGTGGCAGGACCAAGAAAACCACTCAGGAGAAATGCAGCCATATGTACTTGAGCTCCCTATCTCCCTTTGGGGAGGAGACCTTTTAAAGGATATGGGATTTAAATTGAGTAATGACTATTCTGATTCAGCCCAACGTATGATGCAAGATATGGGATATGCTCCAGGCTTTGGAATAGGAAAATGTTTTCAGGGGCGGAAGAGTCCCATATTTATGCAGCAAAGACAAAAGAGACAGGGCCTGGGTTTTTCCTAGGGGCCACTGAGGAGGGCAATCCCATAACTTGGAAGACGGAGGACCCAATATGGGTTCCTCAGTGGCCACTTTCCTCTGTAAAATTAAATGCAGCCAAAGAGTTGGTGGATGAACAGATGTCTTTAAAGCATATAAAGCCATCTGTATCTCCCTGGAATACACCTGTCTTTGTCATTAAAAGAAATCTGGAAAATGGAGATTGTTGCATGACCTGCGTACCATAAATCAACAAATACAGATCATGGGCCCAGTGCAACGCGGCTTGCCGCTTTTATCATCTTTGCCAGCCTCATGGCCCATAATAGTTATAGATATAAGGGATTGTTTTTTTTTCCATCCCTTTGTGTGCCAAAGATAGTGAGAGATTTGCATTTACTGTTCCATCCTGTAACCATGAAGAACCTGATCAGTGGTTTGAATGGGTAGTACTACCTCAGGGCATGGCGAACAGCCCCACTATGTGCCAACTGTATGTGGGGAAGCCATTGCTCCCTTGAGAAAGAATTTTCCAGATTTGAGATGTGCTCATTTTATGGATAATATCTTACTGGCAGCTAAGAGCGAACAAATGTTAGATCAAGCCTATGAAGAATTAGTTCACTTATTAAAAAAGAAAAGGTTGTTTATTGCTCCTGATAATGTTCAAAAGGAAAATGTGGTTAATTATTTAGGAGCAAAGATTGGACCTGAAAAGATAATACCTCAAAAGATTGAGATAAGAGAAGATAATTTAAAGACTCTAAATGATTTTCAAAGATTGTTAGGAGATATCAATTGGGTAAGAGGCTATTTGAAGCTACCAATTTATGAAATAAGACCCCTATATGATATTTGAAAGGTGATTCAGCACTTAATTCTCCTAGGCAATTAACAGAAGAAGCAAGAAAAGCTTTATGTAAAGTGGAAGAAAGGTTGCAGAGTGCCTTCCTAAAGAGATGGCAGGAAGGGCAGCCCATTGCATTGTGCATATTTGCCACCTATGGTCAACCTACAGGATTGTTATGGCAGGAAAGACCATTATTATGGACTTATTCGAAGATTTCTCCAAAAAAATCCATAGAACATTATCTCACTGCAGTTGCTGCTTTAGCCTTGAATGGTATCCAACAATGTTTGCAGTCTTTTGGAGTTGCTCCTGCCAGTATAATAGTGCCCTAATCCAGTCATCAAATTAAGATTTTGTGTGGCACTGTAGATGATTGGGCAATATTGCAATGTAGCTTTGAAGGAATGATTGATAACCATTATCCTAAGCATCCATTGCTATCATTTTTAATGCGCACCCAGTGATATTCCCTAAGGTTACTTCAGCAGTACCACTTCAAGGGTCACCAAATGTGTTTACTGATGGCTCAAAGACAGGCTGTGGAGCCTATTTGATAGAAAGACAAGAGCCCGTGCTATGCCAATTTCAACCGGGCTCCCCCCAAATAGTAGAGTTGAAAATAGTAATTGAGGTGTTTAAAAGATGTCAATTTGCATTCAGTTTGATCTCAGATTCAGTCTATGTGGTCAACGCAGTGAAAGTATTAGAATTAGCAGGTCCTATTAAGAATAGTAGTACTGTATGTGCCTTATTACAAGAGTTACAAGTTTTAATCTGACAAAGAAAAAGGTGTTTTTATATTCAACATATCAGAGTACATACAGGATTACCTGGACCATTAAGTGAGGGTAATGATAAAGTTGATCAATGGACTAGGATGGAATGCATTTTTTTGGAGCTCATTCCTGGTAGCCAGACATTTTCACCAATTATTTCATGTAAATGCAAGAACTCTACAGCAGAAATTCCATTTGTCTAGAGTAGATGCTAGACAAGTGGTTTTGGACTGTCCTCAGTGTGTGATTCATCATCATCCTCCCAGTGTGGGAGTGAATCCTAGAGGGTTGATGCCACTCAAAATTTGGCAAATGGACATTACCCACATTTCAGAGTTTGGAACCTTAAAATATATTCATGTATCTGTGGATACCTGCTCAGGTATCATACATGCTACACCTATGAGTGGAGAAAAGGCTCACAATGTCATAGGGCATTGCTTAGAAGCCTGGGCTGCATGGGGAAAACCACAACAGCTGAAAAAGGAAAATGGACCAGCCTATACGGCTCAGTCCTTTGTCTCCTTCTGCAACCAGATGGAGGTACAACTTAATCATGGATTACCATATAATCCTCAAAGACAAGAAATTGTGGAGCATGCTCATCGCACCTTGAAAGAATGTTTGCAAAAACAGAAAGGGGGAATAGGCCAAGGCCGTACCCCCAAGGAGAGAATGTCTTTAGCCTTATTTACTTTAAATTTTTTAAATTTGGATGCTCAAGGCCGCTCAGCAGCAGACAGACATCAGGATTCCCATGGTCCACCTAAAGGCATGGTGAAGTGGAAGGATATTTTGACAGGCTCTTGGCGAGGGCCTGACCCCATGCTGACATGGGCGAGAGGATCTGTTTGTGTTTTTCCTCAGGATCAACAAGATCCAGTGTGGGTGCCTGAACGCCTTGTGAGGAAGATTCATCATGAAGACCTTCCTAAGGATCCTAGTGATAGTAACAGTGATGATGTCAGGAATGACCGAACCGAGATGGGGGATCCTGTCGATATTCCCAAAGCCGATGCCGGTCAGACATGATGCAACTGTGTTTCCACGCTTATTTAGCAGTAGTAGAAGCTTAGGCTTACCCTATCTTCCCTTTGATGATCAGAAAAGCCCTATAGAGGGTAATAGAAATGTCAGCTTGAAGGGTAGTCTGTGCTTTTTAATGAGCTTCAATAGGTCAGATGATACAAAATGCATTAAATTGTCTTAGCAGTCAGCAGATTTTTTACCACAACTGAGGTTTGGGGGTAGGGGTGGTGGTTTGTTTTCATGCAATGGTTCTCGTCTTGTGGGGTGGTGGCTCACACGAGTCTCTGACCAGGACCGCCCCAGACAGCCACGCTGGGCACCTTTTTGTAGAGGATCCACAGGAGAGGAAGGACCTTTTCCCTGGACTGGATGTCAGGGGCGCAGAGCAGTTTGGGTTCAACAAGATTATTTTTCCTTTAGCCCCATGATTAGTAATATAGTGAATAAGTCTTGTACAGGAATGCTTGATATATCTACTAGGGATCCTCAGCAGACTGCCACCAATCCTTTTGATTTATGGCTTTTGTGTGGAGCAAATGGTAGCTGTATGGATTTGGGACCTATACTTATGCTTGGGGGAAGAATTTATCAAAGAGGTAGTTTTTCCCTAGGGTCCGCTACCAATATGGATTTTTCTAGCGGTAGTGGCTCTGGTACTTGGAATTCTTCATTTCATTCTTACCGCAATAAGACCTTTTCAGCCTTGCCATTGTGTCTCTGGCCTCCTTTTCTGTGGATTGTAAGTAATGGGAGTGCATCCTTGGGTGAAGAAAAGTTAGTATGCACTCCAGACACATGCTTTTATGCCCTGCGCTAGAATGCCACAGCCTTTCCTGTGGCTGTGGTGACTAGAATGCCTCGATATGTTCCAGTTCCTGTAGAGGCCCCTAATACCATGATGCTATTCAGGCTTAAAAGAGATTTTGGCATCACTGCAGCTATTGTTACTGCCATCACTGTTGCTGCTGTGGGGGCTACTGCCTCAGCTATTGCCTTGTCTAGTTCTATACAGACTGCCAATGCCCTGAATAACATCTCAGCCAATGTAGCACAGGCATTGGATACTCAGACCTCTATGAATTCTCATCTCAAAGGAGGCCTTATGATAGTTAATCAACGCATAGATTTAATACAAGAACAGATTGATTCTCTTTGGCAACAAGCACAGTTGGGGTGTGAGTGGAAAATGCAAGGTTTGTGTGTTACTTCGGTGCGGTATCAAAATTTAACAAAGGCTGCTAATCTGTCTAAGCAATTGTCAGAGCTCCTCTTACAGGATTGGTCAGCTGATTTTGAAAATAAGATGAGAGAGCTGAGAGCGACAATCATCCACATCAACTCCACTCGGGTGGATCTGAGCCTGGCTAATGGTTTGACTTCCTGGATACAGACGGCTATGGATCATCTTAAGGAGTGGGCAGGCGTAGGCTCTTTGGCGATACTGATGATACTAGCCTCCCTGGTTTGCCTATGGTGCATCTACAAAATGAGAGCCACACAGAAGCGTAATGCAGCCATGATTATACAGGCCCTTGTCGCCATTGAGGTGGGCCAGTCCCCTCAGGCATGGCTCGCTGCCATGAAGCCTTAAATCTTCACTGAGCATAGTCCCTGCCCACTGAGGTATTCGTTCCACGGATATTAGGGTCTGGCAAGTCAGTGACGGAGTGGACGGATAAGTCTCGGCCACCTAAGACAGGGCAGCCCTGAGTGGGGAGGCTGACCCAGAGACAGGTAAGAGTTTGAGCACTGCCCTCCTACAGGCTCAGGCCCGCCATGAGATTCCCCAGGTATGGGGATTAAGAAACCTTTTCAGGGACTTCTACCAACACTTTCAAAAACAAAAAAGGGGGAACTGTAGAGAGCTGCGACATGCTGCACCCTAAAGATGGCGCCGGTTTCCGCCTTCCACCAGCCCGATGGTGAGCGCTCTCGGTGGTAAACAAGTCCATATTTGATTAAGACTGCTGATCTGGCTTGCTTCCGCATACGTGGGCCTGTAAGATAGCACCACATGGCTTTACTTGATTGGCTGTTCATATAGTATTTAGCCTGTGGGTTGGGTCTGCCTGGATTATTCAGAAGACTGTTTTCAAGGTACCTGAATAAACTGCTTGAGAAGAGCTTTTGCGAGTTGCATCATTCTTGCTGGTCGAGGTCGACGCGACATGTATCCTCTCAGAAAAATGTGTGTGAGCTAGTTGTTGCTCTCTAACAACTGCTCTTGAAACACTGTTCCAGACACTAATGGCACTTTATAAATGACTGCTGATGATCACACCTCATAAGAGGTATAATGGATTAAGAGAAAAAGAATCTAATTTAAAATATTTTACTCTTACTTTCATTTTTGTAAATAATATTTATATGTATTATGTTTACATAAGAAGCATGGGGGTTGTAGATATTTATTTTAACGTAATCATGAAAGTGTGTGAAGACTATTTATTGGCTGTGTCAACACCTCCAAGTATTGTCTTTCTTCATTATATAATTTTAAGAATGATGATCTCCCATATGATTATTGGGATATTCACCTTTATTTTTTTCGTAGTTTGATTTTCTATACATAAAAGGATCTGTAATATTTAATTTTCAGAACCTTCACTAAATTAATATTAAAATAAAATGGTCCATGTGCTACAAAAAGTTCATCAACTTTTTTGTTTCATATTTACAGTCTTTTATTACTTTTTTAATATTTATTTATTACTTCAGGTTACATCTCCATCACAGTGTCCTCTTGCTCTCAGTCCCACCCTCCTACCCTCTACCCCCTCTCCCTTCTCTCACACTCCTCTGGAGTGGAGTGTCCCTACATAACAGTCCCCCCATCAATATTTATTCAGCATTCATTGTAGAGAAATTTTAATCCAGCAACATGACTGTTCTGGAAAATGATTTCATTCAAGGATCTTCTAGATCTATGTGATCTGACTTGATAACAAATATAATCTGAATTGCAATATGAGCTAGTTGGAATACAGATGTGCCCTTAGTACCTACCTTTAATACCAAACAATGAAGGTAAGCTTAGTTTACAGAAGGAAGCAGCTATGTTTAAAAGTGATGTCTAATTGAGGGGAAGAAAAAGTTACAAATCAGAGAAAGATCTGTCAGAATGAATCAAAGACAGGATATACTCTACTTTCACAAGAAAAGGAGAGGAAAGAGAGGCTACTTAAGAGCAGAGCAGGGAGAGAGAAGACATTTTTATGGAGAGTTTTTCACTGGGACAGTTTTACAGAGACAGCTTGCAGAGAGAACAATCTAGAAACAGGCAAAGACAGAACAAGCCATAGAATGAGAAGGATCCAGAACCTTAGAACATATTGACCAAGTTAATTTGATACCAGGCAATACAGTTCAGTCAGAAGGCAAGAAAAGCCAATTTGAATCAGTTAGCATGGAGAGGAGTTTGGGCCAGAATTGTTGAATCAAACCAATCAGTGATAGTTCAGAAACAGCTAGAGAATTTTGGGAATTTGTCTTCTCTCCCCTCATCTGAAGAAAAACATTTACATTCTTAGTGGTTGGAATAGGAAATAAAAGAAAATATTTCTCTCTATATAAAATTAAACATATCATCTGTTATAGAAAATCAAAAAAGTTGCAGCAGTGGGTCTGCAAATTTCCCAAATAACTCTGACCTGGTCTTCCCCATCTCAGAAGAGTACATGATGATGATGAATGCAGAAAGCTTCCTTGATGCTCAGACCTATGGGCTTTTAGCTTCTGCTACCATTTCCTAAGGAAATGCAGTATGGCATGTCAATCATTCATCAAGAGCAGCTGCCTACGTGTTAATCCCAGCTCTGGTTGTTCTCGGGTCTTGGAAAAGTCACAGCCTCTCTATGCTTCTATTCATATCTCCAAGAAATTGAGATTACAACGTTTAGCCATGAGTTCATTTTGAGGATTCACTGAGATAATATGAAAAACAAAGAACTTGTCATACATAAGCATTAGTTAATATTAAGTGTGGTGCATGCCCTAAATTCCAGTTGTGTCCTGAATAGACTTGTTTAGCAACCAATATCAGTGCTTTTGTCTATGAATCTAAATAAGTCTGTGGGAAATATTGTTGATTTTCTTTCTGTACCTATAGGAGAGAAATGAGCACCTCAGTTTTCTACTTTCTATTATTTTTGTAGGGATATAAAAAATGAGACTCTTCCCCTTGTTCCTAATCCTATGTCAGGAACAGCTAGTTCATGTTTTTGTAACTATCCCCTGATTATCTGAAGCTCTGGTTGTTTTCTTGCCTGTCTGCAGACAGATGGTCCTTACTGCCTGTTTGTAGAATTGCCTCCTCTCAAGCACCATGTTTTATTAGTCCTTCAACCATGGAAAGCACTAAGAACAAGTAGCTCAAAATTGTTCGTGCACATACACTGTGATTTAAGGGAATTGATCTTAAAGTTTTTCAAAAGGTAAAAAACAAAAAGATCATGCGAAACTTTTGAAAAAAAAATGTAACAATAGTGTCCAATTTCTAATCTGAAAGGCTTGGCACCTAATACATTGCACCACTTCTTTCCTTCTTCCAGAACTCCCAGAAACCTTATAGAGCACTCGGTAAATGTCTTAGAAGATGGGAAGTTGAAACATAATATCAGAGGTTTTACATTGTTCTTTCTCTAATATACAGCTAAGATATTTTGCCAGTTGAGCAACTCTGTAGTGTCTCTTCCTTTCAGTGGGCGCCAGAGAGAATATTCTGAAGTCTTTCCTGGAAATATCCCTGGCTTGAGGTTGATTTGTTCCCCAGGTATTCTTAAATGCACAGATTAGAGGTCATTTCTTTTCTATGAAATGGTGAGGTTAATTTTGGCTGTACAAAAGAGACATGGCATGGAGAGCAGGAATAGCAGATGCAGTGTCAGCTTAGAGACACTGGACGAGCATACAGATTCTCAGGAACATTGCACAATAGATGAACTTGTCAATGTTTGTATAATAGTGTGGCCAAACTTTCCATTGACCATTTGTTTTGCAATATTTGACATAGTGTATATTTATATAATATATTTTATACAGCATAACAATATACTATGTTTTAACCACTAAGCAAAACTGAAACAAATTGGTATTTTTGTCATGTATTATCTTACATTTTAAAATACTATAAATTACTATGGAAATGAAACCCAAGAGAATATATCCCTCAAATAACTTAAATTATTAGGAACATACAAGTATATGCATATACATACACATATAAATACATGCACATACATACATACACACTCATTTTTGTCATTTTTAATGTTAGAGGGAAAGACAGAAAATATTGCATATTTTAGAGAAGACTGAAAAGTAAAAAAAAAAATAAATGGATGAATAACCAGTCTATGGATTGGATCAACAGTAAGCAGATAAAAAGAATTTTGAGAAGAGTAAATTAAAGAAAGGTGGCCAGGTGGTTGTGGTGTACACCTTCAATCCCACAACTGGGGAGACAGAGGCGAGCAGATGTCTGGGAGTTTGAGGCCAGCCTGGTCTACAGAGTGTTCCTTAACAGCCAGGGTGATTGCATTTATACAGAGAAATCCTGTCTCAAAAAGCCAAAACAAAATAAAACCACCAAACCAAACCAAACAAAATAAAACTAACAAACAAATAAAAAAAACAAGTGTTTTCATTTTTTCTTATTTTAGCCCTTTTAAAATTATTTAAAATTATTTATTTATTCATTTTACATCCAAATTGCAGCCTCCTGTCTCCTCTCCTCCCTGTCCCAACCTCCTACCATCTTCCCCCTTTTCTCCTCCTCTTCTCCTCAGAAAATGGGAACTCCAATCTCTGTATCAACTCATTCCAGTTCTTCAAGTCCCATCAGGACTAAGAGCATCCTCTTACACTCTGGACAGACAAGGCAGCCCAGTGAGGGAAAGGTGATCCACAAACAGGCAACAGAGTCCATGTCAGAGACAGCACCCACTCCACTTGCTAGGGGATCTACATGAAGACTAAGCTACCTATCAGCTACATATGTGTAGGAGCCTAGCCTAGGTCCAGTCAATACATACTTTTTGGTTGGTGCTTCCATCTCTATAATCCCCCAGGGAACTAGGTTAGTTGAGTCTGTTGGTCTTTTTGTGGCATTTTTGTCCCCTTCAGATCCCTCTATTTTTCCTCCCACCCTTCTACAAGACTCCCCAAGCTCCACCTAATGTTGGCTGTACATCTCAACATCTATTTCAATCCACTATTAGGTAGGCCTTTCTCAGGATAGTTATGCCAGGTTCCTGTCTGCAAGCAAAGCAGATTATCAGTAATAGTGTCAGGAGTTGGCTCTTTCCCATGGGGTGGGGTCTCAAGTTGTGCCAGTCATTGTTTGACAATTAACCTTAATCATTACTCCATCTTTATCCCTTGTTCAACTTGTAGGCAGGATAAATTTTGGGCCAAAGGTATTGTGGGTGGATTGGAATTCCTGTCCCCCACTGGAAGTCCTGTCATGCTAGGGGGTGTCCACTTCTATATCCTTGTCCTCTGCTACTAGGATTCTCAGTTAGTGTCATCCCCATATCCTCCCAGGAGCATACCCTTTCTCAGGTCTCCCACTTGTTTCACACCTCCATGGCTTTCCCTTCTCTCTCCCAGTCCCCTTACCTCTCACTATTACTCTCACGACACCTGATTCTCACTCTCATTCCATTTTCCATACCCTCTCCCATTCAGTGCCCTCTCTTCATCCACTTCAATTGTCTATTCTATTTCACTTCTGAGTGAGATTCAAGCACTTTCCCTTGGGCCCTTCTTGTTACTTATCTTCATTGGGTCTGTGGATTGTGGGATGGTTATCCTGTACTATATGGCTAATGTCCATTTATAAGTGAGTACATACCATGTGCATCTTTCCAGTACTGAGTTACCCACTCAGGCTGATCTTTTCTAATTCCATTCATTTGCTTCCAGATTGGATTATTTCCTTGTTTTTAATAGCTGAGTAGTATACCATTGTTTAAATGTACCACAGTTCCTTTATCCATTCTTGGGTTTAGGGACATCCGGATTGATCCCAATTTCTGGCTCTTATGAATGATGCTGTTATAATCATAGTTGAGCTAATATACTTGTGGTTTGGTGGAACATTTTTGGGTATATGTCCAGGTGTGGTATAGCTGGGTCTTGAGATAGAAATATTCCCAAATTTCTGAGATACCATGAGATTTATTTCCAAAGTGTTATACAAGTTTGCACTCCCACCAGCAATGGAGGAGCATAGCCCTTTCTCCATATCCTTATCAGCATGTGTTGTTATCTGAGTTTTTTTTTATCATAGCCATTCTGGTAGATGCAAGATGGAACCTCAGAGTCATTTTGAGTTACATTTCCCTGATGACTAAGGACTCTGAGCATTTCTTTAACTGGTTCTTGGGCATTAGAGATGCTTTTGTCACGGTTTCTAAGTTTGGTTCTCCACTCCATTGTTTGTCTGACTTATTTGGTTTGTTCATGTTTAGTTTTCTTGAATTATTTATATATTGTGGATATTAGTCCTCTGTCAGTTGTAGGGTTGGTGAAGATAATTTCCAAATCTGTGGGTTGCCATTTTGTTCTACTGATAGTGTCCTTTGCCTTATAGAAACTTTTCAGTTTCATAAGGTCCCATTATTAATTGTTGATCTTAGTGTTTGAACTATTGGTGTTCTCTTCAGAAAGTTGTCTTCTGTGTCAATGAGTTCATGGCTCTCCCACATTTTCTTCTATTAGATTCAGTGTATCCAGTTTTATATTGATGTCTTTGATCCACTTGGCCTTAAGTTTTCTGTAGCGTGATAAATATGGGTCTATTTACACTCTTCTACATGTAGACATCCAGTAAGACCAGAATCATATGTTGAAGATGCTGTCCTTTTTCCATTGTATGTTTTTAGCTTCTTCCTCAAAGCTCAAGTGTCTGAAGGTGTGTGGGTTTACTTCTGGATCTTTGATTTGATTCCATTGATTAATTGGTCTGTTTCTATGCTAATACTATGCAGTTTTTATTACTATTGCTCAGCTTGAAATGAGAGATTGTGACATACCTCTGGAAGTTCTTTTATTGTACAGGATTGTTTTAGCTATTCTGTTTTTTTTTTCCCCTGCATGAAATTGAGACTTGTTCTTTCAAAGTTTGTAAATAATTGTATTGGGATTTTGAGGAGCATTGAATTGAATCTATATGTAATACTTTTGGTAAGGTCACCATTTTTACTATGTTAATCCTTCCAATCCATGAAAAAGGGAGATCTTTCTGTCTTCTGATATCTTCTAAGATTTCTTTCTTCAGGGACTTGAAGATCTTGTCATACAGGTCTTTCATGTACTTAGTTAGAGTTACACCAAGATATTTTATACTATCTGTGCCTATTGTGAAGGGAGATGTTTCCCTATTTTCTTTCTCAGCCCATTTATCTTTTGTATAAAGAAAGGTTACTGATATTTTTGAATTAATGTTGTATGCACCCACTTTGCTGAAGTTGTTTATTAGCTGTAGGATAATTTTAGAGTATTAGTGTTAACTCTTTTTTGAAAGTCTAAGAGACAGTTTTGTAAACGGAATGATAGCACAGGTACTAAGATCAAAAATATTAAATGAGAACTCATGAAACTGAAAAGTTTCTATAAGGCAAAGGACACTGTCAATAAAACAAAATGTCAGCCTATAGAACTCAAAAAGATTTTCACCAACTCCACATCTGATAGAAGTCTAATATCCAAAATATATAAAAACCTCAAGAAACTAGGCATCACCAAACCAAACAATTGAATTAAAAAAACAGAGAATTCTCAAGATGACTCTGAGATTCCATCTCACACCTGTCAGAATGGCTAAGATCAAAACTCAAATGGCAGCACATGCTGGCAAGGTTGTGAAGAAAGGGGAACCCTCCTACATTGCTGGTGGGAGTGCTGGCTTGTGCAACCACAATGGAGGTCAGTCTGGCGATATATTAGAATACTTGGAATAGCTCTACCTCAAGACCCAAGCATACAACTTCTGGGTATACATCCAAATGACTCCTCACCAAACCACAAGGATGTTTCCTCATCTATGTTCATAGCAACCTTATTTTTAATAGCTAAAACTGGAAACAACTCAGATGCCCCTTAACCGAGGAATGGATAAAAAAAAAAAAAACTGTGATACATCTACACAATGAAATATTACTCAGCCATCTGAAACAACGAAATTATGCAATTTTCAGCCAAATGAATGGTACTAGAAAAGCTCATCCTGAGTGAGCTAACCCAAGCTCAGAAACATGCATGTTGTATCTATTCACTTATAGTTGGATTTTAGCCATATAGTACAGGATAACTATACTACACCCAATGCATCAAAAGGAACAGGAACATAGACTTTGCTACCTGTTAATGAGACACTTTGCCCTAGTGGTACTGCCATGTAGGCCCCCAGTATATGAGGAAGCTCTTAACCCTCATATGACTGCTGAACTGGGACAGGGGACTGACATGTACAGACACTCCACTCCAGAGGAGTAAGATAGAAGGAAGAGGAGGTAGAGGGTGGGAGGGTGGGATTGGGAGGTGTGGAAAGAGCACACTGTGATGGAGATGTAACTTGAAGTAATAAATAAACATTTTTTAAAAACCAGGGAATTCTAAATGGAAGAATCTCAAATGGCCAGGAAACACTTAAGGAAATCTTCAACATTATTAGACATCAATAAAATGGAAACCAAAACTACTTCCATTTCATACCTCTCAGAATCAATAATATCAATAACACAAAGGACAGCTCATTTTGGCAAAGGGGTGGTACAAAGAAAACCCTCCTTCATCGCTGGTGGGAGTGCAAACTTGTACAGCCACTATGGAAATTAACATAGCAGATTCTCAGAAAATTGAGAATCAATCTACCTCAAGATCCAGCTATACCACTCTTGGGTATATACCAAAAAGATGCTTTACCATACCACAAGGACACCTGATGAACTATGTTCATTGCAGCTTTATTCATAATAGCCAGAAACTGAAAATAGCCTATATATCTCTCAATTGAAGAAAGGACAAAGAAAATGTGAAACATTAACAGAATGAGTATCAATCAGTTGTTAGAAAAAAAATGGCATCATGAAATTTGTAGGCAAATGACTGGAACTAGAAAAAGAATACCATTCTCATCTAGGAAATCCAGACTCAAAAAGACAATCATCATATGTACTCATTTATAAGTTATTTTTAGCTGTTAAGTGAAGGTAAACATTGCAATCCACCAACCTAGATAAGTTAGATAAAGAAGAGAGGTCTAGAGGGGATATATGAATCTCCCTGGGAAGGAGAAACACAATAGATTTTGTGGATGGGAACAAAAGATATGTGGCAGAGGAGAGAGGGACAGAGGGGAAGAGTATGTGGAGGGATTACTGGTGTTGGATGGCATTTAGGGGCAATATGGAAACCAAGTGCAATGGAAACTGTGACCCTAGTGAAGACTCATAGAAATGGATGATATGAAGCCTGATCTAACCATCTTCTTTAATCAGGATAAACTTCAAGTGGTGGGACTGGAACACCAACCCAGTCACAAAAGCCCAAGACCCACCACCTGTCTGGCTTGTAAGATATGCTGGAGCAATGGTGGCTAAGAGATTGTGAGAGTGACCAAACAAAGACTGCTCTAACTTGAGGCCCATGCCATCCATGAGAACGAGACCATGTCCTACACTGCCTAGATGGCCAGCCAGGAACCAGAAGCTAGATGGCTCAGAGATCTAAGGTAAAATCAACCCACCACTGACAAAAAATTTCAATGAAATGATTCCTAATGATATTATGTTGCATTCGTAGATTTATGTCTAGCCGTATTGTCATAAGTGACTCTTTCTCCATCAATTGATGGGAGCAGATGCAAAGACCCCACAGTCAAACATTAGGTGGAGCTCAAGGAACTCTGACAAAGAGAGGGAGGAATTATTGTAGGTGCCAGAGGAGTTGAGGACACCACAATAACATGGTCCTCAGAATCAAGTAAGCAGGACTCATAGGGACTCACAGATATGGAAGTAACCATTGAGCCTGTATGAGTCTGAGCTAGGCCCTGTGCATGTATTTGCTATTAATTGAAATTCCTTTCAAGAAGACCCATATGTTCAGAATAAAATGTCAAGGTTGGGCTTTGGTAAACATTGCTTGATAAACATTGTTTAATTTGGGGATTTTGGTTGACTCCTAAAAGTGGGAAAGGGGGTATCTCTGACTCTTTTGTCTGTTCTTGGGACCCCTTTCTTCCTACTGGGTTGTCTCATTCAGTCTTGATATGAGGGTTTATGCCTTGTTTTGTTGTGTCTTGCTAAATGCATATTTGGTTGATATCACTATGAGGCCTGCTCTTTTCTGAAAGGAAATGGAGGAGCAGTAGATCTTGGGGAGAATGGAGGTGGGGATGACTTGGAGGAGGACAGAGAAAGTAGGCTTCCATCAGGTATGAGAGAAGAATAAAGAAAAAGAAAAAATCTGATAAATTGGAGCATTAACATAGGTTAGGTGTTTCACCAATTATGTACTCAAGATTATACAAGAAGGAGGAGATGGAACTAGAGTTCAAAACAGCATCTTTGTTGCTAAGTCAAGTTTTCTTTTTTGGGTCAATCTCTGTCTACAGAAGGCCTACTGGATGAAAGATAGGGGTAGAGTAGGAATAAGGACTTGCAAAGACAAAAACAAGAAAGACATGACTGATATCAGAGAGGTAGTAGCATGGGAGCTGGCAACAGATGCTGTTACGACTGCATTGCACGTTTAGCATGAAACATGTAATAGGTACATCATGTGTGCCAGGGCTCACCACACACTGCAATCACTGTGCTCTTTGAAACACCCAGCCATCAAGTGGGAAATACATTCTCTTTTCAGTTCAATGCCTGTGTTTCATATTACTCTGGAATGTTATATATGCATTAGGACAAAGAAAAATTTTGAAAGCACCATTTATATGTAGTAGGGAGGTTTCTATGTTTCTAGTTTCTTCTCTTCATAGAATGTGCAATCTCCTTTGCTCTTTAAGAAAGGAAAGGAAAAATTAATTTCTTGTCCTTTATCTACATCCTCTGAACATGCTAAAATGAATAACAAAACTGATATTAAACAGGCATCAGTCTAGAAAGAGATAGATAAAACACTAGCCAATGGTATCAAGGAGAACCATTTTCTTCCCATGCTACTTGTTATCTTTAATTATGAATGTACTGAAAGAATTCCTACTTTGCCAACAATATTCCATAACAACAATTTTGGAAATAAATCTGTTGGTATATCAGAAAATTTGGAATAGTTTTACCTCAAGATATACCACACCTGGGCATATATCCAAAAAATGTTCCACCAAACTACAAGGACATTCATTCAACTATGTTCATAGCAGCTTTATTTGTAATTGCCAGAATCTGGAACCAATGAAGATGTTCCTAAACCCAAGAATGGATAAAGAAACTATGATACATTTATACTATGGGATACTATTCAGCTATTAAAAACAAGGAAATCATCCAATTTTCAGGCAAATGGATGGAACTAGAAAAGACCATCCTGAATGAGATAACCTAGACCTAGAAAGATACACATGGTATGTACTCACTTATAAGTGGATATTAGCGATATAGTACATGATAACCATCCTGATAAGCTTGCAGACAGGAACTTAGCATAAATATTCTCTGAGAGGCTCTACCCACCAGCAGATCGAAACAGATGCTGAGAACCACCGCCAAACATTAAGTGGAATTTGAGGAGTCTTGTAGAAGAATGGGAAGAAGAATAGAGGAATCTAGAGGGGACAAGAACTCCATGAAAAGACCAACAGAGTCAACTAACCTAGGCCCCCTGGGGGATTACAGAGACTGAAGCACCAACCAACCAAAAAAAGAAAAAAAAAAGCATGTATGGACTGGACCTAGGTCCTTACACATATGTAGCTGATAGGTCGCTTGGTCTTCATGTAGATCCCCAGGCAAGTAGAGCAGAGACTGTCCTTGATATGGACTCTATTGCCTGTTTGTGAGACACTTTATCCTTAGTGGGATGCCTTGTTTGGCCTCAGTGCAAGAGGATACTCTTAGTCCTGATGGGACTTGAAGAACTGGGGTGGATTGATGAGGGAGTACTTCTTTTCTGAAGAAAAGGGGAGGGGGAAAGGAGGAAGATGGTTAGAGGTAGGACTGGGTGGAGAGGATGGAGTGGCTGCAATCAGGATGTAAAATGAATAAGCAAGCAAGCAAGCAAACAAACAAATAAAAAGTAGAAAGGGTAAATGTTTCAAAACCCAACCTTAACATTTTATTATGAACATTGTGGATCATCTTGAAAGGACGTTTCATTAATGACATAAAGTAGGAAGTCCCTGGGGCTAACCTCCAAAACCCATTAAACAGGACCATTTATCAGCTTGTAATCTCTTCCCTTAAATATCGGAGTTTTCAGTTATCCTTCAAATAACCAAAAAGAAGGGCGGAGAAACACCTTCCCCACCCTCTGGGCATGGGACGTGGCTCTCTTAAAGTGACTTCCTGCTGATTTGGGTCGTAGTAGACCTATTTGGGGCCTGAACTCAAATGGAAAAAATGGTTAAAAATGTTAGTATAATCCTTTTATTTTCAGTCCTTCTGTTCTCAGCTGTTTGGATGACCTAAGGAGTTTGTAGGCAGAAGCTGATCTTGCAGGCTTCACTGAGGTTCCTGCCGGGGCATTGTGTAGAGCTGAACGGTCCCAGTGACATTGGATTGCTGTGGTGGTTGCAGGCCCCCGATGGAGACAGCTATTAATGAAGTCTGCCAGGCAGAATCAACTGGGTCACTCGTCCTCCTTGGTGCCTGATTCTGCTCTCTGCTGAGGTTTCCGCTGTCCAGCCGTCCCCGGGCTCCCCTAATGGACGCTTCGGTTCTCCTGGAAAGATAAGAACAGAGCCCTGCCCCAATCCCAACCCTGGGACAATTGCCCTCTTAATGACATAATATGAAAAAGTTTACTTAGGATTAAATTTTATTCAATATTTTAAAAATTAATAATATGGAAGATGTGGGGTAAATGGGATATATGAGTTCAACAAGGGATTTCTCTCTGATCTCAGGTGGGTTTTAACTCAGGGATTAGGGTGGCAAACACAGTCATACTAACTTCCATTGAGTCAATTGCCTCTGAATTTTTGATTCATGAACTCAAAAAATAAGATCGATGGGGCACTGGAAGCAGGAGCCTAGAAATGGAAATAAATGTAGGCAAATTCTGCAAATCTAGAAAGGCAACCACAAAAAGGTAAAATTAAATATTGAAAAAAAAGCAGGATTTAAGTCATAAGGACACATGACACCAAAGTGGAAAGGGGAGCGAGTGGGAAAAAGGAAAGAGAGCAAAAAGGTGGGCAAGTAAAATTAGCTAAAAAAAATTTCACCCCCCAAAATTAAGAGGGAAAGTGAATAGATGGTGCTTATTTTTACTTTTTTCTCAAATCAGAAGCCAAGTAGTCTCTAGCTCAAGACTGGCATCCTGTATAACCACTGATATTTCACTTAGCATTAGTAGTCTCTCATATAAATGAAGATAACTAGAGGTCCCTAATGAACAATTAAGCTTCATCTTCAATTAAAAAAAGTAACATTACATAACGAACCTGCTATTAAAATACTCTCCTATATTAATATCTGTTAAATGTCAAATTACAGCTATCAACATAACTGGAGGTCCCTTAGCCTTTTAAAATTACTTTTGCCTAATAATGAAAATCATTATGTATGTGAAATTTAAATCTTATTAATAAGGCTTAAACGAAACTGATTATATCTACCCTAATTACTTTTGGTGGTGCAAATTTCAGTCTTTGAAATGAACTACATATCGTTTTGGTAGTTCTTATGTTCTTCATTTAGTCTATAGAACAAAAAAAAAAATCTCTCATAGATCTTTGGAATGAAATACCTGTCATTTTAAAGTTTTATGAAGTTTAGCTTAGATAGTCCAATTTGTTTGTTTTGTGGTCCTTCTGCTGGTTTTCTTTTTATTTATTGCTTCAGGTTACATCTCCATCATAGTGTCCTCTTTCCACCCCTCCTAGTCCCGCCCTCTGACCCTCGACCCCCTAACCCTTCCATCCCACTACTCTGGAGAGGAGTGTCCCTACATATCAGTCCCCCACCCCACTTCAGCAGTCATATGAGGGCCAAGACCTTCCTCACACACTGGGGGCCTACAAGACAGCGCCACTAGGGCAAAGTATCGTATTGACCATGAGAAAAAGAAAAGGTCTATGTCCATGTTCCCTTTGATGTGTTCGTTGGTTGTAGTGTAGATACTATCATGTACTATATATCTGCTGGTTTTCTTATGTGCAATTCTTTGGAAAGGAAATGACAAAAAGGTGGAAAGAGCTAAGATTGCAGTACCCAACTGTATGCTTCATTGAAATTCCTCTTGAGAAGTCAAACAACTACTGGCTATGGGAGTTTGCTAGGAAAATTATAAAGAGACATTCATTTAATTAATCAAAATCTCACCCAAGTTGAGATTAGTATTCTTCTTTGAGACTTCCCTAACAAAGTTCCACAAGCTGATTAACTTATAAAATAAACAGTCATAATAAACCAAAATCAAATCACAGGAAAAAAAATAACTGCTCTTCCTCCAAAAAAAGGAATCCTTTCTCATCTCTTTCTATATTCTGGTGGCTTGTCCTCTATTCATTTGGATCCAGTCCTCCATCTTCACATGTGTTGTCTGTTCATTTCACCATTTCTATGGCACATCTGTGTTTGAACTCAAATTTCCCCTTTTTACCAGGACACTAATAATATCAGATAAGACCCATCCTAATGACCTCATTTCTAATAGACTGAATCCACAAAGACTCTATTTTCAAATTAGAACACATTTTTAGATATGGAGTTAGTAATTCAATACATCTTCCTCTGAGCCACAATGATGTACATAACCAGAACAGCAAAAGCAGATAATTCTTCAGGATATAAAAGTGTAAATTGTTCTTGGCTAAAAAAAGAAACCAAGGGTAAGTAGACGTTCAGTGAACAAGAAAAGAAATGTTTTCCAAAGAAAGAAAATAATTTTATTAAGGCTGTGTGGGGTAGTTAGAATTTTAGTGGAATTATGATCCCCTGGAAACTATATTCCTCAAATGTTTCAGCATGTTGTGTAAAATGGAAAGCCATTAAACCAATGATTCTATTAAAATGTATTGCATTACAAAAATGACTTTGAAGAACTATCATCTCTCCCTCCATTGCTTAGGCAAGAGTAAGCATGTAAAAGCTTATCTCAATGTCTTTATTCTAGAATAAAGGTCCATTTACTTTGTGGTGAAATACTAAATAAATTTAAATAATATTTTTGTTTAAGGAAATTTTTGTATGCTCTGAAGTAAGTAATTTAGTCTGTGAATTGCTTTCTGACAAATCTGTGTATCAGCACATGGAAGACATTGAGATTAGCTTTTGCAGAAGAGTCACATATGTGAGTGTTGTCAGTAAATCCCTTCTATCAACTGGAAGTATGGCTTGGTACTTCTACAGATATGTGTTAAGATTAATAAGCCAACCCATTGGATGTGCTTACTCTAGACACTGTGAATTTCAGTTTTCAGCAAGGCTTTATTCATCTTGATCATCCTCAGCCCACAAAGTGACACTACCCACCCTCGCTTGTAAGAACTAGATGGTAAATATACTTGGTTCATAGACACATGTATTTTTAGACACTACAAATCATTTGCCTTAGTATTTAATTATAGGGTCTTTGGAAACCTATTCAAGCCTACTCACTAAGAACCTATGCCACTTGTAGCATACACACTCTGAGCCTTTGTTATATTGGTCCCTATAGTCCTTACATCCTCACTCCATTTACTCATTAACATGTTACATCCCTTTCTTTACGTTTTCTCCCTAACCCCCAACACTCTCCAGGCACTGAATCAGGGATTCAGTATTTAAATACCACTTCTAGAGAATCTGCATCTGCCTACCTCTTTTACATGGAGTTTGGATCAGAAGCAATGGCTGTGTCTTCATTTCAGGTTGAGGGGGTTGATTAGAAAGCCATTCAAGATGAGCAAATGTAGAGATAATTATGAAAACGAAGCACAGATTACAATCAAATGGATTTCAAGCTTCTTCTCACACTTATATTGATGATATTTTGTCCCATAGAAATTTGTTATAAATGAATAATTCTTTAAATGAATAAACCTTTTTTTTTTTTACAATGTCAAAGTAAAGCTTTCCCATAATCTCTCAAAAAAGAAGAAAACAACTAAACAGAGGCCTATTATGAAGTGTCTGGGAAGACTCCTGGACATTCTGACCTTTTCTAGGACTTTTCTCTTCAAAGCCACTAGAGTGGCCACTAGAGCCTTCCTGAGAAGACACAAAGGATAAAAGTCATAATGCTCACATAATTTTTTTTTCTGGCTCAGCGTGGAAGTTGAGTGGTGGAAGGATGGTTTTATAGAACAGAAAGTTATCCTTAGATCGAAGGCAAAATTATTAATATTTAACCAATGACAACTTGTGTTCTTTTTCTCTCCTGCAGAGAATCCTGATACCCTAGGATACTTGCAAATAAAGTCTAGGTTCTGCTTACCTAATTCCCTTAGGTATCAAGCTCATACTATATATTAAATTGTTTCTCTTTCTTATTGTATATAAGAGTCAGAAAGTAAGCTGGAAGTGCTATTGTGTTAGGTGCAGAGTTAGGAGATAATTAACAATTAATAAAAAATAGTTTTAAAGCATTAGCCACTCTAGTGCAGTGAGAGTAGGCTTAGTTTCACATCAGCAAAAACTGGAAAGGAACTACTAGGAGACACACACACCCACTCACACACACACCCACTCACACACACACACACACACACACACACACACACAGAGAGAGAGAGAGAGAGAGAGAGAGAGAGAGAGAGAGAGAGAGAGGAGACAGAGACAGACAGAGGAGATTCTCTGACCTGCCTTCCCCAGTGTAGAATCTGGTGAGACTGCCATTAGAAGGGAGATAGAGAAAGCATCATCCAAGATAGGGTTATTGTCATTCTCTTCTCTGAAGTCATCTCTCTACCTTTGTCCTTCAGGGTTACTTCCTGACCTCCACTGTCACTCTCTAGTTTTCTATCACTCTACTTTTACATCTTTCCCTTAAGAAATTAATAGTCAGGGGAGTATGCTGCAGAAAATGACATCTGAGTGCTGAGAGGTTGAATACAGATAGTCCCTTTTATAGAAGGCTAATAGTTACTTGCAATTTGTATGAGTGATTGTATTGATTTCTCAGATTAGCCAACAACAAGGCTAAACAGGTAGTAAAAATACTATATCTATCTTTACATACATTCCATGTATATAGAAAAATGCTTTATCTTTCTGTTAAAACTTTTAGTTGTAAATTCAGGGGCTTTATCTCCCCGTGCTGATGAAAAAAAAAAGTTGAACTTGGGGCTTGTTTTCTACCAAGCTTTGGATAAGATCAAAGTGTCATGATGGCCCTACCAGACACCAATAGTTCATGCATTTTATTAAACAAGATATTTTTATTGTAGCCAGGATGTTCATTCAGGCTAGAATTCTAGTTTATTCTATAGATTCTATTCTCTTCATGTCTCATACGGCACTGTTTCTCAATTGTATTGAAGAAATAAAATTAAGAATTCAAAAATAATTCTTTGACACAGTTAAAATGGTAAAAGATATTTTAGACATGAGTCTTTGGGGTTACTGCCAGATAAATATTAAGGAATTTGTGTTATTTGTAGTGTTTTAGGTACATTATATAAATAAAATTTATTTGGGGAAATTATTACTTACTAATGTTTTTCAGTTTTAACTTTATTGACATTATTTCTGGGTGGGCATTGTTATGAGTTTAGTTGCTCTGACATTTTAGTATAAGTCTCATAAATACCACAAAATAATATCTCTTTCTTGTCAAATAAATATAACCCCTAAAATCACATTCAGAGAACCTGCCATGGGTGTTATAGGAAAACATGGCTTAGCCTGATAGTGAATTCACAGTTTTTGGATTCTATAGCAGGCATCCCATCTATGTGCCTTACAGACAGAAAGAACACTCAGTTCAAGATCTGTAACTCATCTTTTCATTGATATGTAAATTGCTCTAGTAAATTTCTCTTGAGAATGTATCTATTGCTTAATGTCTTAAAATTTTCCAAAGTGCCCTATGTAATTGTAGCATCCCTCCACACATTTCCTGCACTTAGTAGAATTTTATGCCTGATTATATTACTCAGCACTCTTAAGTGTGAATTGAAATCACAGAGTGATCTTTATTTTTTAAAAAAATGATGGTTGAATTTGTCAAAGACACTTTTTTTTTCTAGTAAGATTTAGAAGTCTGAAAACTGTGCTTATAGTTCTTGTAGTCAGTGACATGAATTATTTTAGAGTCTGAGGTGATTTAATGTTTGGGTCTAAGAAACAGAAATGTTATTCATCTCTTTTTAAGTATTAAAATGAATTGTGTTGTAGAATATTACAGAAATTCCATAAAGAACTTTTAAGAATGCAAGTACTCTTATTTCCAAAGACTCCATCATGCCTCTGTCACATTTTCTTTACTTCAAAGAAGAACAGGTCTGGTAAATGTGGTCTTGTCCAGGCAGGGCTCAAGAGGATGCTGTCTGCAAAGAATACAGAACAATTTAGAAGAAACATCAAACTCTAGCTGAAAAAGAATTTTGAAATACAGAGGTAATTCAACAAAATGAAACACAACAAAGATTAAAATGATTATAACAGGGGATAATTTTGTTATATTTTGTTTCAAGCATCTGGAGATATTATAAAGTAAATGTGGCACTCTAGTATAATTTCTACCAACATGTGATATTATTTCTTTTGATCAAACCTTCTAAGGCAAGCTCAGCCAGGCACATTGAGCCATTCTCCTGCACATGATGTTTCTTGTTATTTTCTAGCAATTAATTTAATAGAGCTCTCACCCTCTCCTGTGACCGGCTGGCTGAGCATAACACTTCCCAGCCCTCCAGTCTTTATTCTTCTAAGTGGACTAAATTATACCAATTTGACAAAAGAATCTAAAACTATCTGTAATTTCTCTGTTCTTTAATAAAACTCACATAGGCATGTCTATTGACATTTGAATGAGTGTAAAGTGATTTCTGTCTGAAAGCAAAATATTTCTTTATCACATGACACCAGAGTAATGCTTAATTAATACATTGTCATTAAATAAGTATAAAGAGAAACTCTGGATAAATGGAAAAAAATCTTCTAATAATTTAAACCAAAATATTTTTAAATGAATAGTAATACATGCCAAAGTAAGGCTTTCGGTAAGTTGCATAGTAAATTCATGATATCTATCATGCTATGGTTGGCCAATTCTAGAATGACTTAGCAGTATTAAAAATTTAAAAATGATGATTCATTATTTTACTGAAGTTATTAGACGATGAAATGTATAGTTTTAAATGTGGAAAAGAAAGATTATTCTCAGTCACTCCATAAATACATTTAACTGAAGTAGAACCTAATTAAATTCACACTTTTAAAATTATTTTCTTTTTTGATTTAATATTTGATATTATATATTTATTAGATTTCGTAGAGGAAAAATGACTTTAGCATTAGGTGTCTGAAATTTCATCAACTTTTCTTTCTTCTTTTTTCTTGTTTCATTTTCTATAAACACTTTGAGAAATTTGTGCAAAGTATTTTGAGCATATTCAACTCCCCCCTCTAACCCCTCCAAGATTGGTCCCTCTCCTCTATCCACCCATCTCTGTGTCCTTTTAAAAACCAAACCATACCCAAAGAGTATAATTTGTACTGTCTATATACTATGGAATATGTTGCCATCCACTGGACCATGGTCCAGACAACCCACTTTGGGACACATTCTTAAAGAAAACTGACTCTCTACCAATAGCCATCAGTTGCCAATAGTTCCTCAGATAGGAGATGCTAAAATTCGACCTGTTTTGAGCTCATGCAATTCATGTGCATGCTCTGACAATCACCTTGAGTTCATAGACATGGTTGCCCTACTACATCTGTAAGAGAAAAAAAACTAATTAAATTATGTTGCAGTATTTATATTATATTTAATTGGTTTGGCTGTAGTTAATCCTTAAGTCGCCATTATAAATGAGCAGACACAGACACCACGTGGATTTTAAAAAGCCTTGGCCTGAATTGTGCAATTCTAGCCCATCTAAGCTAGCTCTGAATTGTATTACCCAAATATGACCCCATTTATACATGTATTCCCTTGAACTGCCATTCTCCACACTAGGGCGATGTTCCTGGCCATGTGCAATGAGGTTGTTTTTTCTAACCCATGGTATGTGTCCTCCTTCTTCCTGTTCCTGGATGGAATGCCTTAATCCTCTGTCTAAAACGCAGACTTCCTGTTCTAATCTCAGGAAGTCCCACCTTTCTCTGTCTTTGCCCAATCTCAGGCCTCAGCATTTTATTTAACCAATCAGAGTCAATGTAAGTAACATACAGCAAACAGGACTAATTAATTAACATTTAGAATGCTTTACACTATCCCACCATACATCTATAAGACACTTTGTTTTCTTTCAATTTTTCAAAGAAATACACATTTATTCATCAAGATTTTTATGTTTCTTGTTTCTTCCTTAAGTAGAAATGAGAATACTGAAAAGAAAAAAAAGGTAGATGATTTTGTTCCTTTGTTGTTTAGGTGTTTATAAGAACTAATAATTAAAATTATTTTATTGATACTTTGCCTGTCAAATAAACCTCCCAAAGAATTTCCTGGTGACATAATCAGTATGTGCCCAAATTGTAAAAAGACAGAAATTGGTGCTGGACTTCTTCACAAGCCCTAGCACTTGAGTTCAGAACCCAAGTAAACAGCAAGGTGCGGTGACACATGCATGTAATGCCATGTCTGAGGTATAGAGATAGGAAGATTTTGAAACTCATTGTTTAGACAGCCTAACCTATCTGGTCAGTTGCAGGCTGGTGAGAGACCCTGTCTCAAGTGATAGAAAAAGGTAGACAGTATCTAATGTGTGAACGATACTAGAAATTTTTCTCTGTCCTACACAAGGACAAACATACACCATGCACTCAACATGCACACACATGAACATACATACACACACACATGTGTGTGTGCATAGAAGTCATTACTTTCTTTTTATACAGAACTCCCAGATCCCTATTTTTTTTATTTGATTTTGTGTGGTTTTGGTTTAAATGTCTGAGAATACTGCTTTGACTCTTCATATGCCATTCCTCATCTCTCAGTTGTGCTAATCCTCCCTTATCACGTTATTTCCACCATTCAACTTAGTAAAAAATCACCCTCATGTCTTTCTGTAACCTGACAGATGCGTAAAAATGTTTTAGATATTCTAGCTGTATGCACAAGTTTTCAATGGCCTTGATCATGACTGTCATCCTCCAGTTCTTCACATTATCAAACTGAGTCACCCTTGAAATTTCATGTAGGAAGATTTCCTTGATTATTTTGCTGTGGCTGTGCCTTAGCTTATGGTTGATCAAATCCTTCTATCTTCCACAAAGTCTCCCCTCAAGTGCTTAATCCAGGATAATTTTGCAATAGTGAGCCATGGCACAATGGCTAACTTTCCCTTTTAGGTAAATACTTGTATTCTCTTTGGTGCTATTTAAAAGAACAGAGAATTTTATGTACATAATTTTTGGAAGAACTCTTCTTTCATAATATGCATGTAGAGTGGGCCACTGAAGACTGTTCCTAGAAGTTTGGTTATGGAGAAAGCTTCAGGATATGAGTGTGAAGGCAGAAGAAGAGATACTGTAAGGAACAATGACAAGGAGACTTTACAAAGCAAGAGGAGAGCTGCCGTTCAAGTCAATGGTAGATGTAATCTAAGATATCAGATTTTGGATATTTTGTTGAGTGCTATGGAATCTAATTCTCCAGCTATCTCTATAAACATTTCTACTGAAACAATAACATGATTTTAAATAACACAGTTTTGAGCTAAATTATTATTTTTTTAACTTTGAGACAAATGAAAATACATTTTAAGATATATGCATTACTATTAATTCCTGAAATTTCATATGAATGTTTACATCTTTCGGGTATCCTAGTTAAAGTTTCTATTGCTGTGATACAACTCCATTACAAAAATCAGCATGGGGAGTAAAGGGTTTATTTTGTCTTATATTTCCACATCATATAACATCATTGTTTGGAGTCAGGGTAGGAACTCAAGGCAGGAACCTTTGGACAGGACCTGAAGCAGAGCTCATGGAGGAACACTACTTACAGGCATCCTCCTCCTGGATTGTTCAGTCTCCTTTCTTCTGTGCCTCAGGACTGCTTGCCAGGAAGAAACACCACCTACAATGGACTGGGCTTTCCCAAATCCATTGCTAGTTAAGAAAATACACTACAGACCAACCTTATGGAGTAATATTCTCCATTCAGATTCCTTACCAAATGAGTCTAGCTTGTATGAAGTTAACATAAAACTAACAGAGAAGTTTGGTTATCATGCATTTCTTATTCATTCTCTTCATAAGAGGAAATGTATTTTGCGTCTGTGTGATATGTGTTCTGTAGAACACTGATAGTCACATGACAATACTTCTTGAATTTTTCTATTGAGGGTCTAGAAAATGTTTTGGTTAAAAAAAAAGGCTTCTATTTTAGATATAATAATAATGCCTAAAGATTCTCCACCAAACCACAAGGACATCACCTCAGCTTTGTTCATAGCGGCATTATTTGTAATACTCATAAATTGGAAACAACCTAGTTGTCCTTCAACCAAAGAATAGAAAAAAAAACCGACAAAAAGAGAAACTGTGGTACATTTACACAATGGAATACCACTAAGCTATCACAAACAAGGAAATCATGCTATTTACAACCAAATGGATGGAACTAAAAAAGCTCATCCTGAATGAGCCAACCCAGACTCAGAAAGATGCACATGGTGTGTACTCACTTATAAGTGGATGTTAGACAGATAGCACAGGACAATCATCCTCCAACCCACAGACCCAAAGAGACAGGAATCTAGCATAACTATCCTGTGAAAAACTCCACTCCACTCACCAGTGGGCCATGGACTCTGTAGGCTGTTAGTGGAACACCTTACTCTAGCTGGGCTGCCATATCAGGCCCAAGTACAAGAGAAAGCTCTCATCAATCATGTGACTGATGAACAGAGGGGAGTTGATATGTGGGGCCTCCCCTCATCTGAAGAGAAGGAGAGGACATAGATGGGGAAGAGAGAGGGAGGGTGAGACCTGGAGGGGAGGAGGGAGGGAGGTTGTGATTGAGATGTAACTTGAAAAATACAAATTAATTTACAAAAAGGGCTTCTTAAGGGGAAACTATCTCAGAGAAGGGGGGGGGAGCAACCAGACAGGAGATCAGGTGATGTGGGAAGAAATAGTGGGAGAGGTTGTCTTAGTTATTTTTCTTATGTGCTATGACAAAATACTCTGACAAAAGCAACTTAAATAAGAAAAGCTTATTTTGACTCACAATTAAAGTTTCAGGCTATCATGATGAGAAAATCAACAGCAGAGGCTCGAGGCAGCTGCTTACATCCCATTCACAGTCAAGATTCAAAGAGAGGAATGCATGCTGCTGTTTGGTTTCCTTTCTCCATCTATACAGTACAGGATCCTTGCTGGGGAATGTTAAAGCCCACAGTAGGCAGGTCTTCTATAATCTCTCCCCACAGGCATGTCCAGAGGCTGGTGTCCCAGGTGAGTCTAGATCCTGTCAAATTGATAGTTAGCAATTGCTGTCACAGACAAAGCCCAATTAGAAGAGACCGTAGTGACTATGTACATATATATATACACACACATATACATATTTATATGGTGTGTGTGTGTGTCTGTGAGAGAAAATGGAATAATGAAACCCAGAATTTTTATTATAACTTAAAAAATAAAAGATGGCTCTAATCAAAGTTTTGTTATGTAGTTGTATTATTAGAATTGTTTAATGTTTATTTATTACTTCAAGTTACATCTACATCATAGCACCCTCTTCCACCCCTCCCAGTTCCACCCTCTCACCCTCTCCTCCTTCTCCCATCCATCCCACTCCTCCAATGTGGAGTGTCCCTACATATCAGCCCCTCTCAGTTCAACAGTCATATGAGAGCTAATAGCTTCCTCTTGCACTGGGGGCCTACATGGTAGCAACCCTAGGCCAAATTGTCCCATTAATAGGTAACAAACTCTATGTTCCTTTGGGTGATTGGTTGTAGGATAGTTATCCTGTACTATATGGCTAAAATCCAATTATAAGTGAGTAAATGCCATATGCATCTTTCTGAGTCTGGGTTAGCTCACTCAAGATGAGCTTTTCTAGTTCCATCCATTTGGCTGATAATTCCATGATTTCCTTGTTTCTGATAGCTAAGTAGTATTCCAATATGTAATATATACCACAATTTGTTTATCCATTCATTGGTTGAGGGACATCTGAGTTGTTTCCAGTCTAGCTATTATAAATAAGGCAGCAATGAACATAGATGAGGACATATCCTTGTGGTTTGGTGAGGAATAATTTGGATGTATATCCAGAAGTCATATGGCTGGGTCTTGAGGTAGGGCTATTCCATGTTTCTTAAGATATTGCCAGACTGATTTCCATAGTGGTTGTACAAGATTGCACTCCCACCAGCAATGGAGGAATGTTCTCCTTTCTCCTCAACCTCGCCAGTATGTGCTGTCATTTGAGTTTTTGATCCTAACCATTCTGACAGGTGTGAGATGGAATAAGAGTCATCTTGAGTTGCATTTCTCTGATGATTAAGGATGTTCAGCATTCACTACCATTAGAAATTCCTCCTTTGTGAATTCTCAGTTTAGCTCTGCTTCCCATTTTTTGATTGGATTATTTGCATTTTTGGTGTTTAATTTCTTGAGTTCTTTATAAATTATGGATATTATTTATCCTCTGTCAGAAGTGGGGTTGGTAAAGATCTTTTCCCAATCTGTAGGTTGCCATTTTGTTCTAATGACAGTGTCCTTTGCTGTACAGAAGCTTTTCAGTTTCATGAGGTCCCGTTTGTTGATTTTTGATCTTAGAGCCTGAGCTATTGGTGTTCTGTTCAGGAAGTGGTCACCTGTACCAATGAGTTTGAGGCCTTTCCCCACTTTCTCTTCTATAAGATTTAGTGTGTCAGGCTTTATGTTAAGGTCTTTGATCCACTTGGACTTAAATTTTGTGCAAGGTGATAAGTATGGGTCTAATTTTTTATTCTTTTAAATGTGAACAAACAATTAGAACAGCACCATTTGTTGAAGATACTGTCCTTTTTCCATTGTATGATTTTTGGGTTCTTTGTCAAAAATTAAGTGACCATTGGTTTTTGGGTTCATTTCTTGGTCTTCAATTTGATTCCATTGATTCACTGGTCTGTTTCTATACCAGTACCATGTTGTTTTTATTACTATTGCTCTGTAGTAAAGCTTGAAATCTGGGATGGTGACACCTCCAGTGTCGCGTCCCTCTCGACCGGCAAGAAGGACGCAACTTGCAAAAGCTCTTCTCCTGCAGTTTATTCAGGTCCCTTGAAAACAGTCTTCCAAATGGGGGCCGGGCAGACCCAACCCACAGGCTAAATACTAAATGAAC
>CAJQZJ010012070.1:1352498-1363232 GCA_907164525.1 Lophiomys imhausi
GGCACGTCGCAGCTCTCTACACTCCAGACATTTTTTTATTATACAGGATTGATTTAGCCATTCTAGGTTTTTGGTTTTTTGTTTTTGTTATTCCATATGAAGTTGAGAATAGCTTTTTCCATGTCTCTAAAGAATTGTGTTGGTATTTTGATAGGAATTGCATTGAATCTATATATTGCTTTTGGCAAGATAGCCATTTTTATTATGTTGATCCTACCTATCCATGAGCATGGGAGATCTTTCCATCTTCTGATGTCCTTGTCAATTTCTTTCTTCAAGGACTTGAAGTTCTTGTCATACAGGTCTTTCACTTGCTTGGTTAGAGTTACCCCCAGGTATTTTATATTGTTTGTGACAATTTTGAAGGGTGTTGTTTCCCTAATTTCTTTCTCAGCCCATTTGTCTTTTGTATAAAGAAGGCCTTCTGATTTTTTTGAATAAATTTTGTATCTATCTCCCAAGCTGAAAGTGTTTATCAGTTGTAGTAGTGCTCTTGTGGAATTTTTGGGGTCACTTATATATACTATCATATTGTCTTCAAATAGGGGTAATTTGACTTCTTTGTTTCCAATTTGTATCCCCTTGATCTCCTTTAGTTGTCTATTTCTCTAGCAAGAACTTCAAGTACTAATATGCTTTTAGAATTTTACAAGCATATTTACTGACTCAAGAATATGTTGAATATGTTTAAAATGTGTATGGAGGGGAGGGGGGTGTTCCCATCCTTAAAAGCTCATCTTAGTTCATTAGCCAGGCAGATCTTTGAAGTCTTTAATTTCAGGCAAGAAAAAATTAATAAATAAATGATCTGCAAAGAAGAAAAAGAGGAGGAGGAGGAGGAAGAAGAGAAGGAAGAGGTCAACTAATGTCTGATAACAATTTTTTATTGAGTTACATAAGACATTTTTAGTTTAGTTTCCCTAATTAAATAAGAGGATTGTATAGTCTATTCTAAGCACATTGTGCCTAAGATGAAATAATATTTCCTCCAAATTCAAGAAAAATACCAAGAGCCCTTTTTACTTTTAAAATATAGACAGTAGAATACCGTGGGTATTTTCTTATGTGGTATTATTTTTAAAATGAAAAAAATCTTTTTTATATTTTCTGTTAATCAAACAGGAACTCATATTCTGGGACCCAAGGGAACAGTGGGAAGTACCAGACTCTATTTCTGGATCTAACCTGACTCAAAGAATATGTCTGGACAAATCTCTAAATATCTCTCTCTTGACATCATTAGAACTCTTATTTATTTATTTATTCATTCATTCATTCATTCATTCATTCATGTATGTATGTAGCAGTTGGGGGCAGCCACGAGGTATCTGTATTCAATGAAAAGGCTAAGATTCTTGAGCTGCACAGTCTTGTAAGAAAGATAGACATGCAAATAAGCATTACAATTTCTATTTCATGTAGTATAACATATTAACTAAATGCACAATGGTATGGCAAAGGGCATGGTTTGCTGGAGAGGGTTCTGAGAAGCAGGAATACTTGACTGGGTCAGGTAGAATAGGTGAGAGTTTAGTAGGAGAAAATGAGGGAAGAAAATTCTAAGTACAAAGAACACTGTATGTGTGAAAGAACATTTGAGGTGTAGGGTGGTATTGTAAATAGTTTAATATAAAGGTATAAATAGGAAGATAGTAAAACAAGGGCAAATATGAGAGAGAATTTATAGAATTAACTCCAGATAATAGATGGATGTTATTTCTGCTTTTCAAGAAGGTACAATTGGTGATCAATGACAGATGGCAATGTAGAGATTAAATTTATGCAGTTTTTCAGAAATAAACTATAGTAATTTGGGCAGATGATGAAGAGAAACTGCAGCAAAAAAATGGCAAGAAAGACCTGGAGGTCCAAATTGACGAAGTTCAGGAAGTGAACAGGGTCCCACAGAACCATTGGAAATGAGAGGGTGAAGGAACAGGATCTTCCACACTTGCTCAAGGGACAGGCTACTGCCCGTTTCATTGACTTATTCCTAGGAGAATGACAAGGATGTTGGTTGGTGTGTAGTGAATTTTAGGGGACTTGTAAACTAAAAGCTATTAGGAAATTAAATTAGTCTTTGCCAACAAACATTTCTAAAAAGGAATCCACACTGAAATGTGAAGTGAGTATAATGAACTTCATGTTTCTGGACTTTTCTCACAAAAACTTACCAACAGTGACTTTTGAAAACTCTACCTCTATTCATATTTCCCCCCTTATTTAAATTTTAGCCTCACATGGTATGACCAAGTTCAATTATCTGTAAAAAATTTTGAGAATGTTATTTACAAACAGCTCTAAGAACCTACCTTCACTGAGCTTTCAGGAGTTCTTTTCAGGAGTTGTCATTTTTAAAGCAATGTTATTTTCATTTTTCTACATTCCTGTGAATATCTTAACATTTTCAAAACTTTTCACATTGTAAATGAGTTTATTTGGCATTGTAAAGGAGAATAATTTTAGTGTCCTTACTGGATAAATCAAGGTTTAAGACTAATGGCTAGGGTTTAATTCATTAAAGGAATGTTGTCAAATGGTTCTTGACACTGTGAGCAGTGGAAGTGAATTACATGAGCAGGAGATTTGCCAATTGTAACCAGTCTCCACCTTTTCTGGTAGGCTTAATTGAGTATAAATATATTGAGACAGAGTGATCATAGCAATATATTGTAGTGTGTACAGACTTATTATTATAGTATATAATTAGATTTTATCACCAATTTTTAAATTTAGTACAATCAAAATGATGTTTTTCCCTTTATTTGCTTGTTGTAGGGGTTTGTTTGAATCTCTCTAAAGAACAGTACGTTTTCTGAATAACTTCTATTATATCGTGGTTTAATACAACATGTTATATATGCTTAGTGTATATTATTTGAACCTGGAGAATATCTATTATAAGGTCAAAATAATCAAATCAAATGATGTATGGCTTGGTGGTTCCACCTCTTATTGAGTGATAAAAAGCACACATCACAAACTAATTCAACATTATCAAGTGAAGAAAATCGTGACAAAAGATAATAGCTTTTCCCAGAAAAGATTAATGAGAAAATGAGGTTACCCTTACAAAAGCACTAGATTTTCTCACACCTTTACAAATGTGATTTATAAAAAGAAACTAATTAGATTAGTTATTCAAAGAGGCATTAGTAATGCCTTAGTATTGCCTGCATAAAATTGAACCTGCACAAACATGTTTGTTATAGAATCATCTATCTCCAATAGTTTAAGCACACTAATAATACAATTGTGTTCTTTTTTTTAATTTTTTTTTCTTTTTGGTTTTTCAAGACAGGGTTTCTCTGTGTATCTCTGGCTGTCCTGGACTCCACTTTGTAGACCAGGCTGGCCTCGAACTCACTGAGATCTGCCTGCCTCTGCCTCCCAAGTGTTGGAATTAAAGGCATGCACCACCCCGCCCAGCTAATTGTGTTCATTTTTGAAACCTGGTGTGAACTAATGCAAGCTGATAAAAAGGACAACTGGAAACATAACTTCAAATAAAAATGTGATTTTTCTCATGGAATTTGAACACCAAAAATGAAAAAAAATAGTATCAAATTACAGCAGGAAAAATTCACCAAAAAAACATATATATATATATATATATTTGAATTCAATATATATATATCTAAATTTAACAAGAAAAATAATAATTAAAATAATCAAAATATCCAATAAAAGGAACTAGTCCAAGTGTCCTTTAGCTGTAAATTGGAGAAATAAGGCATTGTATTTGTATAATGAAATATTGATAATAAAAAAACTGAAATACTCAAATCACCTTGACAGCCTTGTATTTAATTAAAGGTGGCAGTCACCACAGGACACAGGTTCTACTATTCACTTCTTTTTTTCATTATCTTTTAATTTATTTGTTTATTTTCCATCCCAATCACCACCCCTGCTCCTCCGCTCCTCCCAGTCCCACCCTCCCACCCACTTCCCTGTTAAAAAATTATATGTTTAATTAAACGATTTAACCACTATTTATATTATAATTAATTGGTTTGACAGGCATTAATCTTTAAGCAGACATTAAAAATGAGCACACACAGACACCATGTAGATTTTAACAAGCCTTGGCCTGAATTGTGCAATCCTAGTCCATCTAAGCTAGCTCATAATTCTATCACCCAAATATGTCCCCATATATACATACGTCCCCTTGGACTGCCATTCTCCACAATAGGCCGATGTTCCTGGCCATGTGGAATGAGGTTCGTTTCTCTAACCCATGGTGTGTGCCTCCTTCCTGCTGCTCCTGGGTGGAATGAATTAATCCTCTCTCTAAAGTGCAGGCTTCCTGCTCTAATCCCAGGAAGTCCCACATTTCTCTGTCTTTGCCCAATCTCAGGCCTCGGCATTTTATTTAACCAATGAGATTCAATGTAAGTAACAGACAGCAAGCAGGACCAATTAATTAACATTTAGAATGCTTAACACTACCCCAACAATTCCCTCCTTTTGTTTAGCAAAAGGCTAATTTTTTTAATTCATATAGTAAAAACAATAAGAACAAATATGAAACAATCAAGAAAACCATATATAAAAGTTATACACATAATGTTTAGCCTATTTGTATCAGGCAAACTTGAAGAAGAAGAAGAAAATTCATCTTATCTATCTTGCTGTGTCTAAAGTTATGAATCAAAATAATTTCTATCATATCCTATATTTATAAACCTAAAGATTTTATTTAGACTTGAAAATATCCTTTTAAATCCTAAACAACTCAAGTTCAATTGAAATTTTATAACTATTATGCCTTCAACCCTATCAAAGACATAAGAAGGGATAAAGTTATTATTTGAGTGAGTAGGAAGCATAGGTGAGCAGCTTCCAAAAAGAAATATGACAGTTTGTTGCCTAGATAGTCCCAAATATCACTTGATATCGTTGGAGCATCATCTTCAGCCTTCTGGCCAAGCATTTTTCACAGACTAAATTGTGCAGCAGGAAATAATAAGGATTTTCCCATTCTGTCTCTACAGAATCAGAACATCGATTTAAGCTCTGGTCCATCTTTGGACTGTATATAGTCTGTTGAGAGAGCAGGGGCATTTTTGCTCTCTCAATTCCAATAGGATAATTCTAATAGGAATTATCTCCTGATGGGAGATTTCTTTTTGAGGAATTATCTCCTGATGGGAGATTTCTTTTTGATGCTCATTGTCTTCTTCCAAGTCAAATGGGAGCTGTCACAAAGTCAAATGATTCTTATAATAAAAACATCTTTAAATGCCATTTTCTGTATGCCTCTGAGGGTTTTGAAGACATCTACTATTTTATTTATAAATCTATCTATCATCTATCTATCTATCTTTGAACAAGCAAACTGTATATTTTTATTCGTTTATTATCTGTTTAACCTAGTATTTGACATGACCAGGAGCTTGACTGGCCAGTCAATTTGTATTATCCAGACTCCTAAATAGATTGCAATAGCAACCCATAAAAAGATCGGAAGTAAACCTGTATTTTTAAATGATTTGTACAGGCACAATACCTTATACAAGAGTTGAAATATACATATTATGTGTCAAAATATAAAATTCTCTACTAATGAATCAAACTTAATCTTATTTTTGTATCAATACACAAAATTCTATACCAATGTATCAAAAGATAACCTTATTTAAAGAATAACAATAATTTTAAGTTTCAGAGCAGATTCAATAATCTATCCTTATATCTTATCATTTCTATATTATATACATATATTCCCCCTCTTTTTCTTTTCTCTATCCTTCTTTCTCTCTTTTATAGTGGGAAAAGACTTGAAAAGAAAAAGAGATCTCCAAGTCTAACTTCCTATACCTTGCTTAACAAGACCATATAACAATTTGTAACAATTACCTCTAAACAATATTTATAACACATCAAATGACCAAAGAATCATCCACCCCATCTTTTGGGAATGGGACGTAGCTCTCTTAAAACTGCTTCCTACTGAATTGGGATGCAGAAAACCTGTTTAGGGGCCCAAATAAAATGTAAAAAAAAAATGGTTAAGCAAGTAAATTGTAACATTTGTTGTCCAGTCTCTATGTGGTCAGCAATTTGAATGTTCTGAGCAGTTTGTACTTCGAAGCTGGACTTTGGTAGGAAAGTTCAGAGCTTTATTGAAGACCTGTCTGGAACAGTCTTTGAGGCTGGGCCATCTCAGCAAGCTGTTTGAAGTTGTTCTGGAGGCAGATTTTGGAGGAAACAGCCCTTGAGGCAGACTGTGATGCTGGATTATTTGGATTACTTGTCTTATCTTCTTTGGACTCTCCCATTGTTCTGAAAATATATAATTTCTCACAAGTAACATATAGTTCCAAAATGCCTTGGATGTGCAGGATGAACAAATCAATTAAGGAATATTTTCTGTTCTTTGTTTGAACAGAAGAAAGACATTTGTAGGTCTCCATTTATGCCATATGAAAGGATGGCGTGTAATAGTATTACATATATATGCTATACATAAAATCTATTTTAAATTGAAAATACAGCATAAGACTGTATGGAGTTTAAGTATTCTCCTCTACAGTTGACATACATGTATTAATTGTTTAAAACAGGTTTATTCTGTGTTGTTCTGGCTTTTTGTAGATTAGGTTGGCCTCAAACTCAAAAGGAAGCAATCTGTCTCTGTCTTTGTGTCCCATGTTTCGGGATCAAAGTTATGCATTTATATATTTCTTCTTTCCTTTTCTCCTTTCTTTGGAGATTTAATTTCTATGTGGATATATATAGCCTTATTGAGACAGGGTTTCTCTTTGTAGCTTGATTTGCTCTGTAGAGCTCTGTAAATTTAAATTGGCCTCAAACACACAAGGAACATGTTTTTTCCTTGTCTCCCAAGTTTTGAGATCAAGGTATGAATTTAAATAATTGAATTACCCTTACTAAACAATAACATTAATTAAACCATTTTTTTTGTATGAGGTTGAGCTCCAATTTTCCCATGGAAGCTCCATTCTTAAGAGATTGGTGTAGAATAGCATGATATACTAACTTATGTTGGCTTTTCTTAACTGTTGGCTGTGGGAGGCATGCTGTTTTCATGTTCTTCCCCAGCCTAAACTCTGGGTCCTTACATTGGTTAACAGAATATATCTCTTTCTCTCTCTCTCCTTTTTTTTCCTGAGACAGGATTTCTCTGTGTATCCTTGTCCTGGACTCACTTTGTAGACCAGGATGGTCTTGAACTCACAGAGATTAGCCTGCCTCTGCCTCTAAAGTTCTCGGATTAAAGGCATGTGCGCCACCACACCCAGCAATTAACAAATAGATCTCTTTTAGGGGCAAAATGCCTCTTAAAACCAGTTCTCCAGTGGGAGCCCCACAAGTAAGGAGACTGGCTTGTGACCCTTTTCTCTTTACTTACATTTAAGATTATGTGCATTTATCCATTAGATCAGTAAGGACATTATTAAACTTAATATCAAGAAAAAAATGTGTCATTTTAAAATTCTAGACTGTCTTTAGTAAGCAGCTTTATCTCCTCAGTAGAGTTCCCACCCTGCCTTCATTGTTTAAACCAGGCTGTTCTAGAATTCAGAGATCTACCTGTTTCTTCCTCTAGTGTGATGGGATTAAGGGATTAAGGGCGTGTGCTAGTACCACCCTGCTCAAAGGTTTCACTTAAATCCCAGATTTTAACCTTGAGAGTAACTTTGAACTGCAGTAACATTTCAAAATCTGCCCAAAATCTTCAAAAATCTCTTATGTTTTAGCAATGCCAAACCAGAAAAATATCCTTTCTACCTCCCGATATAGGAAAATCAAAGACATCTAAATAAAAATCAAGCAAAGAAACAACATCCAAAAGGCTTGGCATGTCTAACCATGCCATCCCATGCTGCAATTAAAGCTTTGTTCATTATTCCTTAGCATCTAGTTTAGGCTGCATTTCATTGGCGGCCCTATACCAGAAACTTCTGAGAGCCACCTAGTACCCAGGGAGCTCTTAGCTCCAGCTGTCATCAATTTTCTATTATTTGTCTGGAAAGGCCTCCCTCTTTCCTTCATTATCATTGTTGGCAATTTAGCATTCCATCTGTAAATTCTTTCCTTCAAGAATACCCTAGTCTGAACTTTCTCAAAAACGATACACAGAACCACAATTGTCAGGGTAAAAATCATTTGCATGCTAAGAGGAAAAAAATTGGAATCCAAACGTATTGAGGCATTATGAATTCCTCCATTTTTAATCTAGGCGGTTAAATCCGCTCTCAAGCTCTGTTTAGAAGGCTGCCAGTTTTTTAGTATGTAAGGAGAGCTAAGTTTTCCACCTTTGCTGCAATGCAACAGCTTTTGTTAAGTTAGCCACACTTTTGAAATGCATTTGGGTTCAGTTCCCCACTCTTTGGCTAGGAAACTGGCTTTCACCCAGGCCTTCTCAGGCTGTAGCATGGATTCTAATTGCTGTAGTTGGGCTCCATATGTAAAAAGAAAAATAATACGGCTAATTAAACTATTTAAACAGTATTTATATTATTGTTAATTGGTTTGGCAGCCATTAATCTTTAAGCAGATATTAAAAATGAGCACACACAGACACCATATGGATTTTAACAAGCCTTGGCCTGAATTGTGCAATCCTAGCCCATCTAAGCTAGCTCATAATTCTATTACCCAAATATGACCCCATATATACATACGTCCCCTTGGACTGCCATTCTCTACAATTGGCTGATGTTCCTGGCCATGTGGAATGAGGTTTTTTTTTCTCTAACCCATGGTGTGTACCTCCTTCCTGCTGCTCCTGGGTGGAATGAATTAATCCTCTCTCTAAAGTGCAGGCTTCCTGCACTAATCCCAGGAAGTACCACATTTCTCTGTCTTTGCCCAATCTCAGGCCTCGGCATTTTATTTAACCAATCAGATTCAATGTAAGTAACAGACAGCAAGCAGGACCAATTAACATTTAGAATGCTTAACACTACTCCAACACTTCCCCCATATGTTCCCCTCCCCACTCCCTTCTGGGTACCAACCCACTCTGGCACATCAAATTGCATCAGGACTAAGTGCCTCCTCTTCCACTGAGGCAATACAAGGTAAGCCTACTAGGAAAATGGGATCCAGAGGTAGGAAACAGTGTCCAAGTCACAAATAGACCCTGATCCACTTGTTGGGGATCCACTTGAGGACCAAGCAGCCTATCAGCTTCATATGTGTAGTAGTGTCCTTGATCACAATGTACTTCTTTTATATGTAACTTCCAGATTGATGATGAAATGGAAACAGAACAGTAGATTTGTAGTAGTTTGTCCTCACAACACAGGAATAAGAGCTGACTTGCAATGTGAACAGGGATTTTTGGAGGATATGGTATGTTTAAAGACAAGATTGGAGTGATTCTTGTGCTACTCTGTGAAATACTAAAACCATTGAATTGTGTACTTGAAATGAGTGAATTCAATGGTATGTGAAATATATACTAGTAAAGATGTTTTAAAAATGAAGTAATGAAGGTCTGTACTTCTGAAAGGGATTTCAGTAGTAATTCCAAAAATGCAACAACCATGTATGGCAGCCTCTTAGTATCAGAAGAGAAGTTGGCCTTCCTCACATCTGAGTTGAAACTTGGAACTCCATGCTGGATATATCACTCATTCTTTAGTTATTAGACCTCATATTTTTTTGAGAGCTATAAAGAACAGGTTGGTTTTCCAGGGACTGGACAAGAAGAGTTTTAGCATGTTGTATAGATTCAACCTTTGTTTAGAACTTTTTGCCACCACACATTTCCAAATTCAGAATTTTTTTCTGGCAGTCATTATTGGCTGTTGTTTCATGTTTGTCTATCTACTTACAGAAAATGCAGAGCCTTACAAAACAAATTAAACACAATCAATAAAACATGGGCTATTGGAGACTGTATAGGACTGATGCCTTGATTTCATTAACAAGTACCTTACATGGTAAAAATTATTGTTTTAAATTTTTCTGAAATCCATCAGTCAATGATAATTATATGGAGCTCCCCACTTCCAATTTCCAGGACCTTTCTGTATAATCTAGCCTCTATCCTTTACCATCAATTTATCTCTCATATTACATCAGCAATTAAGATGTTCAGAGCTGTCAATCTTTAAAAAGCACTCTTCACTGAGTCTCACCAGGATATCTCATCAGTTGCTAGGCAACTCTGGCCTAAGAACATTTTTAAAAATGTGAATATGATAGTGTACACTAATAATCCCAGCACTTGCGAGGTAGAGGCAGGGGATGTTACATTCAAGACTATCCTGGTTTATATAATAAGACCTTTTCAAAAGAAAGAGAAGGAGGAGAAGCATGAGGAGAAGGAAGAGGTGGGGATAAGGAGAAGGTGAGGAGGAGAAAAAAGAGGAGAAAGAAATGAAAAAGCCATTTCTTAATGTTTCTCTCCATCTCTCTTTATGGACTTTCATGTATTTTCTCAATTCTCTAATACATATTAAGTAACTTATATTTTGATTTTCACCTGTGTATGAATCTTATAAAGAATTTCTGTCTTTGGCTGTGTCCATTATTATCGTCTGAATTATGCTCCCTTCTAATTTATAGCTACTAGAAAGATGTACTTGAAAGTAAAAACTCTTGAAGGCTAAATAAATCTAGATAAAATCATTTACATCGAACCCTAAATCACAACAATAAGAGTGCCTTGTGTGTTATTGTTGAAGTCTGAAATACCCCCACTACACACACACACACACACACACACACACACACACACACACACACACA
>CAJQZJ010012070.1:1369913-1411658 GCA_907164525.1 Lophiomys imhausi
AAGAAGAAGAAGAAGAAGAAGAAGAAGAAGAAGAAGAAGAAGAAGAAAAGAAAAGAAAAGAGAAAAGAGAGATGCATTGATCTATGGGTTGGATTAATACTTTGTCCATTTAGTGGTATAATTCTACTAGGTTCTCCAAAAGAGCTGTGTCCTGTTCAGCTATAAGTTCTTGGGCTGATAATGGTACAAGGTAGAGGTTTCATCTTGTGAAGTGAGAGTAAATGTAAATAGAAGTGATAGGTTATTCTAATGATGTTAATTTCACTACTGTACCAATGGGAATGTCTTTTCAGACCAGTCGTTGTAGTTCATAGGGTTCACAGCAGGGTGAGATTGGAAGATTACTTTTCTCCTCTGGTAGCTTGCATAGCATTTCCTAGCACTATGTAAGTTAGTATATATGAAAGCTCCAGGTTTATACCAGCCTGATTTCATTATGTTCTATGATTCAAATATGTGTTCTTTTCACCAATAAGGTCTTAGTATAACATTGTGTAGAATAAATAAGAGAACTATCAGTTGCATGTAATGCTTTGAAGTCTGTGGCATTTCATAAGCTAACATCTTTGAAAAAGCTAACTCATTCCCAGCACTTGGTTTTTATTTGTCAGCCTCTGGTGTCTAGTAGAGGCATTGTAACTCCATTTAAATATATAGTATTATATTTAAATATTAAGTACATATTTGAAAATTTACATATGTATTATTACATGTAATATATATATAGTTTTGTTTTTAGGCAGCTCCTACAATAGTAGATTTACGTATGTCTTATTTGAAAAGTCTTTAGGGTTATTTTTCCCTCCCCATATTGCCTTCTCTATCACACACTTTGCTTTCCCACTCCAGTTTAAGTCTTTCTATTTCATTGTCTTAGTTACTTTTCTATTGCTGGGAAGAGACAGCATGGCCAAAACAACTTATAAAAGAAAGTATTTAATTGGGGGCTTGCTTACAGTTTTAGAGGACAACTCTATGACCATCATGGTGGCAAGCTGGCAGAAGCTGGCAGGTATGATGCTAGAATAGTTAAGATAACATGAGGCAAAGGGAGATGCTAATTGGGGATGGCATGGGCTTTTAAAGCCTCAAAGCCCAACCCTAGTGACATACCTCCTCTGTAGAGATAATATCTTGTGTGTTTTGTGGATGCATCACTTGTCAATTAAAAAACCTATAGCTTATAGGAAAGGGTAGAATAGAAGTTGGGACATTCAGCAATCAGAAAGAATACAAGGATAGAGCCAGGCCTGGGATATTTGCCTGGGAAGATGAGGAGGACAGACACATGAAAGCTGAGCAGAAGCAACTAACTACGTGGTAGAATGAAGATTAGTATAAACGGGTTATTTTAAGTTATGAGCTAGTCAGGAAACACGCCTAGCTATACAGCCTTGGTATTTGTAAGTATATTTTAAGTCTGAGGGTTGTTATTTTGGGAACATGGGGCTGGGTGGAAAAACATGTATTTATCCTCCTCCAACAAGGCCTTACCTCCTAACCCTTTTCATTCAGTTCCACCAACTGCATAACCAGCATTCAAATATGTGAGCCTGCACGGGCGGCGTCTAATTCAAACCACTGTATCTGTTTTTCACTCTTGCCCTTTATACCAGTACATTGTGTCTCTGTCCCTTGGAAAGTCTCTCCTCATGGATCCTTAGTAAGTTTCTAACCTGTGTGAGTATTCCAGATGAAGCACACATATCTTAAAATTCAACATTAACATCTACAAATGAGAGAAAACACATGACATTTGCCTCTCTGGGTCTGGGTTACCTCATTCAGGATGTTACCTGCAAATTTCATGATGTTATTTTTCTTAACAGCTGAGTAATATTCCATCGTGTAAATGCATCACATTTTCATTGTTCGTCAATCAACTGATTGGCATGTAGGCTGTTTCTATTCCATGGCTACTGTGAATATAACAACAATGAACAAAGATAAGCAGGTATCTCTAGAGTAGGATGTGAAGTTATCATGTCTCCCTTTTATCTCTAATTTTATTTGGATGCCCTCTTTCTTTCTTTTTTAAAATTTCCCTAAGTGTTTATCAATCTTGCAGGTCATTTCCAAGAAGGATGTCTTGTCTTCATACACATTTAGTACTTTCTTTTTCATTTAGACTTTATTAGTTTCAGTCCTGATTTTGCTTATCTATCCCATCTACATTTGTGGAAGTGTTGATTATTCTTTTTTTTTTTTTTGGTTTTTCAAGACAGGGTTTCTCTGAATATCTCTGGCTGTCCTGGACTCGCTTTGTAGACCAGGCTGGCCTCGAACTCACAAAGATCCGCCTGCCTCTGCCTCCCAAGTGCTGGGATTAAAGGCGTGCGCCACCACTGCCCGGCTGATTATTCTTTTTATAAAGCCTTCAGGTGTATCATTAAGTTATTAATTTGAAATCTCTCAAATATTTGATATAGGAATAGTGTTATAAGCTTTCCTCTTAAGATTGCCTTGTATAGTTTTTTTGTTTTGTTTTGTTTTTCAAGACAGAGTTTCTCTGTGTAGCCCTGGCTATCCTGGACTCACTTTATAGACCAGGCTGGCCTTGAACTCGCAAAGATCTGCCTGTCTCTCTCCCAAGTGCTGGGATTAAAGTCATGCACCACCACTGCCCGGCCGCCTTGTATAGTTTTTGATGTTATATTTTCATTTGTGTTCAACTCTTAAAAAGATTAAAATTTCTTTATGATCTTTTCCTTCACCAAGTTTTGATTCAGTAATACTTCTTTTACCTTTCATGAGTTGGTATACTTTTTTTTTTCTCTTTTGTTGCTGGTTCCAGCTTTATCCCATGGTAGTCAAATGGATTGCAAGATGTGATTTCAACTGTCTTATAGCTGTTGAAACATGCTTTGTTTCCTAACATGTGGTCTATTTTGTAGAAAGCTCCCTGGCCTACTAAGAACATGCATCCTTTAGTGTTTGGGTGAAATGTTGTGTAGATATTGGCCAGATCTATTTGATTTATGATGTCATTTAACATCAGAGTTTCTTTGTTTAGTTTTTTTTTTCCAGATGACCTGTCTACTGATGACATCACCAATTGATGAAATCAACGCTTGTTCTGAAGTTGGTCAGTCGTTTAAGATCTAATAGTGTTTCTTTAATGAAATTGACTGCATTTCATGAATTTCATGAATTTGGTGCTTATATTTTGTGAGTCTAGCATCCTGTTGTTAGATATTTCCTTTAACGAGTATTAAATATCCCTCTTTTTCTCTTCTAATTAGATTTGGCTTGAAGCCTATTTTACCAGACTTTAAACATTTATGGCTGCTGGTTTCTTGGGTCCATTGGCTCAGAATACCTTTTTCCACCCCTTTATTCTAAGGTCAAGTCTATTGCTGATCATGAAGTTTTTTTCTTGGAGGCAGCAAAAAGATGGATGCTGTTTTCTGATCCAATATGTTAATTTTTGTGTCTTCATTAGGGCGATGACCATTAATAATAGGTTATTATTAGGTAATGTTCATTAATTCCTGTCATTTTGTTGTTTTGTTAAATTTCATTAGACCTCTTTTGATTTGGTGTTCTGGAATATTTCTTGTTTATTTGAACTTCTTGTCCATGTTAATCTTCTTTTTCGACCCAAGTATTTCTTCCAGTATTCTCTGTAGAGCTGGCTTAGTGTCCATAAATTATTTAAATCTCTTTTTGTGAGATTTCCTTTCTTCTTCTATTACAGCTGTTAGTCTGCCAGTTGTATTAGTTTGGGTTTGGTATATAGAGTTTTCCTACAACTTTTAGAAAACCATTCTGGTCCTTTTCGTTTTCATCATCTCCATTGAAAACTTGGCTGTTATTCTGTGGGGCCTGCCTTGTCTGTGACTTGCTCTTTCCCTTTTACTGCTTCCAACATCTTTCCTTTGTTCTAAATGTTTTGTATTTTTACTATGTGACATTCTGGTCCCGACTTTATGGTGTTCTTGTTGAAGATATTTCTTGTGTCTTTGACATAAGTCTTCTCCATTTTTTTATACATATTCTTGGTAGATTTTGTGTTTTTATGGTGTCTTGGAATCCTAACATGTTCTGTTTTTGGATTTATTTTATTTTGAGAGTTGAAATTTTCTTTGAATAAGTGTTTCAAGTCCTCTACCTTGTCTTCAAGACCCGGTATTCTACCTTTCACTTGATGAGATCTACTTATGACATGTGTATCAGGTCTTCATTGTGACATTGTTCACAAACCATTTGAATTCCCTAAACTTGTTTATTATTGCTACTTTGAAATCATTGTCTTGTAAGTCATTTTTCTTGGAAGACATACCTATAGGAGTACTAATTCTCTGTGGGATTATTGTCTTGGTTACTCATGTGATAGAACCTGGGCATAAGGAGTTAGGTCATTGGTGGTGTTTCTTGGTATGGAAATCTTGTGTTTGCTTTGTTGAATGGGTGTTTGAACCTCTGTTTCTTTTTACTTCAATTTGTCAGGTGATTGACCAGCTCCATGGTGCTTAGGATTCAGTCTTTGGGCAATTCATTTTTGATGTTTCAGTGGGGGACAGAAGTAGTCTCAGGTCAGCATAAGTGAGGTTTCTAAATCCAGGAGCCGACCTGAAGGAGGTACAGGAAGTCAAGGATGGAATATGTATTCCTCAAGAAGGCTCAAGATATATATATATATATTAATCATGAAACAATCCAGAGCCAGTATTTGTTTTTGGATCAACTAAGGAAAATTTAAAATATAACTATTTAAGTTATATGGTTCTTCATTATTTTACTATTAATTTCAATTGGAAATATCAACAATGAAACTGAAAAGAAAGACAAAGGTTTGATTTAAAAAGCAATTGTTGTTGGTTTTTTTCCCCTCCAAATCACCAACTAGGAACCAAAACATAGCTGGCAATGCTTTTTCCATCTTGTTCAATACAGACCAGTCAATGTTAAACAATAGGGGTCTATTGTTTGCTTAGAAGAATGTGAACAGCTACCGCAAACAACAGTAAATTGTGCAGAAAGATTTCTTTATTGAAATGGGTGATTTGAATCACAATGGGCTTCAAACAACTTGACAAACCTTTGTGCAGAGTTTTATATGGAAGAAGAAAATGGTGAAATATACAGTATTAGAAGTGGCTCACACAAATGTGCCTCGGAAAGATGCCAGACTTCTCTTCTTCCAGGGTTGCTCTAATGAAAAAGGAATGTAGAGATAATTGAGTGAACAAGCCAATATTATGGTTTCTGGTTTTTGTTTTTATTGGATTCCTGAGTATGTGAAGGAGTTAGTCTCTGCATCCATATATGTTTCTTATGCCTTTTCTTGGGCTTTTTTCCTTCTCCTATTTGTTTTATCCTACAGATAAATTTGGTCTTATGTTATATTATTGTATTATATTATATTTATCATATCATATCATATCACATCATATTATATCCCCCTAGAAGCCTGTTTATTTTCTAATGAGAGACAGAAAGGGTGTGGACCTGAATGAATGGATGGGTGGAGATAATCTTGGAAGGGAGTAAGGAGGCAGAAAAACCATAATCAGGATATATTACATGAAGGAAAAAAATCTTTTCTAACAGGAGAGAAAAAAATAAACCAACAAAGGAAACAAACTATGATTCTTGGCAGTTGGGATTAAAGATAGCTAAATGCTAACAATCCTTCTACACACCTTGAATCCTTTGAGCTGCCCAAAGACCAAAGACTTTAGCCTAACTTGTTTTTCCCTGATGTGAATTTTATATTTCATATCTACTGACAAAATTAATTTGAATAAGGATTCTTAAATAACACAAGTTGAACAATCTGCTATATGACAGATCATTTGAAGTTATATGTTGATTATTAGGCCCAGAAATAGATAGCTAGGAAATAGAGGAGCTTTTCACTATCTGATTCTATTGTAAAAGCTAAAAAAAACCTATGGTACATATACACAATGGAATACTACTCAGCTATCAGAAACAAGGAAATTATGCAATTTGCAGCCAAATGGATGGAACTAGAAAAGTTCATCCTGAGTGAGCTAACCCAGACTCAGAAGGATGCACATGGCATCTATTCACTTATAGTTGTATTTTAGCTACATAGTACAGGATATCTATACTATAACCAGTGCACCAAAGGAAACATGGAGATAGACTTTTTTGTTTGTTTGTTTGTTTTTTGTTTTCTCTCCCTGTCATTGATACACTTTTCCCTGATGGTGCTGCCTTGTAGGCCTCCAGTGTATGAGGAGGCTCTTGGCCCTCATATGACTGCTGAACTGGGGCAGGGGAATGTTATGTTGGGACACTCCACTCCAGAGGAGTGGAATGGAAGGGTTAGAGGGTAGAGGGAGGGGGGGCGGGACTAGGAGGGGTGGAAAGAGGACACTATGATGGAGATTTAACCTGAAGCAATAAATAAATAAATTTAAAAAAATCAACCAAGCTGAAGTCAGTCAGATATCTCTAATCTAATTCCCTTGAAGTCTGAAAAATCTTAAAAATGCTTTGTTTTGTTGCCATTGTTTTTTTGTAATTATTTAATTATTATTTATTATGTTTATTTATTATTTTGGGATACATCTCCATCACAGTACCCTCTTTCCACCCCTCCCAGTCCCGTCCTCCAACCCTCTACCCCCTATCCCTTCGATCCAACTCCTCCGAAGTGGAATGTCCTACATATCAGTCTCCCGCCCCAGTTCAGCATTCATATGAGGGGCAAAGGCCTCCTCATGCACTGGGGGCCTACAAGGCAGCACCACTAGGACAAAGTGTATCATTGACAGGTAACAAACCCTATGTTCCTGTTCTCTTTGATGCATTGGCTGTAGTATAGTTATCCTGTACTATATAGCTAAAATCCTACTATAAGTGAATAGATGCCATATGTGTCCTTCTGAGTGTGGGTTAGCTCACTCAGGATGAGCTTCTCTAGTTCCATCCACTTGGCTGCAAATTGCATGATTTCATTGTTTCTGATGGCTGAGTAGTATTCCATTGTGTAGATGTACCACAGTTTTGTTTTGTTTTTTTATCCATTCCTCGGTTGAGGGACATCTGGGTTGTTTACAGTTTCTAGCTATTACAAATAAGGCTGCTGTGAACATAGATGATGAAACATCCTTGTGATTTGGTGAGGAATCATTTGGAAGTAAACCCAGAAGTGGTATGGCTGGGTCTTGAGGCAGAGCTATTCTAAGTTCTCTAAGATATCTCCAGACTGATTTCCATAGTGGTTGTACAAACTTTCATTCCCACCAGAAATGGAGGAGTGTTCCCCTTTCTCCACAACCTCACCAGCATGTGCTGTCATATGAGCTTTTGATCTTAGCCATTCTGACAGGTGTGAGATGGAATCTCAGGGTCGTCTTGAGTTGCAGTTTTCTGATGATTAAGGATACTGAGCATTTCTTCAAGTGTCTCTCAGCCATTAGGGATTCCTCCTTTATGAACTCTCTGTTTAGCTCTCTTCCCCAGTTTTTGATTGGATTATTTGGTTTCTTGGCATTTAATCTTGAATTCTTTGTAAATTTTGGATATTAGCCCTCTGTCAGATGTGGGCTTGGTGAAGATTTTTTTTTTCCCAATCTGTAGGTTGCCCTTTTGTTCAAATGACAGTGTTTTTTGCCTTACAGAAGCTTTGCAGTTTCATGAGGTCCCATTTATTGATTGTTGGTCTTAGATCCTGAGCTGTTGGTGTTCTGTTCAGGAAGTTGTCAACTGGGCCAATGAGTTTGAGGCTTTTTCCCACTTTCTATTCAGGCCATATGCTAAGGTTTGATCCACTTGGACTTAAGTTTTGTGTAGGTGATAAGTATGGATTTAATTTCATTCTTTTACATGTGGACATCCAGTTAGACCAGCACCATTTGTTGAAGATGCTGTCCTTTTTCCATTGTATGATTTTGGCTTGTTTGTCAAAAATTAAGTGACCGTAGGTGTGTGGGTTCATTTCTGGGTCTTCAATTTGATTCCATTGATTCACTGGTCTCTTTCTATAACAGTACCATGCCGTTTTTACTACTATTGCTCTGTAGTACAGCTTGAACTCAGGGATGGTGATGCCTCCAGATTTTTTTCTTTTATTGTACTGGATTGACTTAGCTATTCTGGGTTTTTGTTATTCCATATGAAGTTGAGATTACTTTTTCAAGGTCTATAAAGAATTGTAGTGGTATTTTGATAGGAATTGCATTGAATCTGCATATTGCTTTTGCCAGGATAGTCATTGTTATTATGTTGATCCTACCTATCCATGAGCATGGGAGATCTTTCCATCTTCTGATGTCCTCTTTGATTTCTTTCTTCAAGGACTTGAAATTCTTATTATACAGGTCTTTCACTTGCTTTATTAGAATTACCCCAGGTATTTTATATTGTTTGTGGCTGTTGTGAAGGGTGTTTTTTCCCTAATTTCTTTCTCAGCCAATTTATTTGTTGTATAAAGAAGGGCTTCTGATTTTTTGAATTAATTTTTTTATTCAGCCATCTTGTTGAAGGTGTTTATCATCTCTAAGATTTCTAGGGTGGAATTTTTGGGATCATTTATGTATACTATCATATCGTCTTCAAATAGGGATAATTTGACTTCTTTGTTTCCAGTTTTATCCCCTTCATCCCCTTTAGTTGTCTTATTGTTCTAACAAGAACTTCCAGTACTATGTTGAAGAGATATGGTGACAGTGGGCATCCTTGCCTTGTCCCTGATTTAGAGGAAATGCTTTAAGTTTCTTTCCATTTAATTTGATGTTGGCTACTGGTTTGCTGTACATCACCTTTATTATTTCTATGTAAGGTCTTTGTATGCCCATTCTCTCTAGGACTTTTAGCATGAAGGGGTGTTGGATTTTGTCAAATGCTTTTTCGGCATCTAGTGAGATGATCATGTGGTTTTTCTCTTTCAGCTTGTTTATGTGGCAAAAAAAAATCCATACGTTGATGGATTTTCGTATATTGAACCATCTCTGCATTCCTGAGATGAAGCCTACTTGATCATGGTATATGATACTTTTGATGTGTTCTTGGATTCAGTTTGCCATCATTTTTTCTTTAAAGTCATAAGGGAAATTGTTTTGAAGTTCTCTTTCTTTGTTGGGTCTTTGGTTCAGGAATTAGGATGACTGTGGCCTCATAGAATGAGTTTGGCAGTGTTCCTTCTGTTTCTATTTTGTGGAAGAGTTTGAAGAGTATTAATATTAGCTCTTCTTTGAAGGTCTGGTAGAATTCTGTGCTGAAACCATCTGGTCCTGGGCTTTTTTGGGGGGGAGGGGAGATTTTTAATGACTGTTTCTATCCCCTTAGGGGTTATAGGGCTGTTTAATCTGTTATCCTGATCTTGATTTAACTTTGGTAGCTGGAATATATCAAGAACATTTTTCATTTTGCTTTGGTTTCCAAATATGGTGAAGTACAGATTTTTAAAGTAGGACTAAAGATTCTCTGGATTTCCTCAATGTCTGTTGTTATTTCTCTCTTTTCATTTCTGATTTTGTTGATTTGGGATTTTTCCTCTGCCTTTTAGTTAATTTGGCTAAGGGTTTGTCTATTTTGTTGATTATCTCAAAGAACCAACTCTTGCTTTCATTGATTCTTTGAATTGTTCTTTTTGTTTCTAAGTTGTTGATTTCAGCACTAAGTTTAATGATTTCCTGCCTTCTGCTCCTCTTGGGAGTATTTGCTTCTTTTCTTTTTTTCCAGTTCTTCCAGTTCTGCTGTTAATTCACTAATATGAGCTGTCACGATTTTCTTTTTGAAGGCACTTAGTGCTATAAACTTTCCTCATAGCATTGCTTTCAATGTGTCCCATTGGTTTGGGTATATTCTACCTTCATTGTCATTGGAATTTAAAAAGTCTTTGATTTTCTTCTTTATTTCTTCCCTGACCCAGTGGTCATTCAGGAGAGTTGTTCAATTTCTATGAATGTGTAGGCCTTCTATTATTTCTGTTGTTGTTGAAGTACAGCTTTATTCCATGGTGGTCTGATAAGATGCAAGGGATTATTTCAACTTTCTTGTATCCTTTGAGGCTTGCTTTGTGTCCAATTATATGGTCAATTTTGGAGGAGGTTCCATGCAATGCTGAAAAGAAGGTGCATCCTTTTGTGTTTGGGTGAAACCTTCTGTAGATATCTGTCAGCTCCATTTGGTTCATGACTTCTGTTCGGCTCATTATTTCTCTGTTTCGTTTCTGTCTCAATGACCTGTCCATTGTTGTGAGTGGAGTGTTGAAGTCTCCCATTACTAATGTGTGGGGATCAATATGAGTTTTAAACTTTAGAAGAGCTTCTTTTACAAATGTAGTCCCCTTGTATTTGGGGCATAGATATTCAGTATTGAGATGTCGTCTCGTTGAATTTTTCCCTTGATGAGTATGTAGTGTCCTTACCTATCTTTTTTTTTTATTAACTTCAGTTGAGAGTCTATTTTATTTGATATTAGGATGGCTATTCCAGCTTGCTTCCTGGGCCCATTTGCTTGGAAAACCTTTTCCCAGCCCTTTACTCAGAGGAAGCGTCTATCTTTGTTAGAGAGATGTGTTTCTTGTATGCAGCAAAATGTTGGCTCTTGTTTGTGGATTCATTCTGTGAGCCCGTGTCTTTTTACTGGAGAGTTTAGTCCATTGATGTTGATGGATATTAATGACCAAAGATTGTTATTTCCTGTTATTTTGATGTAGGTGTTTGTTGTTTGTGTGTTTCTTTTGGTTTAGCAGCAGTGTCCTCTGTTTCTTGGGTTTAGTTATCTTCACTGGGTTTGAATTTTCCCTCTAGGGTCTTCTGTAGGGCTGGATTTGTGAGTACATAGTGTTTAAATTTGATTTTGTTATGGAATATCTTGTTTTCTCCATCTATGTTGATAGAGAGTTTTACAGGATATAGTAGTCTAGCTGGGCACCTATGATCTCTTAGGGCTTGTAGGACATCTGCCCAGACTCTTCTGGCTTTTAAAGTTTCTGAGGAGAAGTCAGGTATAATTCAGATGGGTCTGCCATTATGCATTACTTGACCTTTTTCTCTTACTGCTTTTAATATTTTTTCTTTGTTCTGTACATTTGGAGTTTCAATTATTATATGGCATGAAGAATTCCTTTTCTGGTCTATTCTGTTTGGTGTTCTGTATGCCTCTTGGAATTTTATTGACATCTCTTTCTTTAGGTCTTGGAATTTTTCTTCTATGATTTTGTTGAAGATGTTTCTTGGACCTTGAAGTCAGGATTCTTGTCTTTCTTCTATGCCAATAATTCCTAGGTTCCGTCTTTTCATTGAGTCCTTGATTTCTTGGATGTTGTGAGTGAGAAATTTTCTTAGATTTCTCATTTTCTTTCATTGTTGTACTGATTTCTTCAATTGAATTTTCCATGCCTGAGATTCTGTTTTCCATCTCTTGTATCTTATTTTTGATACTCATGTCTGTAGTTCTTGTTCTCTTCCCTTGATTTTCCACCTCCAGGATTACCTCAGTTTGTGTTTTCTTTATTACTTTCACTTCCAATTTCAAATCTTGAACAATTTTATTTGTTTTCGACATTTCCTGCTCCAATTTTTCTTGTTGCCTTGTCTCTTTCCTGATAAGTTGAGCCACTTTGGCTTGAAGATGACTAATGGTATTCTCCATTGCTTTCGTTTGTAGAATTGAGAAATCTTTGAATTCTTTCAGAGATTTAAATACTTTTTGAAAGGATCTATCACTTTCAAAAGTATATTTGTCATTATTTTCATGTTTTTCAGTTGTGGTGGAGTGGTCAGGGCTTGCTGTACTGGCATAGCTGCATTTTGTTGGAGTCATATTTCCCTGACTTTTGTCAGTTCTCTTCTTTCACTGACCTTTAACCATCAGGTTGTTCTTAGTTGTTTGTTCCTGGTGCCTTCTGGGCTTTGTGCCAAGAAGGGCCCTTTGGTGTAGAGGTCGTATATCTTGGTAATCTATAGCTCTTCACTGGCTGTATGGGGCCTTGTGTGGAGGTTTGTTTTCAGTGTGTGTCCCAGAGCTTACTCCTTCCTGTTGTGTCCCAATTGGGGACTCAGGTCAGAGGTTGTGGTGGAATGTATTTTTCCTTCCTGCAGGTTTCTGAGATCCAACTGGTCCGCATAGCAATGACAGAGCAGGTTGTCAGGCCACAGACTGCTGGCTGGAGCTGCAGCTCCCCTGCAGCTTACTTGTAGAGACCATGATCCTGGTCCTCCCAAGTTGCTCTCAGGGGGTTCTCAGGTTCAATGTGCAACTTATAGCCAGAAGCACTGTGTTCTGGTACAGCCAACATCACCCAGGCAATGAACAATGGTCCAGGCTTGTTTCACTGCTCCTGAGTCACAGCTGTCTGTGTTGTAGCCTGGGTATTCAGATGAGGGGCAAGGCAGGTGCAGGCAGGGAGATCTGATGTGGAATTCACACTCTGTCAACATTGTTTGGAATCAGGGATGCTTAGCTGCCTTTTATCCACCATAATCACTGTGCTTTAGTGTAGCTAGCCTGCACTTACATGACTTCTGGCAGTTTCCCTGTAGCAAGGGTATCAAGACTTGGTTGTGGTCTTTCCATGCTCTTCTCCAGGGGGATAGAGGGGTTTCAGGATCACCCTGTGCCTCTCAGTCAGAAGTTCTTTGGGTCAAAGCAAACCACCTGCTCAGGCCACATGCAATAGTTCAGTTAGTCAGAACCACTTTATTGCTCCAGACCTGAGGCAGTAGATTGAGAGCCTTCCCAAAATCGGTGTAGGCAGTGAGTTTGCAAAGCCTCTCCAGTACTTGGACTGGGGGTTGAGGGGGGAGAGGGTGCCTCCCAGTTAGAGGCTCTGTGTTCAGGTGCTGCCTCACCCCTCGGGTAGCATGCCACAGTCCAGGACCATTTCACTGCTCTGGGAGGAGATCTGAATGTACCAGGCTAGGTCTGTAGACTGAATGCCCTGCTGAAGTGAGCACAGGCAGATAGTTCCCCTATGGAATTCACTCATCAAATCTCAGCACCTTTTCCCTGCCAGAATTGCAGTGCTCTGGTGTAGCCTGCCTGGATAGGCAGGGGCTTCCACCAGAACCCCTGTAGCCATGGTGTCAGAGCTGTGGCTATGGTCTTCTCAATCAACTCTCAGAAGAGTCTTAGAGCCAGTCTGTATCTCTCAATTTGAAATTTCATGAACCAGTGCTGTTACTGCTTTTGTGCCCTGCTGAACAGCGAGGGAGCCCAGCTTAGGGGCCAGGCAGAGGAGGTGGAGCCTGGATATCCAATATGGAATTCATTCACTGATTCACTACCTATATCACAATGCTCCAAAACAGCCTGACTGGAAGGGGGTTCTACCAGACTCTCTGTAGTCCGGTGAGGAGGGATTGGGTGGGGGGGGGGAGGGATTTCCAAATTGTGTTCTGTATCCTGCCCACAGTGTGTTTGGGCTCAGGGAAGCTCGGTTCCTGCCAGCTAGATCCCGCTGCCAGAGGCTGCCTTAGCTGGTTAGCTTGCTCCTCATGTCTTGATCAGCCTGCTTTCTTATGCACTCAGGGCCATGTGCCAAGGGATTTTACTGACACCATTGTTCTGGCCTCTTCCATATCAGTCATCATTCAAGAGAATGCTCCATGGGCTTCCCTATAGGCCTATTTGATTAGGACATTTTCTCAGTTGAGGTCCCCCTATTCTCAGATGACTCTAACTTGTGTCAAGTTGACAAAAACCTATCAACACAAGTGGTGTTCCAGGCACCAGTTTCTGTCTCCAGCTTGTTCCAGTTTTGCCTGCAGTGACATTTATTATCCAGTAGTCAGTGTGTTGATAGTGGAGTGGCAGGTTAACAAAACAGACATTTGTTAAGTAGTAATTAATTTAGCGATTAAAGGAATCCCAATGAAACTGTGTATATTAATTTGTTAGTTTAAATGCGAAGTAAAAGAAATGAGGACAGCATCAAATCCCTGTGAGACTAGTGAGAAGTACTAGGTTGTTAGATGGGAAGTAACAAAGAAGGACATATATAGGCATAGGCACAATTGATAAAAAGGGAAACAATAGGGTGAATATGTGGGAGTTTGGGTTAATTTTAGCAGATAGCATAAACCACGCCTGATCTTATGCTTAAGGAGACATAGCAGTAAGAGCAAAGGGTATGGAAAAGGGGGGGAGGAAGAAAGGAAAACAGAAAGAGAAAGTGAGAATTTGTAAAATAGTGAAAGGTGCAGTGAACAGCAGGGGATAGTGCTGGTCAGTGGTGATGCCATACTGTGATCTGGTTAAAAAATGACTGGAGGGGAGGGAGAGCTGAATAGCAATATAAGAAAATGAAGTCACTGTATTGATTTCCTCTCCTTGACTGACCCTTGCTTTGTTTTCTAACTGCACTCCATGATACCTTTAAATGGTCAATGATCCATATATGGCCTTCTTTTTATTTTTTTTCCTTTTTAAACTCTGTGGGTAGTGGGTAGCCAAGGGAAAACACCACCACACCATCACCACAGTTGCTACATTCTCACAGGGTGCAAAGTGGCTAGTGACTATGATGTTTGCAAAAACTCAGTGGACCTTATGGTTATCTCTCACAGCATTGCCTTTGCCCTAGTAGGATGCTGGTGATAATCTTGAAGAATAGTCACTAGACACCATTCTGAAATACCTACTGGAGCTGTTTTAGTAGTTTTTTTTTTTTTTCATTGTAATCATTTGGTCCAGTTGGTGTGGTGGAAAAGCCCAATATGGTGGTAAATATGTTTCTCTTACAATTTCAGAAGCCAGTTCACTCCAGTCTTTAATGCCTAAGGGTAGAAGATGTGTGTATTGTAGTAGAGTGATTAAATCTTCCTATTCTCTTTAATTTCCAAATTGTATCAGCCACTCTATATGAAGTGACTTCCAACACACCATCTTACTGGTACATGCCTCCCCCCCCCCACACACACACCTGAGACAAGTTCAAACCAAACTCTATTGTTCTAGGTAATTTGAATTTGTGTGCTGGGTAAATATTCTACCAATGAGGTACATCGCTAGACTGTTATTATTATTGAGTGGTTTCAGATAGAACCTCTCTTAGTTGACCACTTGTCTAGCTCTTATAATTCATCTGTGTTAGCCTCCTGGGTAGTTAGTATTTGAGATATGTGTCACCATACCTAACAGTGCTTTTATTTTGATAGAAGTGTCCAGATTTTAGACAAACTCTGTTTCTCCAGACAAGAGGCAATAGAATGAGCTTGTGCACCATCCACAGTCTCTTTCCCTTTTCACTCATGGCTCTCAAGTACTAGACTCAAAGGTAATTGAACAAATATTTAAGTTATAAATATTTGAGGAGACTTCAATGATGAAATACACAGCTTTCATACACATCATTGCATTTTTCTTCATGATGATGAGGTGTAATAAAAAAAAATCCTGACTTCTAGGTAATAACACCTAACACCATGATTGCATTATTTACTTTATCTACGTAGTATCAGAGCTAGCCATGAAATAGATTTCTTTTAATTTAAAAGAACCTTATTTATATAAACATCATATTGACAATTAAGAAAGTTTTAATTGACTAAGTAATTTCAGCTTTAGGACCACTTGTTCCTGTTCATGGCATTTAACATGCATTACTTTCTTTTCTCATCTATTAAATAAAAATGTAGAACTGGACCATTCATGACCTTTTCTACATTTTATCATATTATTGTTTTTTTCTGTGATTTGTGTACGTTGTGTGTTATACATATGTAGTGTACATGTGTGGTACATATATGTAAGTGTGCAGCGTACATACTAACCTGCATGTAGTAGCCATAGCAGGATGGCAAATGTCTTCCCCTGTTCTTCTCCAGAGTAGTGTCCTGATACAGGGTCTTTCCCTGAACTGGAAGTTCATCTTTATGTTTGCCTTTTTATATGGGTGTTGGAGATTTGAACTCCAGTCCACAGGATTGCAAAGCATCAGCATTTGTCTACTGAGTCTCTGCACCTTTTGCTGTATTTGAAATGTTGATTATATATTTCTAATACCAAGCTAAACTATTTCAATACTTTCCTAATTTCTAGAGCACCTAAAATATTAAAGCTGGTACGTAGCTTTCAGTAAATATGAAGAATCTCTCACAAACACTTTTGTCCTTAACTGATGGTTATTCCCTAAATTGTCTTTTCATACAAATAAGTGAATGAGCCCTAAATAAATGTGATATGCAATGGTGTTTTCCACTGACTGATATTCAAAGGCCTTTCCCAAATACTTTACTCTTTATTCTCATATTTTTGTTTGAATTCAAGACTGAAGAATTGGACATTAGAATTTCTAGAACAGTGTTTTCATAATTATTGTATATAATAAACGACTGTCCAAAACCCATTAAGACAGGACCATTTATCAGCTTGTAGACTCTTCCCCTAAATATCAGAGTTTTCAGTTATCCTTCAAATAACCAAAAAGAAGGGCAGAGAAACACCTTCCCCACCCTCTGGGCATGGGACGTCGCTCTCTTAAAGTGACTTCCTGCTGATTTGGGTCATAGTAGACCTGTTTGGGGCCCGAACCCAAATGGAAAAAATGGTTAAAAATGTTAGTACACTCCTTTTATGTTCAGTCCTTCTGTTCTCAGCTGTTTAGATAACCTAAGGGGTTTGTAGGCAGAAGCTGATCTTGCAGGCTTCACTGAGGTTCCTGCCGGGGCATTGTGTAGAGCTGAACGGTCCCAGTGACATTGGATTGCTGTGGTGGTTGCAGGCCTAACTCTGCCAAGACAGGGTAGGTAAGTCCTTCATAATCCCTGCTCTACAACAAATGTCTGTCAGAGAAACAGGACCCAAAGGCTAAAGACTGATGCAGGAATGTATGGAGAGAAAATGGGAACTGTCCAGGCAATCATTGGTATGTCCTTTCTTAGTTTTGGAAGCTGCAGGCCCTGCACTTCCTATATAAGCAAATATATTTATCCCTCTCAGGTCTCTGAGGTGGTTGAAGAATAGACAGCTAGAGTCTCATAGTTAAATTTTGAGTTGTTTAGGAATCAAGAGGGTGTTATAGATCTAAGAAGATACTCTTAAAAGTGTGTTGCAAGTTAGTATGAATGTTGAGTCAGATATAGACCTTTAAACTCATGGAGATGGTTAGATAGTAGAATGTTAAAGTCAGGGGCCAAATATGTATAAACTGGACATGGGGAAGGTATACTGGGCCATTTAACTCTCATAAATATGGCATATTTATATCTGTTGTTTTGTATAATACTTACTGTAATAAGAGAAGGAACCATCTGTTGGACTGAAAGGGGAAACTTCTGGGGGGAAGAGGGTGGAAGGGCGGGATAGGAAGGGGGAATAGGGAGGGGTTTGTTACTGAGATGTAACTTGAAGGAAAAAAAATAAAGTATTTTAAAAAAATAAATAAACAACTGTCCTAAAATTTTAATGCTTAATACATTTTCTCCAGTGAATAATTGTTTCCATGTTCCCAAGCATCAATGTGAATGGAACAATGTACCATCTCTTAAAGCAGAAGTCTCTGGCTTCTCCTTCCACACAGGGCCTTTTCAATAAAATGGTGTAGGAGCACATGATGAAGCAGAACCTGAATTGTGAGAGCAGCTAATAGTACCCTTTGTTTGTAGAAAACTTGGGCCATTATGGATTTTCCTCTTATTTTACCTGTTACCTTCCTTCAGACATCCCCAAATTTGCCCTTATAGGCTCAGGGTGGTCCCCAGTGTGATAATATTGGGAGATAGTACTGAATGAGATTATGAAGTTCTTGAAGGCATGCCCTTGGAAAGGAGGCTCCATTTTCACAAAAGAGAACATTCCTATGAAATGATGCCTTGTCTATTTGACGTCCAATCTGGAGATGTGATCCCTCCCTCTTGTTCCTGTTGTTAACATTGTGATGTCATCCACTGTGAGGTTACTGTGAAAGCTAAAATAATACTAGCATCATATTCTTAAAACTTTGTATCTGTGAGTCAAATAAATGTATTATCTTATAAAGTTGCCCAGCATTAAGCATTTTTGTTACAATAAGGTGGAAAATTAGATTGACAGGGGTGTGGATTGACAAAAGCAAAAATATTTATCCTATTGTAAAACTGGGTGATAATATTCAGAAAACACACCAATCTTCCACAACATGGCATCTAAGTTAGAGAATTTTATAACAACGGTTGGAGCCAGTGGGAGCTCCAAAAGTGGAAGAGAGCAAAATAAAAGACTGAAGGTAAAGCAGTGCACATTGCTGGGGGTGAGGAGAGGGAATAACACTCTACGAAATAAGCCTCTAAGGGAAAGGAAATAAGAACACTCCATGACATAGACACCACAGGAGACGTCATTAATTATGGGATAGTCAAGAATGTCTATTCTTATAAAAAGGTCAAGAAAGATAAGAATTGAGAAAAGATGAATTAACTTGTCAATCAAGAAGAGGTGACCTTTGAGAATGTGGCTTAAGCAAATCGCCTGGTGTTTGGTAGTCTCTTAATCATTCACTATGTAGTTCATTGGGTTAAAAGGAAATATACTTTTAAACTTAGACCGAATACTGGAAAAACATCAGTATGAGTCAAGCACATTTGCCAGTATAAACCACATACGGGTCCCAGGAAACCACAGAGCAAACGGTGTTTACCCTTGGTCCTTGTCTGCCAATTCTTCTGTTAATGAGTTCCTTTCTTCTCTGTGACTTGGCAAACACTTGTGTCCATTCCCAAAACTTTACATGATTCCCTCTTCATTGTTATTTATTTATTAAATCATTCACTTACTCACAAAGTGAACAAATAAACTTATAAGTCGTCATTTCCATGTGCTGATTTCAACATTCAATAAAATTCAGGTTATTAAGCTTAAACATTTCTCTTGTGTGTGCCAAAGGCAACCGGAGTCAAATAGTTGAACATTGTTTAAGAGTCCTAACAGTGTTATGCTTTACATTGCTTGATACAGATCAAAATAATAGAGTGGGGGCAACTTTAGCAACTCCCAGGAAAAGAGTGTTTTTGTAACAGAAATTGTTTTGTCTTCAGGTTTAATCAGAGGCTGTACAGCCAAAATTCTAATGTTGATATTTGTCCTTGAGATCAGCAACCTCCCCTTTCTAATATTTTATCTATCCGTGGATCTGAAATTCATCACCTTTCTTTATTTCGTTATCCAAATCATGTCAGAAAAGGCCACACATACATGTACACCATAGGTGGAAGTTGGCGAGGGTGTTTACATTCTAAATAGTTATTAAAATCATTGAATAAAATGATTGTGTCTGTTACAAAGATCATTAAGTATCACCAAGCAGGTAGTGAATACAAGTTCTTAAAACCAATTTTCAGAGAGGGCTTCCCACAGCCTTCTTATTACCCCACAGAAAGCCAGATGTCCCCAAAGCCTATTGCTTTCTTTCTCTATAACACAATGATGTTTGCACATCTACGACTTGTTCAGATCAATGTTAAAATACACAGGAGACACACTGAGGAAGAGATTTCTGAAGCACACAGTTTTGGTGACTGCTTTGAGAACACAGTTTAAAACATTCATGGACCTGTGCATAGTGAGTACATGAACAGCCAGCGACTTCTCTCCTCCCAACCTCACAACTAATTCTTCCTTGCATTATGTAATAACCAAAAGTTTTAAAATAAGCTCACACCATTTTGTTCAATGGCAAATATGGCTGTTTAGTTACTACTCTGCAAGCTGTCTGCAGGACAATTGTCAAAGTGTGTTTTGAGCCAATCTGAGCCCTGTGCTGTCCTGACGTTTAATGCTTCTTAAATGTTTATCACCAGACCCTGGGAACATTGATATGAAAAATGTATTCTTTACTCTTTCTCATTCTTGTCAAATCATGATATTTAGCGGCAACATAAAATTTAGCAAGTGTGTATAACTTTTTGAAATGCTATGCTTAACATGTGTGACATTTTGCTTTGTCTATTTTTTTGTTTATTTTTTACTTCTTCAGGTTACATCTCAATCACAGTCCCCTCCCTATTCCCCCTCCAGTCCCACCCTCCCACCCTCAACACCCCATCCTCTTCCCTTTTTTTTTCTTTTAAGTTTAAGGTATATCTTATTTCCCCCTACAGTTTCCCCTTTCAGTCCAACAAATGGCTCTTTCTCTTATAATAACAAATACAATACAGTACAACAGAGGTAATTAGGCCACAGTTATGAGGGTTATATGGCTTAACGTACATTCCCAATGACCAGTCAATGTGTATTTGGTACCTGACTTTAACATTCTACTATCTAAATATCTCCATGAGTTTAAAGTTCTATATCTGACTCAACATTCATACTAACTTGCAACATAATTTTAAAAGTATCTTCTTATATCTATAACACGCTCTTGACTCCTAAACAACTCAAAATTTAATTATGAGACTCTAGCTATCTGTTCTTCAACCACCTCAGAGACCTGAGAGGGATAAATATATCTGATTTTATAGGAAGTACAAGGCCTGCAGCTTTCCAAACTAAGAAATGACATACCTGTGGCTGCCTGGACAGTTCCCATTTTCTCTCCATACATTACACCATCGATCTTTAGTCATTTGGCCCCGTTTTTCTGACAGACATTGATTGCAGAGCAGGGGTTATGAAGGACTTACCTACCCTGTCTTGGCAGAGCTAGGCTGTCGACTTACCTGCTTCCAGGTTTTGTCCTTTTTGGACAGCATTCTGTCTACAGATGGAGCAAGGGGCTTTGCCTACCAAGAGATAGGCTTGCGACTAATTCAGTCATCTCCCACTGGAGATTCCTCAATGTTCATCTTCTACTTGGAGGAGAATAGGGGGTGCTGTCAGGAGTTGATATGTCTTGATATAAAAAAATCTAAAGTTACGAAAACATCTTTGAATGCCATATTCTGCAGATCTCTTGAGGTTTTTGAAGAGGCCCAATCTATCTCTTATATTAGGGTAAGCAGATGTTGCTTGTCTCTTAGCAAGTTTATTTCTGATTAGCTTAGCAAGTATCTATAATAGGCTGTCATAGTACCTAACAGAATGACCGGCTTGCATAACCATTAGTTTGCATTTCTTAATTATCCTAAACAGTTTATGACAATTAGTAGTAAAAGGCCGAAACATCACATTTCATTTTTTTTTTTGTTTACCTCCTAACCCTTCCATCAGATTTCTCTGGGGTGGGGTGTCCTTATATAATAGTCCCTCATCTCAGTTGAGAGGTCATATGAAGGCCAAGAGCCTCTTCATTCATTGGGGATCTACGAAGCAGTACCATCAGTGAAAAGTGTCTCATTGCACGGGAGAGAGAACTACTGAACAAACAAACCAATAAGCATACAATAGATAAAAAAGATGAAAAAATAGAAAAAATATAACTAATATATAAAAAATAAATAAAGAATAAAAATTAAAAATAAGAAGTCTATGTCCAAGTTCCCTTTGGTGTGTTACTCGTAATATTGATACCTTTTACTATATAGCTAAAATACTACAATAAGTGAATTGATGCCATATATGTCCTTCTGAGTCTGGGTTAGTTCACTCAGGATGAGCTTTTCTAGTTCCATCCATTTGGCTGAAAATTGCATAATTTTATTGTTCCTGATAGCTGAATAACATTCCATTGTGTAGATGTACCACAGTTTTTTAACCCATTCTTCGGTTGAGGGATATCTGGGTTGTTTCCAGTTTCTAACTATTACAAATAAGGCTGCTATAAACATAGATGAGGAAACTTCCTTATGATTCCATGAAGAGGCATTTGGGTGTATACCCAGAAGTGGTATGGCTGGGTCCTGAGGCAGAGCTATTCCAAGTTTTTTAAGATATCACCAGACTGACCTCCATAGTGGTTGCACAAGCCTAAATTCCAACTAGCAATGGAGTAGGGTAACCCTTTCTCCACATCCTCACCAGCATGTGCTGTCATTTGAGGTTTTGATCTTAGCCATTCTGACAGGTGTGAGATGGAATCTCAGAGTCATCTTAAGTTGCATTTCTCTGATGATTAAGGATGTTGAGCATTTCTTCAAGTGTCTCTCAGACATTAGGGATTCCTCCTTTGTGAATTCTCTATTTAGCTCTGTCCCCCATTTTTTGATTGTATTATTGGTTTTCTTGGCATTTAATTTCATGAGTTCTTTGTAGATTTTGGATATTAGCCCTCTGTCAGATGTGGGCTTGGTGAAGATTTTTCTCCCAGTCTGTAGGCTGCCATTTTTTTTTTTGAATGACAGTGTCTTTTGCCTTAAGAAGCTTTTCAGTTTCATGAGGTCCCATTTATTGATTGTTGATCTCAAGTCCTGAGCTGTGCTGTTCTGTTCAGGAAGTTGTCACCTGTGCCAATTAGGTCGAGGGTTTCTCCCACTTTTTCTTCTAGTAGATTTAGTGTGACCGGCCTTATGTTAAGGTCCATGATCCACTTCGAATTAGGTTTTGTACAAGGTGATAAGTATGGGTCTAACTTCATTCTTTTACAAATGGACATCCAGTTGGACCAGCACCATTTGTTGAAGATGCTGTCCTTCTTCCATTGTACGCTTTTGGCTTCTTTGTCAAAAATTAGGTGCCCATAAGTGTGTGGGTCTATTTCTGGATCTTCAATTCGATTCCATTGATCTACTGGTCTGTTTCTATACCAATACCATGCTGTTTTTACAACTATTGCTCTGTAGTAGAGCTTGAAATCTGGGATGGTAATACCTCCAGATGTTTTTTTATTGTACAGGATTTATTTACCTATTCTGGCCTTTTTGTTGTTTGATATAAAATTGGGGCTAACTCTTTCCAAGTCTATAAAAAATTGCGTTGGTATTTTGATAGGAATTGCATTGAATCTATATATTGTTTTTGGTAGGATGGACATTTTTATTATGTTGATCCTACCTATCCATGAGCATGGGAGATCTTTCCATCTTCTAAAGGCCTCTCCCATTTCTTTCTTCAAGGGCGTGAAGTTCTTGTTGTACAGGTCCTTTACTTGATTGGTTAGAGTTACCCCCAGGTATTTTATGTTGTTTTCGGCTATTGTGAAGGGGGTTGTTTCCCTTATTTCTTCCTCAGCCCATTTGTTTGTTGTATAAAGAAGGGCTTCTGATTTTTTTGAATTAATTTTGTATCCAGCCACTTTGCTGAAGGTGTTTATCAGCTGTAAGAGTTCTCTGGTGGAATTTTTGGGGTCGCTTATGTATACCATCATATCATCTGCAAATCGGGATAATTTGACTTCTTTGTTTCCGATGTTTATCCTCTTGATGTCCTTTAGTTGTCTTATTACTCTAGCAAGAACTTTGAGTACTATATTGAAGAGATATGGTGAAAGTGGACATCCTTGTCTTGTCCCTGAGGTTAGAGGAAATGCTTCAAGTTTCTCTCCATTTATTTTGATGTTGGCCAATGACCTTCTGTATATTGCCTTTATTATTTCTAGGTACGGCCCTTGTTTGCCCGTTCTCTCCAGAACTTTTAGCATGAAGGGGTATTGGATTTTGTCAAATGCTTTTTCTGCATCTAGCGAGATTGTCATGTGGTTTTTTTCTTTCATCTTGTTTATATGGTGAATGATGTTGATAGACTTTCATATGTTGAACCATCGCTGCATCCCTGGGATGAAGCCTACTTGATCATGGTGTATGAAACTTTTGATGTGTTCTTGAATTCAGTTTGCTAGTATTTTTTAAGTATTTTTGCATCTATGTTCATGAGGGAGATTGGTCTGAAGTTCTCTTTCTTTGTTGGGTCTTTGTGTGGTTTAGGAATCAGGGTGATTGTGGCCTCGTAGAATGAGTTTGGCAATGTTCTTTCTGATTCTATTTTGTGAAAGAGTTTGAAGAGTATTGGTGTTAGCTCCTCTTTGAAGGTCCAATAGAATTCCGTGCTAAAGCCATCTGGCCCGGGACTTTTTTTGGTTGGGAGATTTTTAATGACTGTTTCTATTTCCTTATGGGTTATAGGACTGTTTAATCTGTTTATCTGATCTTGATTTAGCTTCGGTAGGTGGAATCTATCAAGAAAATTGTCCACTTCACTTAAGTTTTCAAATTTGGTGGAGTATAGATTTTTAAAGTAGGATCCAAATATTCTCTGGATTTCTGCAATGTCTGTTGTTATTTTCCCTTTTCATTTCTGATTTTGTTGATTTGTGTTTTCTCCCTCTGTCCTTTAGTTAATTTGGCTAAGGATCTCTCTATTTTGTTGATTTTCTCGAAGAACCAACTCTTGGTTTCATTGATTCTTTGTATATTTCTTTTTGTTTCTAAGTTGTTGATTTCAGCCCTAAGTTTGATGATCTCCTGCCTTCTGCTCCTCTTGGGAATGTTTGCTTTTTTTTTTCCAATTCACCCACTTTAGCTGTTAATTCGCTAATATGAGCTGTCACACTTTTATTTTTCAAGGCAATTAGTGCTAGGAACTTTCCTCGTAGCACAGCTTTCATTGTGTCCCATAGGTTTGGGTATGTTGTGCCTTCATTTTCGTTGGATTTTAAGAAGTCTTTGATTTCCTTCTTTGTTTCTTCACTGACACAGTGGTCCTCTAGTAAAGAGTTGTTCAATTTCCATGTGAGTGTAGACTTTCTGTGATTCTTTTGCTATTTAAGTCCAGCTTTATTCCATGGTGGTCTGATAAGATACAAGGGGTTATTTCAATTTTCTTGTATCTGTTGAGGCTATCTTTGTGTCCAACTATATGGTGGATTTTGGAGAAGGTTCCGTGAGGTGCTGAGAAGAAGGTGTATTCTTTTGTGTTTGGGTGAAATGTTCTATAGATATCTGTTAGGTCCATTTGGTTCATGATCTCTGTTAGACTCATTATTTCTCCGTTTGGCTTCTGTCTTGATGATCTGTCCATAGTTATGAGTGGGGTGTTGAAGTCTCCCACTATTAAAGTATTTGGATCAATGTGTGATTTAAGTTTTAGAAGTGTTTCTTTTATAAATGTAGGTGCCTTTGTATTTGGGGCATAGATATTCAATATTGAGATGACCTCTTGGTGGATATTTCCTTTAATGTGTATGTAATGCCCTTCTCTCTCTTTTTTTATTAACTTCAATTAGAAGTCTATTTTTTTTTTTTATATTAGGGTGGCTACTCCAGCTTGTTTCCTGGGTCCATTTGCTTGGAAGACCTTTTCCCAGCCCTTTACTCTGAGGTAGTGTTTATCTTCAATAGTGAGGTGTGTTTCTTGTATACAGCAAAAAGATGGGTCTTGTTTACGGATCCAGTCTGTAAGTCTGTGTCTTTTTATTGGCAAGTTGAGTCCATTGATGTTGATGGATATTAGAGACCAGGGGTTGTTATTTCCCATTATTTCGGTATAGCTGGCTGCCTTGTGTTTCTCTTTTGTTTAGTTGCTGTGGAGGTTTCTATTTCCTCTGTTTTCTTGGGTGTAGTTATCTTCTCTGTGTTGTAATTTTCCTTCTAGGATCTTCTGTAGGGCTGGGTTTGTGAGGAGATATTGTTTGAATTTGATTTTGTCATGGAATATCTTGTTTTCTCCTTCTATGTTGATAGAGAGTTTTGCGCTGGGTATAGTAGTCTGGCTGGGCACCTATGTTCTCTCAGGGTTTGTAGGACATCTGTCCAGGCCCTTCTAGCTTTTAAAGTTTCTGAGGAGAAGTCAGGTGTTATTCTGATGGGTCTGCCATTGTATGTGACTTGGCCTTTTTCTCTTACAGCTTTTATTATCCTTTCTTTCTTCTCTACATTTGGAGTTTCTATTATTATGTGGCGAGAGGAGTTTTTTTCTGATCTAATCTGTTTGGTGTTCTGTAAGCCTCTTGGATTTTTACTGGCATCTCTTTCTTTAGGTTTGGGAAGTTTTCTTCTATGATTTTGTTGAAGATATTTCCTGGACCATGGAGTCGGGAGTCTTCTCTTTCCTCTATGCCTATAATTCTTAGGTTCCATCTTTTCATTGAGTTCTTGATTTCTTGGATGTTGTAGGTGAGAGATTTTTTAGCTTTCTCATTTTCTTTGGATGTTGTACTGATTTCTTCCATCGAATCTTCCATGCCTGAGATCCTGTCTTCCATCTCTTGCATTCTATTTTTCATACTCACATCTGTAGTTCCTGTTCTCTTGATTCTCCATTTCCTCTTTTAACTCTGACTGTGTTTTTTTTTTTGTTTTTTTTTTCCATTTCTATTTTCATGTCTTGAATGGTAGTGTTCGTTTTGTACATTTTCTTCTCCAGTTTGCTTGTTTTTGTCTGGAGATCTTTCATTGCTTTATCTTTTTCCTGTTCAAGCTGGGTCACCTTGACTTGGAGCTCTTTAATGATGTTATTCGTTGTTTTGACTTGTAAAATTGTGGCTTCTTTGAATTCCTTCATAGTTTTAAGTTCTTCTTGAAAGAACTTTATCGCTTTCCATACTGTAGAATTGTCATCGTTTTCATGTGTTTCAGTTGTGGTGAGGTTATTCGGGCTGGACGGAATAGTGTTGCTCTCTTTTGTTGGAGACATTCCGCTCTGTTTCTTTTCTTTTCTGTTTTTTTTTTTTTTGGTCTGGGGCCTCTGGCCATGTGGAATTTTTTTTTTTTTTTGCTGTCTTCTGGACTTGGGTCCAAAGGGGGCACTGTGGTGTAGGATTCAAATTGTCTTACTCCACCCTATAAGGTGAGTCATTCAGTCCTGCCTCCCAGGTGGAGACCTAATTAATTCAGGTGGCAGAGCTGTGTACAAGTAAGTTCTGGTTCCCCACCGGAAGGGCCTGTACTAGTACATAAGACTGAAATACAACCATTTCAAATATCTCACAGTTTGCCTGGGGTTGGTTCCTGTAGCGGGTAAATCTACAGTTCAGCTGCAGTAGCCTTGCTGCTCCTGTGGCTTGGAAACTAGCCAGTGACACCACAGATTGCGATCTGTGGTCTGAAGGCACTTTGCAGCAGATCTCCTCTCACTTCCACGGGTTGCAACCTTTCGCTAGATAATTGGATTGTCTGTGTGAGACCTGGGAGTGCCCAGCAGGGTGGGGATTATCTCTGTGTGGTTTCTGAATCTGCTGGCTGGGTATAAGGTTGGAACTTACCAGGGGTCTCTCCTTTTGGGGGGATGGGTTATCCCGATTCCCGGGTCCAGAGGCTTCCTAGCGTGTGCAAGAGTTGGAAGGGGCATCCTGCCCAGGCATCTTCCCTGGTCCCTGTGTAGCTGGGTGAGATTTAGAAGGGATCATGCCCTTTGTACAGCATCCTGGAACACTTGCCGCCTTGTGACTGTTGACCCCGAAATCAAAATACGTTCGCGCTGGCCGCTGCCATCATGAATCCCCCCATTTTGCTTTATCTTAACCCAAGAAGTAACTGAGGTCAAATCTAAAGCATTCTAGAACCAACCTCCACTACAGCCTTCCATATTTCCACTTTCCACTTTATTGCCTCCATTTTCTACCAAAATCAAATGCATAAACTCATGGAATCAGCCATATGAATTGAACTGTTTATTCAGCAATGCTCACTGAATGACTCTTTGGTAAAATATTATTTATTGCCAATCCATAGATGCTTGTACCACTCTAACAAGAATAAGAACACAAGAATTCAAGTACAAGATTCAACAGCCTTCATTCTACAGTGGATAAAAAGAAAACCAGCAGGGAGGAGAGAAAATTTTCAACCAGATTAAAATGAGAGACTGTCCAATGATGTTCAGTCTTCTAGAACCATCACAGGTTCATGTGGGACTGCAGCTTCACATGTGCTTTCTCTACCATATTTCTTTGTAAGTTGATGTCACTGAACTGGTTACTGTTCTATTGCTATGATAACATAACCAAGGTAACTTACAGAAGATGGGTTTATTTTGGACTTACGGTTCCAGAATGATAGGAATATGATGAATCACCATCATTGCTTAGTGACTGGAACTGGAAGATGGAAGCAGTGTGAACTTGAAATTGTGCACATCTTTAACTCATCCTCAAAACCCACCCCCAGTGACGTATTTCCTCCAGCAGAGCCACACCGCCTATGTCTCCCCCAACAGAGCTATCAACTGGAGACCAAGCACTCAGAAGCCCCAGATTGTGGAGGATAACTCATTCGAACCACACCACTGAAAGACCCGGGGGAGCTCAGTGCACTGAGGGCGCCACTCGTATCCCATGCAGGGGTAGGATCCGCAACCACGATTTGGGGGAGAGTAGAGTATTTTATAGGGGAGCACCACAGATTAAGGGGGTGGGGGAAATTACAGGTGAGAAGTACCAGCCCAGCCCATTGTTTACCACAACCCAAGGGGGAGGCGAAATACAGGTGGAATGTACCAGCCCATTAGTTAGTCAGCGGGAAACATCCTACATCTGTTTTTCTCAGGAATGAATCTAATCTTGTTTTGTTATCTACTCTGTGGTCAGCCAGTTCCTGAAACCCTGGGGGCCCGAGGCCCAATTGACCTTCATTCTTGGTTTCACCCTTTTTATGGTCAGCAAAGTTCCTGGGACCTGGCAGCTGGCCTGGCCCTACTGCCGACTTAGGGGGTCTCTTAATAATTTTTATTCCCTTCACCACCACTAGCTTTTTTTAATAGTTACATCATGAAATGTTATTTTTGCCATTGTAATAAGGAAAACATTATTTTACTACTTCTTGGAAGTTATTATGTTTATATGTGTGCTCCTTACTATAGAGACATGCTTCTACTTTTGTTTGAAAGCAAGCTAATTGCTTTAGTATTGTAATAGAAATAGTATGCCTTCTCAGTAGGAAATCACTCAGCACACTTACAACTGAAGGAAAAGTTCTTTGCTTAAGATCCTGGCCAACTAGTGCTAAATAAGGCTTAATGAAAGCCAGCCTTGAACAGCAACTTTTACAAACTTATATATACTTCAGGCCTATGCATTTCACTTTTTTTTATTTTATGTGCATTGGTGTTTTTCCTGCATGTATGTCTGCATGGGGTGTGTGATCCCCTGGAATTGTAGTTACAGGCAAGCATGAGCTGCCATTTGGGTGCTGAGAATTAAACCAGGGTCCTCTAGTAGAGCAGCCAGTGCTCCTAACCTCTCAGCCATCTCTCCAGACCAAAGCTTATGTATTTCACAAACACTGTTGTACTTAAAATCTCTTTCAGGTGTCAGGCCCAGATTACACTTTGAACAACATAGACAGGACATTGCAAGTCTGGCCTCTAAGGGAGGTAGGAGATTAATTTATAGAGCAAAGATATTACATATTTCCAGAATTATTTTTAAGTTCACCAGTATTTTTTTCTTTTTCAGAGAGTTGTTACCCAGGGTCATCTTGCTCACCTGGCAGAATTATGTTTTTCCTAATAAAAAAACAAAAGACTTAATGCCAGACCCGGACTTAATAATAGTTGTGACCCTACACTGCCTTCCTTTGAGTGTCACTGAAAGGATACCTTTGGGAGAGAGGACAATGAGTGAACATGTGCATTTCAACAGCCTAAGCTTCATTTTTCTCTAACAGGCCTGGTTAGCATACTACTTATCTCTGGGATATTTGCAGAACAGAACTCCTTTAGCTAAATTGCACTTGTGTGACTTAATGTCATGTAAGCAAGTCTGCTAATTAGTCCTTCCTAACATCAGTTCTGTCACTTTAAGCTTCTTGGACATAGGTATGTTTGTTGACAGCTAATTCTATTGTGTCACAGAATGGTTATGACGTTTTGGAGCCATTGTTAGACTAGCAATTAGCTTAGCAACTTGCTTGTTCATTTACACACTTCTTTTTTTTTTATGTTCTTGCTCTCCTAGTTAAAAGATACGAACAAACAATAAAAAGAAAAACAGATATAGAGAGGCACTTAAGAGTAGTCTGTTGTGTTTGGGAAAGAGAAGACAACAGGGCAGGCAGACTTAGAATTTGGGTAGAAATTTCAATATGCAGAGGCAGGAAGATCTCTGTGAGTTAAAAAACCAGCCTAGTCTACACAGCAAATTTCAAGCTAGCCAGGGTTCCATGGTAAGACTCTGACCAAAAAAAAAAAAAAAAAGGACATACAATGGTTGTTGGTCTGAACTGATGGGAAGCCTGATTCGGGTCAGCTGACATCTTAGAGGAAAGGAAGTCTCACTACTGCTCTCTAAAGTGTGTGGAAATGAACTGATAGTGTTACCAATTGTAGTGTAACAACTTGGGCCCTGGGCAGTAGTTGCTTCCATATTTATTAAAGAAGTGAGCGATGGAGAAAGTATGATAAAGGAGACATTCATTGGGAAGAAGAACAGATAAAAGAGTTCAGTGACACTACCTTCCCCCACCAAAGTCTGTCTGTGGGATTCTGACCAACAGGTTCAGGTTGAAATAGAGGGCAAGAGATAAGCATAATGAAGCAATTCTGAAGAAGATGTGCTTCAGCCCATCCCTGACCCATTATTGTCTCAGCTCTGCTTTGTTAGAGAACTATGTGAAAACTCTCCCTGGGTGGCAAGGGTCATGTGCCTCTCTTTAAAATATCTTCTCCTCTGCCAGGAGAACTACAACAATAGACAGCTGAATAAAAGAAGAGAGGAAGCATACAAATCTATTCAGCATGCATAGATGCAAGAGGGCTTTATATAAAAGAATACATCTCACGGAAGAGGCAGGTGGTTGCAGCTCAAACACCCTCCTCTCAGAGGATAGAGGAGTGGAACTACAGGGGTTTGGAAGAGTGTTGGTAATTTTAAAGAGGAAATGCATGATTTTTAAGAGCAATAGATGGGTAAAGAAAACAGCTAAGGAACAGGGATCCAGTCAGCTGTAGACGAGTTAGTGACAAGTTAAGATACAATAATTGGGCCAAACTACACTATGAATGAAAGTCTTTTAATAGCCTAGATGTAGTCGCATACACCTAGAATATAACATAGGGAAGGCTAAGGCAACCAGACTGCTAGTTTGGTTTGAGGCTACTCTTGGCTACATACTGAAACCCTCACACAAAACAAACAAAAACCAAACCATTGTCTATTATGAGATAAGTTCTCTTAGGTAGTGAAAAAAAAAGTATTTTTTAGTGTACACAGATAGAAATCTTTTAGTTTTCTATTAATATTCCTGGGCTAATAAAATTTTAGGGAAAGAGTCCAAGACAATTACATTAAAAAATAAATAAACCTCTGTGTTTAGGGTTGGGAAGTGGGGGAGAGGCACAAGGGAAAGTTAGAGAGAAGTTGATTTCTAAGTCTTTGTGATTCTTTTCAGTTGACCTGTAAAAGCATTATACATGGAAAAACTTTTCTGAGCTTATTGAGGTCTGCTAGTTTTTTTTCCTCTTTTATTACTTATGAAATATCCATGAGCATCACCTATTTCTTATCTCTCTATTAGAGAGTGGATAAATAAAGCAATTAAAGACAGTGCTGAAATTATATGAGTATGTCTCTCCTGAACCACAAGGCTCCTTCCTCTCAAAAAGCCACTACTGCATTTCCTATCTGAGAAAGTTGCTTACAACAAGTCAACAAGAAAACAATTTTTAAAAGACAAGAAAGTGTGCAGCTTGCTTTTGTCCTTTCCAGGGATGCCTGTCCCTTGCAGTTGGAATGCGCACTGCAACAAGGCAATCTTTGTGGCCTAGTGGAATGATCCTACCCCAAAATGGTCATTTGTGGACATTCAGTATATAGATTAAAGAAGCAGTCATATCTCTGACACACAGATAAATAATTCCCCAGTAGAAATGTATGCAGTAATTTTGTATTATTTATTTCAAATCATTAAACCAATAGCTTTTAGTTTTTGTAAGATCTTATGAAATAGCAGGAAACTAAACCTGATTAATGGCCTTAAGTATCTACTTGGTGTGTTTATCCAAAAGTGGTTTCCCACCAGCCTCTTAAAGTATTGAATAAAGGTGAAATATTCATTTGTAAAAAGGGACTGGATCTTGAGCGCCCTCCTGGTTCTTAAAGACATTGGCATTGTGAAAAGCTCCACTATTACTTACTCGGGATAAAGAGTCAATCGTTGCTTCCTATGGTGATCTCTGGAAGAGGCTCTTGGCAGAAAAAGCTGGCACCATGTTCCATAGTATAAGTGGCTGTGTCCTCTTTATTCGTTGGTCCTCACAGCAGCAATATCTCAGGGGGAAAGAAAGAATTCTATTCATCAGTTTTACTGTTACCAGGTTCCAAGACCATAGCAGTCCCAAAAATTTAAATTGAGTCACTCATTCCAGAAATAACACATGAAAACTGATGACAAAAGGCAGGGGAATGATTTAATGAGAACAACTTTAATGGGAAGACAAGAAGACATATACATTTTAGTCTGTATTTAGGACTATTAATTTGAGCTTTAGAGAGGAAGAAATTGGGACAGGTTCAGCCTCAGTTCCCTCCATGGGTTGCCGAGGAGGAAACTGTTCCCTACTAATGGAGACAGTCTCATCACAGGATTATCTACTCCAAGACTCACTCTTCGATCCAAGCTGACTGCAGACTTAAAGTAATGAAGGCTTTCCAATATTGCTCTGGGGTTTAGAACACTAAATTTTAAAAGCAGAATATCTTAGATACTCCTCTTGGTACCTTTAGCCTTGATGGGCTTAGGCACGTTTAAGGCTTACCAACCCTCTTTTACCAGTTTTCAGAGAGACATGACCAAGTGCCACATTGTCTTAGTTGGGGTTTCTATTCCCCTGATGAAACATCATGGCCAAAACAACTTGGGGAGAAAAGGGTTTACCTGATTTATGCCTCCACCTCACTATTCATCATTGAAAATATTGAAGGAGGTTAGGACAGAAGCCTGGAGGCAAAGGCCATGGAAGAGTACTCCTACTTGCTTGCTCCTAATAGCTTTCCCAGCCTACTTTCTTACAAAACCCAGGACCACCATCCCAGGGATGATACAACCCACAATGGGCTGGGCCCTCCCCCATCAAACACTAGTTAAGAAGATGCCCTACAGGCTTGCCTACTGTTCATTCTTATGGAGGCTTCTTTTCAGTTGAGGTCTCTCCTCTCAGATTACTATCGGTTGTACCAAGTTCACAGAAAACTAGGCGTAAAACGTGTCTACATGCAGAACTGAGAAGGGATCTGGTTCAAAGTTTTAAGCTAGAGGCAGATGCAAAATGGAGGCAGACATGTTTCCCATTCTTATTCTGCTTTAGTTGCCCATTGGGCATTTGCAGGCCCAAGGAGAGTCCATACTCTTTAGAAAAAGCAATCCCCAATGCAGTCCTTTCTTTGATCTTCTCTACCACATAAATGAGTAAGCGCAAGTAAGTGAGAAGCAAACAGTGTACACCTCCAACTAGGAGAGCATCCTTCTACCTGTAAATGTTATACAAGCCTTAATATCAAATAACAATGAGAACAGGAGATAGAAACTGGTAAGGTGGGACAAAGTATGTCCTTGGGGAGAAAGGCCAGAGGAGAGACTTGTTCTTGGTCCCTTAGGTATTTCTCTCCCTGATTCTGAAGTTCCAGTGTGGACAGGCCTGCACATCGTCCTCTCCAGCCCTCATAGCCATTTCTATCATAAGGCTTTCAGAAAAAACCCTCAGACTAACAGCTTGATGATACCTCATCCCCAGGGGCCTTCTTCGGCTTTACATCAGTTTTCCCGTCTCTCGCTCTCTCCCAACCTCCCACCTATAAATCTGCAATAAACTTCTCTCTGAAGTTTGTCTTCTTTAGTCTGGGATTTCATTCTTCAAATTTGCAAGACAAGAATGCAAAGGCCATGGAGTCAGTGAAAGTTGTGTAAGTCTGTGAGCATCTGGCATCCTAAGTCCTGAGTTACAATTCCTCCCAAAAGATTACAAAGACTCCATCAGTCAGGAAGACACTGCTCAAATATCAACAATCAACAGATAGATTAGTTTGCATTGGTTCTCTGACTGGGTCATACATAGACTGAGCACACCATATATTTGCTGTCTGCAGTTTCCAAGGTGGACAGATTTTTGACTTTTTTTTTTTTTCCGATACAGAGTTTCTCTGTGTAACCCTGGCTGTCTTGGAATCACTTTGTAGACCAGGCTGGCCTCGAACTCGCAAAGATCCACCTACCTCTGCCTCCAAAGTGCTGAGACTAAAGGCGTGCGCCACCACTTTTTAACCTCTTATTGAACCTGTGTAGTGCTGCTGCTAGACTTAGAAGTTATTCCCTAACATTTTGATAAAGCATGAGGCCATTTAGAACACCCCACCTTCCTCACCTTGGTGCTTTGTGTTTTCTAGTAATGTGTCCTTCCACTGAGATAAATTCCCAAACCCTGGAAACTCTTATTTTCCCACTCAACTTAGAACAAAAACACATTGAGAATAAAACATATTTTAGCCATGTAGTACAGGATAACTATACTACAACCAATACACCAAAGGGAACAGGAACATAGACTTTGTTTCCTGTCAATGAGACACTTTGCCCTAGTGGTGCTGCCTTGTAGGCTCCCAGTATATGAGGAGGCTCTTGGCCCTCATGACTGCTGAAATGGGGCGAGGGGACTGTTATGTAGGGACACTCTACTCCAGAGGAGTGGGATGGAAGGGATGGGGGTAGGGGGTGGGAGGGTGGGACTGGGAGAGGTGGAAAGAGGACACTATGATGGAGATGTAACCTGAAGTAATAAATAAATATCTAAAAAATACTCTTTAAATAAAAAAAACTTTATTAATTTTATCCCATGAATGTGAGCATTTTGCCTGAAGTATATGTGCCACATTTGTGCATGGTTCCTGGGGAGATCAGAAAAGGGCATTGGATCCTGGGCAACTGAAGTTGCAGGCAGTTGTGAGCTATCATGTGGGTGCTAGGAGATGAGTCCTGGCTCTCTGCAGGAACAACAAACTCTTATAGCCACTGAACCATCTCCCCAGCTCCAGAAAAAAATACTGTCAATTAAAACTTCATCTCTTCCATTCACTTAGTTTTTGTCAAATAATATTAAGTACATCACGTACTATAGAGGAACTATTCCCTCCACTTCTCACAAGTTCTTAGCTAGAGCTCCTTGCAACAGGATGCAAATTAACAAGAGCAAATCCAGAAGTTCCATAACAGTGTATGCTATTTCTCTACCTGAGACATAACCCATAAAAAATTGAGCAGATTCACTACAGTATATCTCAAAGAACTAGCTTTAACTTCAGGTTTAAATCACATCCTTTTCTGAACCAAAGAAAGGAGAGGAACACAGAAATACCTGTTAGACAAAGGCACTTTATAAAAAAAACAAAAACAAAAAAACCCCAAAAACCCAAAGCATAAGATTCTTTTTGGTGCACAGTGGACACACCCATGAAGTAAAGTTTCTTCCTAGGTGTAAATTTCTGTTTCATAAGTACACCTTTAGAGTGTCTCTGTACTTTCCGTTAACTCATCCCAGTATTTATATCAAGCGGCTCACACAAACCTAGTTGTCATTCCAGGGAATTTGTTACCCTCCTTTAGCCTCCACTAGTACCTACATAAACAAGCAGGTATGCACATATATACATAGACTAAAATAAATATTTTTTATAATTTATTTTTTATTTCTTCAAGTTACATCTCAATCACAATCCCCTCCCTACTCCCCCCTCCTGTCCCACTCTTCCACCCTCTTCCCCCTCAACAACCCCATCCTCTACTTTTTTTTTTTTTTAGTTTAAGGTATATCTTTTCCCCCCAACTGCTCCCCTTTCAGTCCAACAAATAGTTCTTTCTCTTATAACAATAAATACAATATAAAACAACAGAAATAAACAGGCCACCATTATGAGAGTTATATGGCTTAGCATACATTCCCAATGTCCAGTCCATATATGTATTTGGCACCTGACTTTAACATTCTACTATCTAACCATCTCCATGAGTAGGGTGTCTTCAAAAACCTCAAGAGATCTGCAGAATATGGCATTCAAAGTTTTCTTAACTTTAGATTTTTTTGATATCGAGACATGTCAGCTCCTGACAGCATCCTCTATTCTACTCCAAGTAGAAGATGAGCACGGAAGAATCACCAGTGTGAGATGGTTAAATTAGTGGCAAGCCTATCTCTTGGCAAGAAAAACCCCTTGCTTCAACTGTAGACAGAATGCTGTCCAAAAAGGACAAAACTTGGAAGCAGGTAAGTCGACAGCCTAGCTCTGCCAAGACAGGGTAGGCAAGTCCTTCATAATTCCTGCTCTAAAATCAATGTCTGTCAGAGAAACGGAGCCAAATGGCTGAAGATCGATGCTGTAATGTATGGAGAGAAAATGGGAACTGTCCAGGCAGCCACTGGTGTGTCATTTCTTAGTTTTGGAAGCTGCGGGCCCTGCACTTCTTATATAATCATGTATATGTATCCCTCTCAGGTCTCTGAGATGGTTGAAAAATAGATACCTAGAGTCTCAGTTAAATTTTAAGTTGTTTAGGAATCAAGGGGGTGTTCTGGATCTAAGAAGATGTTTTTAAAATTGTGAGGTAAGTTAGTATGAAAGCTGAGTTAAATATAAAATAAATATTTTTAAAGCTAGCTAAAACTAACCTTTTAGGCAAAAGAACCCCACTTTGTAACAGCATAGTCAGATCTCTTATGGTTATATTTTGGGGTTCTGTGCCTTAAATGCTGCAGTCAGCATATCTACCATGACAGGGTTCTTAAGGGCTTTTAGTCTCCTGAAAAAAGAGAAAGGCAAATGAGCTTTCTGAGTGACAGAGGCATCCAGGGCAGGGAGAGGAGGCTCATTGTTATCATCTGTCAGTTGTTAGTTATGGAAAGCTTGGCAAAATTGCTGTCTCTTTAATTTGTCACAGTATCTTTTTAAAACAAAAAAGTATATTGAAACAAAGCATTATTTAAAATAAAGGTTTTTGCCCTAGCCTGGACAGTCACCAGAGTTACTGTGTGTCTGATGGGTGGTTACAGTGACTGGGAAGCAGAGCAAAGCTAAACCAGTAATGCTTATTCCTGTTACCCCACTAGTCAGGCCTCTCAGAATTGTTTTAATCAAGAAAGAGTAAATACCTGAGTTACCACAGATCTGTAACTATAACCAGACACTCAGTTCCCCTACCACAGCATTTCAAAGTGAAATACCAAAAGACTAAAACAAAAGATGCTGGATTGGTTACAATTTTGCTAAATTGGGAAGAAGAGGAAATATTACAACACACACAGAAAGAGGGAGAGAGAGAGAGATGGGGGGGGCAAGGAAAGGTGATGCCATATGATGGGGTATGAGATTTGAGGCTCAGCTCTACATGTGACTTGGGTTTGAGATGGCAGCACTTGACAGAAGGAGGCACAGTGAGGTCAAAAGTTTGAGGCCAGCCTTGGCTACATAGCAAGACCTTGTCTCAAAAGGTTAAAGCAAATTATTGAGTAAAGGGGGAAAGAGGGAAGAATGAAGAGCAGTAGGTGAGGACACATACTTTTTCACCTTTTACATCTAGAATTGAGATTGATTTATCTGTGTGCATGCACGAGTGTGTGTGTGTGTGTGTGTGTGTGTGTGTGTGTGTGTGTATACATATGTCACATAAAGAAAAGTGAGACTATTAGAGATAAGGAATAAAACCAGCAAGAGCTAAGAAGGAGGGATGGGAAAGCATAATGTCTCAGAGAATGTGAAATAACTTATTCTTGAGCCAGATGGTAGTGAACATGGCCGAAGGTCATGGATTCAGGCTTCCCTGAATAACATTACAAGTTGGAAATGGATATATGAAATTTATAGTCACTGAACCAAGGGAAATAATAAATCATAGTAGTTTTTCAGAGATTAATGGGGACATTGTGTAGGTGAGTTCAACAAAGCTAGAAAACCTCTGCTATAGGATTGAGACCTTATCAGATGATGGTCTTAGGGTTTTTAATGGTGAAAGTTAGTAGTTCTTGCAGCCTGACAACTTAGTGCATTTCAAGGGTTTACCTGGTCAGCGAGGTGATGTTAGGTCAGACAGACATGAGCAATGGATGGCTAACGAGTGGACTAAAGATAGCCCAGAGCAAATTGGCTCTGGGTCTCCAGTATTGCATCTCTCTGTAATCACAAAATTCTTATCAGTCAGTCAGCCTTGTATAGTCTTTAACATGGGTGTGGCTTTGTAATTTGTGTCTGGTAATTTCTGTTCATAGTTATTAGAGGGCAATATGAGAAAAATACAAGGATTTGCACATATGAAAACGTCATGATGAAGTCCATTATTTTGTATGATAACTTAAAGAAGTAAAGAAAAAGAAAAAAAATTCTACAAAAGCAAATAAATAAAATGAATATTTGAGGCATGGTGTCCTACCAAGTACAATCTTTTTCCCTGAACATATGTATGAATCCAGGAGATTGAGGACAATTGAGCCTGAACATTTGCTCTAGCTCTTCTTCCAATTTCTTTCAGTTCCTTCCCTTCATTGGGATGTCAACTATATTTGGAATTGTTCAGGTCTTGTTTAAATAGTCCTGTTGTTGAGATTTCATGAAAGGAGCTTCTCTGTCATAGTGAGAAGGCAAATTATAATAGCAGACTTTCCAGTTCTCTGTCTTTTTCAATATTTCTGCTAGGAGAAAGACAAAAGGCTCATATCCTCTCTCATCTGAAGTTCCTAGGACCAAATCTTAAGATGTAAGTATATAAATTGGAGTAACCAGAGACACCTGGAAAGTAAAGGGGAATTTAAGTAAATGAAGAGAAAGCATTTGAGAGCTACTACATCTGTGAACCACAACATGACAAGCATTGGAAGATATCCCTAAAGGTGCAATAGTGTCATTCATATCTTGGTAGTAACCAACAACTCTCTAGTCATATTCAAGGCCTACTTAACAGAAAGGAAGTTGTGCCTGTTACTGTAAACCTAGCAATCTACACATGATTAGTGTGGCTGTGGTGTGATGTTAAAGGAGAACCCACTATCATCACTCTCCTAAACCAATATAATTTTTTTTCTTTTTTTAATGTTTATTTATTACTTCAGGTTACATCTTCATCACAGTGCACTTTTTCAATCCCTCCCAGTCCCACCTTCTCACCCTCTACCCCCATCCCTTCCATCCCACTCCTCCAGAGTGGAGTGTCCCTACATATCAGTTCCCCACCCCAGTTCAGCAGTCATATGAGGGCCAAGAGCCTCCTCCTACACTGCTACAAGGCAGCACCACTAGGGAAAAGTGTCTCACTGACAGGTAACAAAGTGTATGTTACTCTTCCCTTTGGTGCATTGGCTGTAGTAGAGTTATCCTGTTCTATATGGCTAGAATCCGATGATAAGTGAATAGATGCCATGCACATCCTTCTGAGTCTGGGTTAGCTCATTCAGGATGAGCTTCTCTAGTTCCATTCATTTGGCTGCAAATTGCATGTTTTCATTTTTTTCTGATGGCTGAGTAGTATTCTATTGTGTAGATGTATCACAGTTTTTTGTTTTTGTTTTTTATCCATTCCTCGGTTGAGGGACACCTGGGTTGTTTCTAGTTTCTAGCTATTACACATAAGGCTGCTATGAACATAGATAAGGAAATGTCCTGGTGATTTGGTGAGGAATCATTTGGATGTATACCCAGAGTTGGTATGGCTGAGTCTTGAGGTAGAGCTATTCTAAGTTCTCTAAGATATCTCCAGACTGATTTCCATAGTGGTTGTACAAACTTTCATTCCCATCAGCATTGGAGGAGTGTTCCCCTTGCTCCACAACCTCGCTAGCATGTGCTGTCATTTGAGTTTTTGATCTTAGCCATTCTGACAGGTGTGAGAATGAATCTCAGCATTGTCTTGAGTTGCATTTCTTTGATGATTAATGATGCTGAGCACTTCTTCAAGTGTCTCTCAGCCATTAGGGATTCCTCCTTTGTGAATTCTCTGTTTAGTTCTGTTCCCCATTTTTTTGATTGGATTATTTGGTTTTGTGGCATTTAATTTCTTGAATCTTTGTAAATTTTGGATATTAGCCCTCTGTCAGATGTGGGATTGGTGAAGATTTTTTTCTAGTCTGTAGGCTGCCGTTTTTTGTTCAAATGACAGGGTTTTTTTGTTTTTTTTTTTGTTTGTTTGTTTGGTTTTTTTTTGCCTTACAGAAGTTTTTAGTTTCATGAGGTTCCATTTATTGATTGTTGGTTTTAGATCCTGAGCTGTTGGTGTTCTGTTCAGGAAGGTGTGACCTGTGCTGATGAGTTCGAGGGTTTTATCCACTTTCTCTTCTAATAGATTTAGTGTGTCTGGCTTTTTGTCTTTGATCCACTTGGACTTAAGTTTTGTACAAGGTGATAGGTATGGGTCTAATTTCATTCTTTTACATGTTGACATCCAGTTGGACCAGCACCATTTGTTGAAGATGCTGTCCTTTTTCCATTGTGTGGTTTTGGCTTCTTTGTCAAATAATAAGTGATCATGGGTGTGTGGGTTCATTTCTGGGTCTTAAATTTGATTCCATTGATCCACTGGTCTGTTTCTATACCAGCATCAAGCTGTTTTTTTTTTAATTTTATTACTATTGCTCTGTAGTACAGCTTGAAATCTGGGATAGTGATGCCTCCAGATTTTTTTTTCTTTTTTTGTATAGGATTGATTTAGCTATTCTGGGTTTTTTGTGATACCATATGAAGTTAAGAATTGCTTTTTCATGTCTATAAAGAATTGTGTTGGTATTTTGATAGGAATTGCATTGAATCTGTATATTGCTTTTGGTGGGATGGTCATTTTTATTATGTTGATCCTACCTATCCATGAGCATGGGTGATCTTTCCATCTTCTGATGTCCTCTTCAATTTCTTTTTTCAAGGACTAAAAGTTCTTGTCATACAGGTATTTCACTTGCTTTGTTAGAGTTACCCTCAGGTATTTTACATTGTTTGTGGCTATTGTGAAAGGTGTTATTTCCTTCATTTCTTTCTCAGTCCATTTATTTATTTGTATAAAGAAGGGCTTCTGATTTTTTTAAATTAATTTTGTATACAGCCACCTTGCTGAAGGTGTTTTTCAGCTGTAAGAGTTCTCTTGTGGAATTTTTGGGTCGCTTATATATACATACTATCATATTATCTGTAAATAGGGATAATTTGACTTCTTCATTTCCAATTTGTATCTCCTTAATCTCCTTTAGCTGTCTTATTTCTCTAGAAAAAACTTCAAGTACTATGTTGAAGAGATATGGCGAAAGTGGGCATCCTTGCCTGGTCCCTGAGTTTAGAGGAAATTTCTCTCCATTTAACTTGATGCTGGTTACTGGTTTTCTGTATATCGCTTTATTATTTCTAGGTATGGTCCTTGTATGCCCATTCTTTCCAGGACTTTTAGCATGAAGGGGTGTTGGATTTTGTCAAATGCTTTTTCAGCATCTAGAAAAATGATCATGTGTTTTTTTTTCTTTCAGCTGGTTTATGTGGTGAATTACATTGATGAATTTTCATATGTTGAAACATCCTTGCATTCCTGGGATGAAGCCTACTTAATCATGATGTACAATACTTTTGATGTGTTCTTGGATTCGGTTTGCCAGTATTTTAGTAAGTATTTTTGCATCTATGTTCATGGGGGAGATTGGTCTGAAGTTCTCTTTCTTTGTTGGGTCTTTGTGTGGTTTAGGAATCAGGGTGACTGTGGCCTCATGGAATGAGTTTGGCAGTGTTCCTTCTGTTTTTACCAATATTATTTCTAATAGCACTCTAAATATGTATCTTTTTTGCCCAAAGATAAATATAGAAGTCATCTTTATCAAAGAAGCTTTGGGTTGTTTGTTTGTTTTGCAGCAGGAAACCATTATAGAAAGTCATAAATAATTGAAATGTAGGGAAGAACTATATAGGGTGCCCATCCCCAATCAATACATGCACAAAACAAGTCCCACACCGAAGACTCTTCTATCTTTCCTATGATGCCAAATCTCTTTCCAGATGCTGAACCACAAAATCCATGTATCCTACTTTGTTCTTCCTATGATGTCAAATCTCTTTCCAGATGCTGAACCACAAAATCCATGTATCCTACTTTGTTCTTC